>CM031237.1:472656031-473227867 GCA_018340775.1 Taxus wallichiana var. yunnanensis
AATTCTTTAAATCATCCCCTTGGATTCCTTGTTGGTGTTATTGATCTCCCATCACCTATTATCACTTTCATTTATGCTGATTTTCATGCCTCATTCTCCTCCCATAGATTACATATTGATTCTTATATTGGGCACCATGCCATCAAAAATTTTATGATGCATCTTACATTCAAATCCAATGCATGCTCACTATCTTTCTTACAATCCATTAGCTTCCCTTTATCTCAGATGACATGCAAGTCTCCCACTTCTCATGGCCATGTTATTCCACCCATTTTTGTTGCTCCTCTTACTATTTCTATGTCATTTATTACTACATCTATTGTTACGCATTGTAACATACTCTTAAGACTCCCTTGGCTCCAAGCTTCCAAATTTGTGCTGTTATTGTTCACGTATGTCTAGCATTGACAAAATAGGTGTTAAGAAGAGGTATTGCTTGAACTCCTCGAAGACACATTGTTTCATAGGAGTCCACTAGAAGTTTACTTTATAAATGATCTAGATGAGTGGCCATGATTTGTGTAAGAACCCAAGGACAAATCTGCGATATAAGGAACAAGTCCAACTCACGAGATTGCACGAGAGTTGCCCAATCTTGGATTCCTTTGATCTTCTCTAGATCTATAAGGATGTTGCATGATCGATGGTGTAGCCCAAACATTGAATTGGCCTTGAATGTACACTTGGCTTAGTTGGCTTACAACTTGTGAATGTGCAATGAGTATAAAAATGCACAAGACATGCTCCACATGCTCCTCTCAAGCCTTGTTGTCAATGAGGGTGACATGCAAATAGACGATGATGAAGGAACTAGTGAAGGGCCAAAGTATATCATTCATTAGGTACATGAATGTTGTTGGCTTGTGGGGTCAAATCAAAAGGCATAACCAACCATTCATACAATCCTACTTGTCTTGAGAGTTGTTTTCTAAACAAATTCAAGATGGACCAACTCCCTAATGGTAACATGACTTCAAATCAATCTTGGTGAAGTATTGTACACCTCGGAATTAGTCCAAGAGGTCGTCAATGCGCAACAATGGATATTGATTCTTCACTATCGAGATGCCATTAGAAAAGAGCTAGACCTAATGCTTCCTTCATCATGAAGCTCTTGGATTTAGCGGTGAACTTCATCATTCTCCCAAATGGATCCACAATACAAAGGATTGCTTGGAAGATGGGATACAAGGACCAAATCAATTTGGTCGCTAACCACATAATGTGTTGCGAGGCCTTTCAGTTCCGTGAAGATGTCTCTAAATTGTTGCAACTTCTTGTCAAGTAGTTGTTCCGATGGTGATTATACTACATGGCACACTACCAACGTGTGATTGCTTAGTTGCATAGGTGCCTCTAAGTGGACCATGAGTAACACCAACTTATATGTGTCGAGATGAGCTTCCAACATGATTTGGCAAAGACCAAAATCAATTTGATCTTTAGAGGTGACTCCACAATATTGAAGATGCAATCTTTGACATGGATTGACCACCATTTCGGTTTGCACCATATGTAACATCTCGATCATACAAATATGGTGTTTCAAGCAAAAAGACACCTCTAGTGTCACAACATCACAAGTAATTGTGTCCTCTGTGGGCTTGACTTAATAATAGAAAGTGCATTGTCATCGGACATTTATTATTTTTCCCTAATCAAGCCATCCAAGAGAGTAGTATGGTCGACGATGTGCCTCAGTGATAAGACCCAAACACTAAACTATTTGTGCAATGTTCTTCTAGCTCCCACTATCGATAATGATGTGGAGAGGCCAACCCTTGACCCAACACTTGTTGTGAAAGAGGCACTCACGTTCCTCCAACGTGTCAATGGCAATGGTGTTGGCACTCAAAAAAGTAGTGTCTAGATTAGTGTTCTCTTCTTGCATGGAACCTCATATATATTACACAATCAAGGATTGTTGTGTGCGACATTCAAAATTGTCATACGAGCATGTGCATTGTCAATAGAACCACTTGTCACCTTGGTTCTTTCCTTCGTTTGAAGCTTAAGGCGCATGAGCCTTTTGGTGTCGCCTTGTATTATTAGGCTACTCTCCCTTGAGTGCCATGTTTTGCTTCCATGCAAGGGGGTGAGATGGTGCATTGTGCGAAGCTTGATTTTTGGCACAACAACTGGATGAAAAGAAAAACTTATGCTCCATATTTGCCTTGGGTTCAATCTTGGCGGTGTTGCCATGTGCTTACCCCATCTTCATGTAAATATGCTTACCCCATCAAAAGTCAAGAACTATGTCTTCATGTAAATATAAGGTGAGAATCCATTGATGTACTTCAGCACATTATGTTGCTCCGTCAAATCCTCACACATTATGTAGGCCAAAAGGAACATGTTCATTGGACTTCGAAAATGCACAAAGCAAGCCAGCAGAGAATCACTCACTGAGCTGTCATATTGAGAGGGAGTTGATGGACTAAGGGTTAAGGATTGGCCGCGATTTGGTCACAATGTTGAAAACACATTTGTCACATTTTTATGGCTTGCCAATCAACTCCTCAGAAGTCTAGCATTCATGTCCTCCATGCCCTATGATTGGACATTGACTGGAAATTTAACTTGTAGTTTGTTACATTCCACATAGAAACAAAGTAAGAGATAACTGTTTTGTGCAGCTCATACACCAGTCATCCTGATACAGCCATAATTAACAGTAGCTTGCCGTAATCTGTGTTTCTTGTGGGTCATCTGTTTTTGCAGGTGTTTTATGTTAACACTTTTCAGAAGCTTACAGTTGAGCCTTTTTGTAAGCATCTTTTGAAGTGTATGCTTACTGCAGTCAATGCTCGCTGACTTCTGAACACAGCAAGTTAGATCATTTTAAGTCTAGATTTTATAACTCTTTAATAGTTAAATAGAATATTGGATTTCATTGATTGAAAAAATAGAGTAATTATGCTATGACATATAAAATGGAAATCAAATGATTGCAAAGAACTAAGGGAATCCAAGCAAAGCACAAAGACTTTTCCGCAACTTGCTTTTACAACCGATAATGAATTGCAATGAATATAAGAAATATCAACCTGCAACTTGCCTATTACAAGCAACTTGAAGTGTACAATGACATGTTTGCCACAGAGCAATGCCCTTCACTAATGAAAATTGAATTGCAACAACTCGATGCTCTCTTGGGATTTCTCTCCACTCTTAATAAGCTCAAACCTCAAGCATAAACAACAAACCAATGCATATGTGTAGAATTCTATCCCATGTGCATAAATAATTTAAAATGCACCCACAGTGTAAATAGAACACAATGTACCCTGCGCAAAAGTAGGATAAACATACAATCATACACTTTTACTTAGTATGTATAACTGTGGAACAATCCTCTCCATTCATCCTCAAAGGACGATGCACCCGCCCTAGGCACCTCTCACAAGGCTTGTGAGTAATAGGTTCATCAGGTACGTTAGGTAAGCCCTCAGACCATTTATGTTCAATTCTCCAAAGTAACTAACTGTAATGGCAAGTGCAATAGGATTTCCCAAGGTTCCAGAATGAAAGCCCCCAAGACAAGAGGCCTCTTTTAAACATTGAAGCGATTCAGACTTGAAAAATGCTTCATAAATAAAATCAGCAAATGCAAAAATCAAAACCAAGGCATCCACCATATATACATTTTGCCTAAGTTGTTGTGAGAAACTGCCTCAGCAATTAGACGGTTAGCCTGCCCTTCGACAGATAGGGGTAAAGATGGAGCAGCTCCAACACCAACAACCACCCCTTGAAGCCTAGCCTCAATATTTGCTATGGCTCGCTGTATGATATGGCCCAGTTTACATGTTAGCAAAAATCTTATGAAAAGAGACGCTTAAAATTAAATAACCTTATGCTTGGTTTTCATAGTTACCTGCGCATGGGGATTCTGAACTTCCCACTGGATTTGTAAGATTTTGTCCATTCCACAAGAGGGTCATGAATAAATGTCTCCAAGACATTCATGAGAGTCTCGCGATGTGTCCTAAGAACTGACAATGTTATTTCACACACTCTCAGAAACATACCTTCGTATCCAGTAATGCCAAGCCCATCTATCATATTCTGCAGCAGTTCAATAAACATACAATTCAGAAAACATAGCAAGTTGCTATACTAAGTGCACTTCAGATAGAAGAGAAAAACAATGCGAAAATACTATTGAAAAACTCATGACCTGAGTAAGTCGAAATGGTACAAGTTCAGGCTTCTCTAACTGTAACCCTTTGTCAAAAAGACAACTGAAATCAACATGTACACAATCACCAGTTGTCGAGTCGAATAAAATGTTCTCACCGTGTCTATCCCCCAGACCAACAATATGACCAACCATGGACCAGACAGCAGTTGTGTGAGCATAAGCAACCCTTGCTCGAAACCAGGATGCTGGCTCAGAAAATGTATTCATAAACCATTTATGGAAAACCGGTGGGAACATTGGAAGAATCTTGTTCTTAAAAAAATCTGCTTCCTTATTGCTTTCACAGTGATCATAGAGTCGTTTAATAGTAGCATTTGTCTTTTGCCGATCAAACTTGCCACAGGCTATGTACAAGTCTTGTAAGATATGTCTTATACCTCGTGTATGAGGAACCCACTCAACAATGCCACAATCTTCTGTGAGTGGAATGACAGCAAACGTCACGAATGTAAAGCTTTCGTCTGCGACTTTTGGCTCCTTAGACAACAAACGGTTAATCATTGTTGTGAATTCCATCATACGAGCATCTTTCCGCAGATCATCTTTTGGTTTGCAAAGGAAGGGATGGTCAGCTCCATCACTGCCAAGTAAAATAATCTGGCAAGTAACAGAGAACAAGGTTCATACAATGGATTTCAAAGACATTTTTACATGAGAAATAAGAACAATAACCTAACCCTATCAGAACCTAGAATCAACTTTTTCAAGACGATATAATAATATGATCCCCTACGAATGAACATTCTCGCATACTTTCTTTGGACGCTGGAGTGATGCCAATATTTCCACCTCCTCTCCAATTCCAGATATGGTTGCATAGTTTCCAGCTGAAAATGGATCATAGTTTCTGTCTGATATTCCATCTGGCGGCAAAATCACTGTGAGAGCTTGTTGAACTGGCATTATGACTCCCACTGGCATCATCCTTTTCAAGGCACTGAAGTCATTTGAAATACTAATTGTTTGTACCTTTGGCTGTCCTCCATGAAAGCACAGATTAATCAAATGATCAGTCAGACTAGCAAACTGGATGAATAACTTGTTTTTTAACTTGTCCTGCCGTGAAGCTTTTTTGGCTGCTTGTATAATTTCTGCTGCAGCTTGACGTCTTGCAGGAACTGTAGACTTAGATACAGCAGCCATTGTCCACAAAGCTTGCTGTGGATATGTCTGTAGAACAATTGTTATAATGTGCTTTACCAAACGAACAACTTCTTCATTCTGGTGGCATATTCTTGAGACTAACTGGGATAAAGCAGTCAACCACTGATACATTGGCAGATCTTTAACACATCCACGCATGACAGTCATGACCTACAGATATAGAAATTATCAATTAAATTAATTAAGAAAAAACAGAATCCATGTATAATTTTTTAAAAAGACCATGCTTTTAGCTGGAAGCCTCACTTTGTCATGGGTAGACTTCAGAATACTCTCAGAAGACAAAGTCTCGATACAATACATGCTTCCAAATTCAAACCACAAGGTCAATAAGCGTGGCATAGCCTGATAAAGACGACTATGACCCCTGTGCAAACCTTTGGCATAAAATAATAGCACATCTGGAAGATGAAACCACCAAGGCTTCTCATCAACCTTTTGTTTTCTTACAGAAACATGTCCTGCAGTTGTATCCTCGAGGCTCTCTTCCTGTCTTTTTCTAACATCAGCCACAAGCTCATCATGATACTTTGCCATAAAAAAAAAATGATTTCTCCCATTTAGGCATGAGTGCCCTAACTTGGCCATAAAGGCTAATCACATCTTCTTTTTGCTTCTGACCAGTATAATGAACCCATCGTGCAAGGAGAAGTAAAGTCTTTGCTGTATCTAAGTTTTCATCTCTCCTTGCTTGAGTAGCTGGTATAGACGGTTGATTTACAGTAGGAATAAGTAAAACGTCACTTAGTGCTGCCTTGGCAGCATCACCCAAATCTTTCACAGGAACATTTCCAAGTGCTTGTTGAAGCTCAGCAATAGCACGGTCACTTTTCCCAGCATCCCAATGAAGCTTTGCCAGCTCCATGTGCACATTTGAAGTTCCTGAAGATTGCGCCTCTAAAATGGCACGACTTGCTGTCTCATAATGTCCAGCAGCTCGACAAAGTTTTGCATATTGAAGCCAACAATTTCCAACTTCTGTATGGAGATTACTAGCACTGAAAACTAACCTCCTCAGAGCAAGGATAGGTTCCCGAGCCCACAAGGAAGGCTGTGTAAATTTTAAGCGATCATCCCAATCCTTAATCATTTTCAAAAACTTCGGATCAGAATAACCACTCTCTTGCTCACTCAATATAGGATTCTCAGTTATAAGTGCATGAAAATCTTCCAGTTCCCTCAACATATGAAGCTTCACAACAAAAGGGTATGCACGTGTGTAGGATTCCATGCCAGCTGCTGCTAATGGGGCTAACAATGCTTGCCTAGAATGTCCAACTTTCTCAGCAAACATGTAATGGTCATTTTTCTGCAGAGCCTGAAGAATCTTAGCAAGGCTGATGTCAAAAGTAGCAGTAGATTCAGCACTACTAGAAACTAATCCTTCTTTGTCAGCTACAGAAAGATATTCACCCATCAAGTCCCACCGTCCAAGCCTCCAAGTTGCTTGTACACCACGCATGCACCAGTCCCTTTTATACTCTGGAATCCTTGAGATCAATCCATCTACATGAGTTACCATTGCCTGCAAGTGGCACATATTTAGTAAACAGTTCAGGACCCCCAAATGTCTTGGTACTGAAGTCGGTTCCATTTGCAAAGACTTCTCACAGCATGTTAAAGCTTCTGCCCAATTACCAGCTTTCTCATTGATGAGTATTTGATCCTGTAACTCTGGTGATTTGCGCAGCCGTGCTAGGCCAAATAGGCCATCAGGTTCATCAAACCACTGTAGATCTCCATCAGAAACGACATATCTTCATTTGCAAATGCACCAGTGGCCCCTGCTGCAGGATTAAACGACCCTGACTTATTACGTACATGTGTCTCAAGTACAGCAATGAGCGGGCACAAGCATGGCAGCGAAAGGAGGCCTCGGCAAGAGTAACCTTAGGAACAGCTTCCAACAGTTCTGAAACGTGATTACATTGAATTGTGATTTGATCAACATCCAGCTGTGACTCAGTTTGAACTTTTATCTGCATGGCTTTCCCATGTACAATAGCCTGTAACGACTTAGAAAGGGCCATTTCGTGTTTTAAATCATCAACCCACTGACCAAGATTGTCCAGTAAGGTGAATACTGCTTGAATACAAACTTCACTTTGTCCAGCTACCCCACACCTACTGCTACAAAGCAGTATATCCTGTCCAGTTGTACATACTTTAGAATCATTATTCTTTGATGTTGCCTCAGCGAGAACAGATAATATTTCCTCCGTCACACTCTTTCGTGCCTCTGGAGTACCATAACAAACAACGTTGAGAACCAAGTACGGAAGTAAATAAAGAGCTGTCCCCATATCATGTCTTACTATACCTCTACAGGCATTGAAAATGTTTGCCCTGGTGCCTGTTGCCTGTGAAGTCAATCTCATTATCCAAAGATATATCCATCTTCTGAGCAGAAAGGGATGGTCGATATATTGGTCCAGCAGCTGTTGAATCGCCTGCATATTGAAGATGAAACTTTGAAGTTAAACATGGAGCAATGATATCTCTAATATAATCCGAGAATCTGTTCCAAAGCTTCTCTCCTCTCTTAAGAAGGTCTGTAGCATTGCTTGGACCTTTTCCCTCAGTTTTACAATCTGAGGACTTGATTTTTTTCCTCGGGCAGTAGAGGTAGCAGACAGATTATCATCTAAAGATGCTTGACAACCAGCAAGTTTTAGAAGTTCCTGAATAGCAAGAGCAGCAGAATCTTGTACAGTAGTATCAGATGCAGCTCTAAACACTCTAGCAAGATGCTCATGTATCAATTCAAAAATGATATCATCATCAGAACACTCTATCTTAAAGCGTTGGCAGACACTTCTCTGACATTTGACAGGATCTACTGCTCCAAGATCCCCCAGGCACTCTGCACATACCAATTTAAGTTTTTGGCCGACCAGTGTCCTTGACTCCTCTGCACATCCTCTTAGTAAAGATGTAATCAATCGGCTTAATACATCAGAATCTGAGCTGACCTCACCCAGAATCATTGCATGAACATCCTCCCTCCTCGCCCTCAATAACTTTGTTAACTCCATGGCTGTTGTATACCGCACGCTCAAACTTAAATGGTTTAGTCCGTCAACAGCATGTCGCAATTGCTCGCGAAAGCATAAACATCCGCGTGCCTCCCGAAGAATCCGATTCACATTAGCTAGCATAGAAAGGCTGGGCAACAAAGGTAATTCAAGAAGTTGATCCTCTAGCAACTTCCTATTCTTTATTACAAGTTCTTCTAATATTTCCACCACTTTATCCAAGTGTAAAGTATGTTGATGTTGCTCTTTCTCAAGACATGGCATAAGTGCAGCCACTACCTGAGGGGCCACATGTTTGAGGCTTAGAGGAGATACTTGAGCAAGCCTTCGAATAAATAAATGCCACACACACAAACCTTTGTATTGAAGACTATCTTTCTCAACAGCATGCATGAGTAAAACCATGATCTTTGGTACAAAAGCACTGAGATGAGGACCAATCATTTCGATCAACTTTTCCAGACAACCAAGTGCTTGCTTTTGTAATAATTGGTCATCAATGCGCAACATTTTTGTATCAATACTATTAAGCAGTCCAACAAAGTAATTCCTTAAGAACCCTGGAAGATCGCTTGATCCAGTGACAAGAAGAGCTACCTCTTGAATCATTTGTGGAACCCTTGGCAGCCTGCAAGAGGAGAAACACTCCAACGTTTTAAGTCCATATTTTGGAATGGGTTCTTCAAAAAAGGACCAAATGTAAATCATTGAAATGCTTATTTTCAATTCTGGCAATGGCAAAAAACTGCAACAAGCTAAAATGTTTATAGACCGTTTGCTTCTTACTACACATTAGCAGATGAATTAAACATTTTAACAGGTCCATCCGATTACCTTATATTGGTATCTTCACTACCTGAATCCCTAAGAAGTGAACAAGCTCCTCAAGCAGAACCGGCAACACTGCAGCAAAAATTTCTCCAGCATTAGATCCTGTCTGGGCTTCATAGAATTGCATTACAGTAACCAGTTCCTTTGCATCTGAATGGAGAAGCACAAATGATAGCACCTTGTGACACCATTCCAGTAATAAGTACGGCAAGTCTGTATTTAATTGCTTTGCCAATTCAAGTAAAGTAGCCAACGTATGATCATTCTGCTGTTGGGCTACAAGCTTTGGAAGAACTACAGGGACCATCTGCCGTACAAGATCTACACTTGGTATGCCCAAAATGGCTTCAGCAAATTCACTTATCAATAGTGGACGTATGACAAGCCTTGCATTCAAATATTCAAATAACTCATCCCTGATTCTTCCAAATTTAGAAAGGATTGTTCTGATTCCATCTTTCTGCTGAGAAGCAGCAGATTTATGTATTAGCCTTGCAGCTGTTACTCTTACCCCAATATTTGAATTGTCAAGCTGATCAATCAACAGTGCAAATGAGAAAAAAAAAAAAGATACCCATGGACTTCAGCCACTTTCATGATTTCTGCAGCTGTCTCTAACAAAGTCTCAAAGACATCTAGATCCTTGGTAGTTGCCAAAGCATGTTTTAAAATTCCGAGCATATTTTCTTCTTTTGTTTTATTGAATGCATCACTGTTTTCAAACAAACTATCCATGACATTCTTCTCAGTAAAGCAGTGGATTTGTGAGCAAAATGCTTCCCTCACAGCCTTCTTCTCATGAAGTGGAAGGACTTCAAGGCATTTTATCCAAACATTTTTCGTTTCAGTGAGACCACTTTTACTTGCATGCCTCAGCAAACGAGGAATGCTTTCAATACATGCAACTTGTACTCGCTGTGATGATTCATCAAAAAGAAGTTGAGCAAAGAGAGACTGACAACTACCGACAGCGACTTCTAAAACCGATATGTTATGAAGGATGTCTTCCTTCTGCATCTGATGATGAGTTACATAATCTCCGCCATCTGAATAAGCTGAATGGTTTTATCACAATGAGGGCAGAAGAATCCTAGCTTGAGTATATCTAAGGTTCCCAATTTTATTTCCGACCCAACATTTTGGTGGAGATGGCAGATGTAATCTTTGACATTCTCAGTTGCTAGAGGAACAGCATAGATGCATGCCAAATATCCAATATCACGACCTACAATTTCACGAACTTCATCAGATTTGTCTTGTCCCGAGAACCTGCAATAATAGAATAAGAGTGTTATCAGATGGAAAAAGTAAGAAAATATGGTCCCAGTAACTTGTCCAAAACATCCTGAAATTATTGAAAAGTGTGTAAACTTAACTAAAGATCAGTAAACTATTTATTAATATAAATCATCTTGTATTAATACAAAGGTTTTACACACCCACAGCCTCTGCAAGATGACAAATGCAAAATGCCAATAAGCTTGGTGAGAGGTAGAAACGAAACTGAGATAATAAATATATTTAAAGAACCACCTACTCTAGTCTTTGACACACAGCTGCAATTATTTCATAGCAAGAATTGAACGCAAGAATTGGCAGAGATGCAACAGCTTCAACTCGGACATGACCATTCTGATCATGCAAAGCCAAGTCCAAAACCTCGAGATCGCATTCACTAATTGCTTTTACCCCTATTTTGGATAGAATGGTGATAGCTTTGCACTTTGTCTTCCAGCAAGCATGGGATTGGTCATCACTAGAAGAAAGTGACCATGGAAGCTTTAAAACTGTGAAAATTGCTTCTGCATTCATGAACTGATTGCGAGAAAATTGTTTTCTGTTTATGTCATTATATTCATTGCTGCCAAACCACATCTCTCCAGAAAGAAAACCTACATTTAACAAAAACGAATTAGAAATTCTACAACCACTAAAAACTTCAAAAGCATTCTTGATGTTTATCCTGAGAAAGTGCATAACATTTAGCAACATGTCATGACCTTCTCTAAATTCACATTTGGGAATCGAGACAGCCAAAACATTTTGAAGAAACTCACCTTGTAAGAGCAACATTCTATCCACTGCATCAAGAAACAATGATAGCTGAAGTATTGTAAGAGTGCCCTCCTGACCCTAGAATTGAAAATGTAACATGAGACTTGAAGAAGATGGAAGAAAAACTGCTGCTTCTACAAACAAATGACAACCTAAAAACTATTTTTGAAACTAAAAGTAAGCACCTTCTTAAGAATCCATGGTACCCATGTCAAAATTTGCTGGACAATGCACATATAGCATAAGGTATTCGGATATTTACAAAATACTTGGGAAAGAATGCTCAGAGCAGTTAAGGTGCCTTCTTTCACAGAATCTAAATAAACATTATTGGGGTCCAAGGAATCAATAGCATTAAGTATCAACTTATGAAAATAAGTTGCATAAAATTTTGTCTCTTGTTCCAAGACATGTTTGGAGCTATGCTCTGTTGTGTATTCATTCCCACTCATATGTGACCTAATTAAAGGTCTCTCCATAACATGTTTATCACCAGCTATTCTCATGTTGGATTCTAGTCCTTCAATGGTCTTTAGGCGTTTTGTCCGCATATTATCAGCATCTTCAAAGACCCTTTTCTTCCCAACAAAAGAGATCCTTCCCTGTTCTCGGTCACTCAAAGATGGCTCAGCCTTTTTGGCAACTTCACCTCCTACAGATTGGGGACCCAATATATCAACAGCAACTTGAATACAATCAGCAAGCTGAAAGCAAGGATCAGAACAGTACAACAGTTCAACAAGGACATCCAACTTCCAGATGTGTGGTGGACATGTATTAGCTATCCGAACATATGCACTGCACATGGCTACCTGAAACAACAATAAGAAAAAATACAGATTCAAATATATGAAGTTAAGAGATCAATTTAGGAGTGCTCAATCTGCACTGAGGCACAGCTCACCTTCAGGTCTTGGCTTGCTGTATTCAGAAATGTTTGAGCAAACACACTAAGCAACTCTTGAGCTGTGCATTCCACAATGTACTTGGGACATATATCATACAAAGCAAGAAGGCAAGCAGCCAAAGTCGAATCATAAGCTTCTGTCCTGCGAAAGCAAAATTTTATCCATAAGCCTCAACTTCCACATCTCCTATAGAATGCCAGGACGAACCTCATCTTATAAGAAAAACAATTATTCAAGCATCCACAAAGATATAAATGAAACACTTGGTTTAAAGTAAGAGTGATTAAGCAGAAATAATTTAGCAAACACAATGTATAATACCACTGGACAAAGAGTAGGTCTTCATATGACAATGAGAAGTATGAGTGAGAAACAAAAAATAGCTTGAAGAAAATTGATAATGTTAAAGATGTTCTTCTGTTCAATTAATCTTAAAACTGGTAGGGTGTAGAAAAAGAAGCCTTTCGAAGTTTAAAAATAATTCCTAAAACCATTCTATTTACAATGCAGCTTGATAAAAAGGGCCTATCTCGGAAGACTGGAAATGGATCTATGGAGAGTCCATATTTTGCTATGGGACAACTTATGCATGAGAGTATTGGAAGTAGTATTCTATTGTCCAATGACTAAACAGGAGTAGAGTTTAGGATATTGAGGTCTAATGGATGAAACTTGAAAAGATATCAGAGTACATAAGAGACATATGTCTTTAAAATTATTAAGTTCTAGGTTGCCTTATTGAAGGTAGTTGCGGTTAGGGGTCCCAATGAAGGGATGCCTCAGACCATGTAGCCCATGGAGATTGTGTGCCAACACCCAGGGTGGGTGTGCAAAACAATAGATTTGCAGCACAAAACACCAAATAACATAACTTTATTCAAGGGAGGAAATTTGGTTACAAGAACAGAATATGGCTTTCTTATTGTAGTCCTGAATTCAAAAGTTTCTATGCTCCCAAATGGAATATTCACACAAAATGCTTCTATCCTAGACTCGCAAGTTGTGCAAGACTCTGCTGGAGCAATGGTTTCTTCTTCACACACTGGTAGCATCAACTTCCAGTCTTCTTCTTAGACTCGACTGTATATATTCTTACTCGATCTGCCAACCCCTTCAGTGTCTTCAACCATCATATATATAGATGCTGGAAGTAGATATGGAAGTTGAAATAGTTCACCTTCCTTTGTCATCCAACTATTTGCCTGTGATCTTTGGTTTCAATCAGTTATGCCTTCTTAACTGTCATGGTCTTCTATGTGCAACACATGGGCTTCAAGTTAGCATATATCCGATAGTGACACGTGTGTCACTGCCTCTTCTATCTGTGCAAGTGTGTGCAAACACCATCCATGAGCCAAATTCCTTTGCACAATGCTACATAAGATTCTACAAGTACACAAGACCTTTGTTCACTTCTTCCCTCTTTTGCACAGGGGTTTCCTCTACACCCAACCTCTAGATATTTGCACCTACACGCAAGCTTCCAATCTTCAGTTCAAGGCTTCAAGCTATGACTTTGCACCATATCTACCCCACTGCACCTAAAGTGCGAATCCAACCTTGCGGAAAAGCAATCTTCCCTTGTGCAAGAATATGCAACACTTTATTTACCCACAATAGATTGTGCACAAATTGAAAATGTTTATCCTTTAATCCAAAATATTGCTATTAGACAGTTCTTGAGTTCCATTCTCAATGCCGTTTCAGATTGATATAATAAATGGCCAAGTGAACCTTGTTCGTGCATGTCAATGCTGCTAGATCGACTGAGGAAATTCGTCGAAACCAGGACTCGCAACACCTCGACTCTGCTTCTCTACTCCCATAGTGATCTTTAGGGTTTAGATTCGTTTTTCCCCCCACATCTCGACCCTTAGGGATCAAGATTGGGTTTCATCTTGGTTTCCTTTTGCGTTTTTTCTCGTGTCGTTCCTCATCCTTTCCGGCAACTGTTCTCTCTCTCCTTTGTTACTTTGTCTTTCCTGCCTCCATATTGTGGCTTCCAGTTTTCTCCTGGCGTTTTCTTTCTGCGATTTGTGTCTTCATTATCCTTCTGCATGTAGTCGTTTCAGGAGTGAGTCCGTCTTCTTCTCCTTTTCCCCTGTCGTGTAATCTCTGCAGGTCGTGTACAGGTCTGTTTTTCCCTCTTGTTCATTTCTTTGAGTTTCTGGGTTATAATGGCTAATCTCAAGAAGATAAATGTGGGAAAGGACTCTTTGGATGGTAACAGACTTCATACTACATTTAAAGAGATCCTTTGAGGCCCCTCAGAGCATAGCATTAATGGTAAGAATCTGCAGAAAAATCCGTTGAGAATACCTACATTGGATCCTAGGAAGAATGAAAATGAATGCATGCTAGCGGCACATGGCACACCAGTCATTCAACTTCAGAGAACAGATGTTCAAAGCAATATCAATGAACTAGAAAACCGAGCTCTGATTGTTCGATATCTTGGATTCCAACCTTCGTTGGGGGCATTCAAGGAATGGACCAAAAAGGTATGGAACACAAAAGGTGAGTATTCAGTTTCGGTCTATCCAAATGGATATTGCTTGGTCTTCTTTGCTTCTGCATCCAATCGTGAACTCATCTTTCAAGGAGGACCTCGATTCATGAGAAGGGCAGGACTATTTATGAAACCATGGCATCCCATGTTTAAGCCGGATGAAGAACTTCCTGTGGTAACCCCTGTTTGGGTCATACTCTTTGGGCTCCCTGCTGAGTTCTGCAATCAGAGTGTTTTTATGGCCATTGGCAATATGTAGGCACATTTATGATGACTGTCGATGCTTCTCTACAGCTGGAACAGATGATATATGCAAGAATTTGTGTTCTGATGGACCTTAGTAAACCTCTGCCTAACAAGATTTTTCTCTAGTCATAGAAGAGGACAAATGGGACCAAGTTGTGGACTATGAAAACATTCCCTTTAGATGTCGGTTATGTCATGAGTATGACCATCTTATTAGAGACTATGAGTATAAAGCCTCAGAACAGCAGGAGGAAGAAAAAACTAAAGATGGCTTTATTACACCAAAGAAGAAATGGATGGCTAGAAAGAATAGAAAGGAACAAGGGGAAACTAGTAATAATAACAGATTTGCTTCCCTGCAAAGTACGAAAAAAGGAAATGGAAGCACTTATGGTGTCACAAGTACCAGAAACACAGATGGAAAAGCAAAAACAAATTCAAGTTCAACCGATTGAAGGAGATCAGAATCAGATGTTGATATTTCAAGCCCAACCCAATAAGTCAGCAAGTGAAAATTTGGTTAAAAGCTACCAGCAGAAAAATAAATATCATGAGCAATTTCAAGAACAAAACCAACAAACAAAAGAGTTAGAAGGAATGGATAAAGCCCTTGTGGTTAGAGATCCTAATCTGTCACATCAAATGGAGTCTCCCTTAGGCATAGATCAAGAGAAAAATAAGAAATATAAAAATGGATACCAATATAAAGGCTGGTAGAAGGTCAAATCAAGCTAAACTTCAAAAGGAGGGTCACAATATGAGTAATATGGGAACAATGACGGGACTTATCCCAATTCTTCCAAAGCTCTTCCCAATGAAGCTGATCACTTGGAATATAAGGGGTTTGAAGGGTTCTCCCTCAAAACTTCAAGAACTCAGAAGAATGATAAATAATGAGCATCCTACGATGGTTTGTATCCAAGAAACTAAAGCCTCCATTGATCTTATGGATGTGCTAGTTGACAATCTATGGCCTAGAGCTAAACACCTATCTATAAGCTCTCGGGGAGCTTCAGGAGGTTTGGTCTCATGTTGGGATCCAAGAATGATAACTATCTTAAATTCTTGTGCGAGTAAAGGTGTATTATGTCTTCATGTCTATTCCAAAATAGTAGACCAGGAGTTTTTATTTTTTAATGTTTATGCTCCTTTAATTTTGGAAGAAAGGAAGCAACAATGGCGGGCTATGACGCGTCTATTATCCAATCTGTAATGTCCCTCTTTTCGAATAGATCTCATTGAAGACCTTTGGTCCTTTTTGTCTACCCGACGGCCAAAGGATGTGTCAAGGGTGACTAAGTTTTATTATTTTATTATATTGTGCAAATATTAAAATAAAATATTATAAGTTGCACATATAATAAATAATAAGCTTATTAATAAAATAAAAGAGTCAAATGTAAAAATACAATTATTTTTAATTGTATTTACCATAGGGAGGTACGACTTGTCCATGTAATGGGAAAATAGGGAAATGTGACATTAGCTTCCTTAGAAAAATGCGACTTGGACAAAGGAGGAAGAATGGAGTTTTGAAAGAATAAAAATTATTACTCCTCCCAAGAAAATGCGACCTAGTCTAAGGAAAATTTGGGGCACATGTCTAGAAGAAATCACTTGTTGTGATTGGTTGAGTTGGAGGTCCCTTTGGGCCAATTTTCCCTTTAAAAGGAAGGGTCGACTTAGAGGAGGGACATCATATGATCATTTTATCATTCCAGATTTTTATTATCAGCTTTTTGCATTGTTAAGAGCTCTTGCTTTTATCAGAGATTCCAAGGACGAAAACCCTTGTGGATTTTATCTCTTGCGGACGAAAACCCCAAGGGATTGAGAGGGGATTTCACTCAGAAATTTCCAGCGGTTTAATTCTGATTTTCCAGTCAAATTCCAGCAGTGTTTTGGTGATCTTTTTGGTAGCATATTGCAGCAGTTGGATCGACCCAGTTTGGGGCTATTTGGGTATGATTCTAGAGGTATTTACTTCTGAAAAATATTGCCATATATCTCTGAATTTTTATAAATAAAGGAGCTGCAATTTCATAATTTTCTGAGCAAGTTTGGAGGGTTTTTCAGGCAGTTTGTAATCAGATTTAGATCTGAATTTTCTGAATTATCTGGCTGCAAATAAATCTGATTTTTATCATATTTTGGGTTTTAAAATTGCTGGCAATCATTTGGGATAGAGTTTATAATTTTTTGGTATCATTTGCATGAAGATCCATTAAAAACCCTAGTCGCATTTGCTGTAATAAATTCAGCTTTGCCCTAGGTTGTTTGCCGAGGGTTTCAAAAACTGTTTTTTATCATTTGCCATTCATTAAAAATTTGATTTAGGGTAAGAGATCTATTGGGGATCTTTCAAATCCTTTCCTAACTTACCTATTATATTAGGTGGGGATTTCAATACTATATTAAATATCCAAGAGAAACAGTGGGGTAATCTCCATAGTGATGTTGGTTCGGTTGCTATGACTCATTTCATTCATACTCATCAGTTGGTGGATGTGCCTACTACTAATGGAATTAGAAGGCATGGTCAAGAGTGTATCTTGGAGAGATTGGGTCGATTTTTGTTATCGAAATGGTGGTGGGTTAAGGATTATATCCCTAAAACAATGATTCTTAATAACAGTGGCTTGGACCATTGGTCGGTATGCCTGGAAATAGGTACAACTTCACCATGTAAAGCCCCTTTTAGATTTCAGCTTATGTGGCTGCGGCATAAGGATATGTTGGAAGGGAAGCCCAAGTATGGAACTCAAATGTTTATGTTTGTTAAAAGGTTGTCTACTTAAAATTTAAATTGCAAGATTGGAATTGGAATGAGTTTGGAGATATTAAAGAGAGGAAGGCAAAGATTTTGGATCAGTTGAAAGATATAAATATAATTCACAGACAGTCAGGTTATTCTCTAGATCTCTGAGCATGAGACAGATGACGAAACTTTTGAACATAATTCCCAGATGTATTTCTAACCAAGACAATGAAAGGCTGATGCAACCCATTATGAAAGAACTCCAAGATATAGTTTTCAATATGAAAAAAGGAAAAACTCCTAGACCGGATGGATTCCCGATTGAGTTCTTCCAGACATTTTGGGATACAATCAAAAGAGACCTTCTACAAGTGGTTGAGGAGGTAAGAACAGCCAAAACTATACTTAAGCAAATTAATAAGACGTTCATTGCTCTTATTCCAAAAAATAATGAGGTGGAAGATATCTCCAAGTACCGTCCTACAGCTTGATGTAATGTTTTGTACAAAATAATTACTAAGGCTATAGCGGTATGACAAAAACCCCTACTGTACAAGATTATCTCCCTTGAACAAGGTGGATTTGTGCTTAGATGCCATATTCATGATGAAATTGTACTAGCACAGGAAATTCTGCACTCTATGGACATTCAAGAAAAATTCGGCAATGTTTATTAGACTGGATTTATCCAAAGCCTATGATTAAGTAGATTGGGGTTTCTATGCAAAGTCTTGGCCCACTTTGGATATTCTACAGAATTGATTTAGTGGCTACACACTGTTTCTTCTATCTCCTTTGTTGTATTAGTTAATGGATCTCCTTCAGAATTTTTTTGTAGCATCTACGGTATTCGGCAAGGAGATCCCTTATCATCTTTCTTATTCATCATTTTGGCTACTTTAGATGAATATGTAAATCTTTTGCTTATATTGCTCGAGGCACATGAACCGGTTGGCATTATGACGGAAAGCGTCGAAGCTTCTCGAGAATGTGGGTATGGATTTGCCGTGAACATCTTGCATCGTGTCATTGATTCACAAGCATGGTTTTCTCACTTACATCTAGCATGATTTTCGTATTGATAGTTTTCCCTTCATAATGGTATCAAAAATTAAAATCAAATGAAGAGTATGTTTTTGGTTAATTAAAATGAATTTTGTTGCTCAAAACGTCAAAAGTTAAATTGTTTCCACACAACCAAAATGACCATTTTTTAGTGTTTACCATGCTCATGGAATGTGTTTAAGACTAATAGAAAACTTAGACGAGGAAATTTGGGAGACGTACCTTCAATTGTGAGTTGAACGCGAGTTTCTCGTACAAACATTTTACCTTCAAACACCTTGCCAAAGTTAATAAAGACGTTTGAAAACGTGTGAAATGCCACCTTGTTTCCGTAGCAAACGCCTCTATGGTTGACCATGTTACCTAGTGACATGGAATGTCACATCATCCTTTAAAATAACTTCTAATGATCATTTGATCATTTAACGATAGGTATTTCTGAGCCCAATTGGTTGTTTCACAAAGATGGGACAGTTGCCAAAAGTTAGAAATTTGTTTTGGTTTTGGCTCGTGGTTTAGGGATCCATGTTGGGAAACAGATATCTACCACCACATACCTCTAGAGTTTCACCATGAAAATTGAAATCAACTTCTAGTTTTGAGAAAAATACTTTGGGAACTAGTTTTGCAAGTGGGTTTTGTAGGCCACTTGTCATTCTCAGTGAGATCGAACTAGCGCATTTACAATAATCGGTTCCGGAAAGGTAGGCATAGATTGAACCCTAGTTGTCAGAAATGAGTTATGTCAACTTTGAGGGTTTCTCTGGATATAAGGGAATGATTGGGAATTGACACGATGTGTGTTTGAGCCTTGGACATTGGTTTTGGACTCAGTTTCGTAGCCACTCTGGCTAAATTGGACACTTTTCTAAATTCGCAACATTAATCGGAAAATTGTTTTGGGACCCCCTTAAAGCATCATAATCATGATGAGAACTCGAGAGATCTTAAGACACCTTCATAAGACTATATGGAACCTCTATTAGTCACTTCCCTTAAGAATTTTATTTTTGGGTAATATTCTCTCTCTCAAGTTGAAAATGCAATTAAACTGAAAATGTATTCTTTACCCTCACAACTGCATGTAAAGAGTTTTGATATCGTTGTGAATGAAAAATATGCATCCGCGGAACGTGTTAGATCAGTAGGAGATCACCATGCCAATTTCTTGGGCTGACCATGCTTTTGGTCATGCAGTACCTTGACAAAGGGACTTATTAGCGTTATTTGTGGTTTCGTAGTAACATGTAATATTTGGATGTAATGTATTAAAAAGGATAAACCTTCATTATGGTTATAATCGAAAATGTAATTATTGATTCTTGTAAAGAGCATGATAATGTCATTGTATTTGGGGTGTTATGAAATGGTTACTTGACATGGGTGTAATACTAATAGCAGGTTATATGTTTGTTAAGATTGTAGATGTAATGATTATCTTAAATTGTAATGTCATTGTTATAGCATGCTCATGTGTAGATTGATGAATGTGTTCCCTATGTAATTTCTTAAACATTAGAGAAGCATGAAGGAAAGAACTTAAGTGAAAAGAACAATCTAAGAGTAATTTTCTTGCATGAAATGTCCTTACGTGTAATCACCTTCGTAGTGTAGAGAACAAATGTTGTAAGAATGAACCTAATTGTATTAGTACTTGTTAGCTTCAACTAGCGTATAGAAAATAAACAATGCAATGGAGAGTATGCCTTTGTGGATGTTTAACTAAACGGGAAACACAATTAAAAAACCCTTGTTGGGATTGCAAATGGTTAAACCCCATTAGGATATTAGCCTAAAAGACGACATGAGAACCCTCACTTAATGAGCCTTGCAAAGGATAAGTTTAGACCACGTGATAACCGCATGTCAATCTTCCTAAATGGAATCAAAGAGAAGTTGGCTATCCAAGAATGACATGAGTAAGAGGGATGCATGATTTTGATCAACCTCACTAAAGGACCTACAATTTACCTTTGAGATATGTACATGGTCACTACCCTCACGTGCATTCCCTAGAAGCCTAGTAGTAGGTATTTGAATGTGTGTATGTATGACACAAATTGTCAAATGGTATAGTTTAACATGTGAAAACATGAGGAATGAAAGTGTCTAAACAACACAATTCTATGGCTAACTTTGGAAAAACTAAGTCATAATGGAGGTGACTAAATAATGCAGTTACATGGGTTCGTGGGTGTTAGAGTGAATGCAAATTGTGACATTGAAGGTTATCAAACAAGCACTAGTAAACAATAGAGTGAGGTTAAATCCCTCACATTAGTACATCAATGGAAATCCTTAAATGAATCAAAATCAAACCAAATTAAACTTGTTATTCAAAGAGAAATGAGAGGTGTGTTACTTGTTTATGTATGTTTAATTGTAATGTGAAATGGTCGAAGCTTCTATCGAGGTCTTCACTCTAAGATGGCAACGAACAAGGAAAGCCACTAATATTGTAACAACGTGGTGAACCTTACCTTCCTAGGTTGAGATCATGAGATGAACGTGAACTTTGTCAAAAGAGAAAAGTTGGTGATGGTACCATCTTTACGAGTGGCTTGAGGGGGTGATTGCTTCCAAGGAACCACCATTCGATAAGCGTAGTCGCGCAAAACAACTAAATGGAATTTTAACCCTAGGCCACATAGGGGACTTGGGTGCTAGATGAACCATATTGATAGTATGGTCATAGAGCATAGAGTGAAAGGAGGATTAAATGGGATTGACTTATGCCTTTAAAGATTGCTATAGGACCTTACATTTTAAACTTACTCGACAATTTGTATCATGAGTGTTTCTAGTTTTGGTGGCATTTGTGCTAACTAATACCCGAACTACGAAACAAATAGCCAGAAGTACGAGAATATTAGGAAAGTTTTTAAAGAGATCAAAGGGATTGGTAAACCATATTGCATGGATAATTCCACCTAGACATGCCTCATAGACTGGTTAAAGTGCGAACTTAATCAATAATGTATTATTACATCTTTGACAAATTAGATGTCATAACTAATCCAAGACTTGCTATGAATCATTCCTAGTATAAAATCTAACTATTTGGACTACTGCATTAAGGACCTATGGCTTCATCGTCTTCTTGTGTAAGACCTTGAACTTGAGTTTGACGTAAGAATCTCATACCAAATGTGAGGCTTGAGCATGCTTCGGATCGCGCTCTGAAGTTGCGCATATCGAAACCAACTCTTTGATAAGAAACAATTCTGAAATTATTTTGAAAGAGCTAATGAGAATAGAGATGTGAAACTAACTCATGAAAGAACCCAAAAAGAAAATGAACATTATTTGAGATGTTGGCTTCATGCGTCTTGGTGACATTAGCTATGCTTCTACAGTCTGGAGGAGAAGAAACTAGAGAGGGAAAAGGTGCATAGCGAAGCCATTAGACCTAGAATGGCAGAGGATTCAAAGGACTATATGGCAACAATTGTGAGCTCTACTCTGCGGTCCACACATACGAAGCAGACGAGGCATGTCTGCTTCATCCAATTCAAGCAAAGGGATAAAGAGATTTTTGTACAAAGAAACATACCTAGGGCACAACCTTCGCTACAAGGTACAAGCTGGAACAAGGATGCGCACGAGGAAGCAGATAAAGCATGTGTGAATTTTTGGTACTACAACCTTCCCTTTAATGTGGCAAAGAGCCCATACTAAGAGTACTTGGTGACAACATTGACAGTTGCAAGGAAAGGGTACAAGGCACCCTCTCCAAAAGACTTGAGCAGGAAATTGCTTAAGGGTGCAGTTAAATGCAACGACAATCCTAAAAGATCAAAAAAGCAATGGCAGAAATACGGATGCACCATTCTTTCATATGGGTGGACGAATGGAAGGAACCACACCCTCATCAATTTTTAGTGGCTTCAAATGGTGAGATGATATTTTTGAAGTCAATTGATGCCTCTAACATAGTTAGAAATGCAAACAATTTCAATCTTATGTTGGAGAAAGTCGTATTAGAGGTGGGTATCCAAAATGTTGTGCAAGTTGTCACAAACAATGCAAAAGTAGCAATGTGGTAATTGGGAGACAACTACATGAGAGACATCCATCACTCTTTTGGACTCCTTGTGCGACTCATTGCCTTGATCTCTTTTTTAGAGGACATAGGCAAAATTGATTGGGTGAGACCGATTATAGAAGATGCAAGAAATATAACCAAGTACATATATAATCACCTTTGGGTTCTCAACTTGATGAGAGAACACACGAAGGGGAAAGAGCTTACAAGGTTTGCAACTAACTTCTTGACATTGCAAAGTATTTCTAGTTGTCATCATTGAAGCAAATGTTTGTGAGTCAAACATGGCTAGACTCACAATATTCAAAGAAAGTCGATGGAGAGAGGACTCGCAAAGATAGTTTTTGATGATGTCTTTGCAAAGAGAGTTATAGAGATCATCAAGGTAATTTCAAACTTCAATTTATATTTCAAGTCGATTGCTTTATTTTAATTTGTTAAATTATAAATATATTGTTATTTACTTATTTACTTTATTTGTAAGTTTATAACTTTAAATTTTGATTTGTCTGTACGTGTCAAAGTCGTTGGTGAGGGTTTTGCCCTTGGTTGATGGGGATCAAAACCCGATGGAGTACATTTATGAGGCCATGGATAGGCCTAAAGAGACCATCCAAAACTATTATAGGGGATATCACCAAATTTGGTCCCTTTTGGGAGATAATTGATCGGAGGTGGAACAATCAACTCCACCAACTTATTCATGCAATGGGTATTATTTCAACCCCAAGTTTTTCTTCTCGATGCCTTCACGATGTGAAGGAGGAGGTTATGAGGCGCATTTCAACAAGCATCGAGAGGACGATACCAAAGGTTGAGACAAGGGACCTCATTATTTTAGTGTTGTAGAATTACAAGCATGTTAAGGGGAGGCTCTTTTCTTCGGCATTAGTTATCCGAGGGAGAAGCACACACCACCAGATGATAAAAATTAGAATGTTTAGTAAGTTACTTTTATGTTACAAGTTTCAAATTTAATTTTAATTACTTATAAACTTTTGATTATCTTGTTTGTAGGTTCTTGGTGGGAGGATTGGGGAGGAAACATCCCACATTTTCAAAAGCTAGCCCTCATAATTTTATCTCAACCTTCGGCGCTTTTGGATGTGAGCATAATTGGAGTTTGTTTGAGGCCATTCACATGAAGAAGCACAACAAGTCGACTCAAAAACGCCTCAATGACTTGGTTTTGTGCAATGCATCTTCAAATACTTCGCAAAAAAAGGTGGAGGCCCCATCGCAGAGCTTATTAATTTGGATGAGATCGATCCATATAGAGACTGGATCGGGCAAAAGAGGAAATCCTATACGTTCACAAAGGATGAGATTGCTTCTTTTGAAAGGAAAGCTACGAGGGAGAAGCGCTAGTAAGAGATATATATTCTATCGATGACATCTTTGGAGGTGATGTCGAACATGCAAGAGGATCCATCGGGCATCTACTACCATGGTGGAGCTGCAGTGAGCCTTCTAGGAGGAGCGAATAGCCGCAACCGAGTGTGGGGACTAGTAGAGGCAATAGACTCTCTCCCCAATATTTCTCTAGAACGGGGAAGAGGAAAATGTAAATTATTGTAAATTGTAACTTGCATAGATATGAAATTTATGATGATAATTTTCAATGACAATCATCATAAATTCATAACGACTTACTTACTCATTGTTGATTCACATGATGATGCAATTTTGTATTGTATTTGTATTCAAAGCTAATAGAAAACACTTCTCCAACATTCGATGACTGCTTGATACATTTTGTAGCTATATTTTGCTTAAAGTGTATGTTTTTAAAAGAAATTTGTATTTTTAAGTTGCCAAAATATTCCCGAATATTAGCTAGGAGTCTTGCCAAGTTTTTGTCTAGTCTTGCCAAGTTTTTCTTTAGTCATATTTTTTTGGGTTTGTCAAATACAAGTATACAAACTATGATTTAAAGGGGTCGCTTGATGGAAAAAGGAGATGCTTTCTTTTGGAATTCATTTTCTTGGAGTTGGAGCACGAAACTACTTTCTCTCTCTTGCAATTGAGGACGGAAACCCTCTTTGCACTTGGTTTGAGGACGAAACCCCTCATTTCTTCATTGTTGATCTCACATGGAGGTCACACTTCGATTACATTCAGATTTTCCTTGGAACATGCCATTTCCAACCCATTGTAAACCCTCTCCTAGGGTGGCGACTTGCATGGTGGAAGGTTTTGGTGGTATCTAGGGCACAACACTCCTTTCTTTGTTGATATTTGGATTGTTCCTAATTTATAAGGCTGATTACACTTTACCGGTGTTATGCGGGGACGCGTCCCCCCAAAATCTAAGAGCCCGGGACGCCTGGGGACAATGGGATGGGGAGGAAACGTTTCACCCACATTTCCAACTATGCAAAGAAGAGAGAAAACGTCCTCGGGACGTTTGGCGAGAAGAGGAAACATCCCAGGGATGTTGGGGACGGTGGGGACGATCGAGCATCCCCGGATGGTCGAGGTACATCTCGGGAATGTCCAACCATCCCCGACATCCCCCACGCCTTTTTCATACTTTTGTTAAAAAAACATTTTAAAGACTCTTAATACTTTTTTTAATTGAAAAGTAATAATAACTTAAAACTAACATACTAACCTAACCCTAACCCAAGAAGAAAGAGCAAGAGGAAGAAGAAGGGCAAGAGCAAGAGCAAGAGAAGTGCAAGCAAGAGGTATTTATAATTTTATTTGCTTACAATGCTTGATAATAGTCTCTAGTTTTTAAAATTTAGATTCTATTTGCATTTTTTAGGGGTTGTTTTTAGTTTTTGTATCTACATTCACAATGTAATCATGTTTATAGTTTGTAGGATTTTACAAAATGCATACTACATAGGGTTTGGTTGTAACTGGTTAGGTTTTTTTAATTACATTTTAAAAGTTAAAAATAAAACATAAAGCTCTTGATTGTTGATTCAATGATTCACTGAATAGGTCTGGTTAGGTTTAACTTTTCCATGATAGTATGATACACATTCCTAGAAAGTAGAAACAATAACATTAGGAATTCCGAATACAAAAACTTTGATAATAGATACACATGAATGTAGAATCTAGATACAAAAATGAAAAACTTAGTAGTAAATACTCCAACAATGTTAGATGTTTTACATTTTAGTTTTACTTTTTACATTTTTGTTTTTTAATATTTTTGCATATGGTAACCAGTTATGAGCCTAGTAGCATATGGTTTTTATGGTAATTGTGGACTATGAAGTTTAATACTATGAACATTACTAATTATAACTTATGGCTGTTTTTAAAAAAATTATTCATTATACAATGCATATAGTTATGAATGTTTTACTTTTTCTTAATCATTGCATATAGTTATAACTTATACCTTATTGTTTTTTTATTCATTGAATAATAAATATAGTTATAACTTATGGTTGTTTTTCTTGTTTATAAATTAAATTATAATCATTGCCTATACTTATAGTTATCTTTTTTTTAAATTAATTCATTACATATAGTTATGGTTCTTTTAATTTATTGCAGCCCCAAAAATCATCAGCATGAGTTCTTCTGAGTATGAATATGAATCAGAGGAGGAGAGGGTTGAACTTAAGATAGGTGGAAGTGTTGGTGATGACGTAATGGGGGGAAGTGGAGAAGAGAGAAAAAATGTAGTGCCAATGGCAACTAGTAGTTCAGCTGGTAGTGCTACCAATTGCCCTCTCAAATGTTGTCCAAATTTGCCATTGGAACATTTGATAAGAAGAAGCCATTACAACAATTTGTTGAGATACTTGAGAACCCCAAGTTTGGAGGGGGAGTAAACTATGGAAGTGCAACATATGTGCACTAACTTGGCATGGCAGCATCACCAAGACCAATGCGCACTTGTTGCACCTTACAGAAGGTGGGTTGGTCTTTGTAAGGCCCTTTCACTAGAGCAAAGAGCAGAGATGGTGAGAATTTTCAATGGAAATACCACGGACAATGTTCCAGAAGTTCGTGGTACTAGCAATGCGGCTAACACTCCTCTAAGATCTCACAGATCGGCAAGAATACTTTGGCTAGTTTTAGTTTCAAAATGTCAAAAGTGAAAAGCAGAGGGAAGAGAAAGGTCGTAGGGACAGCCCCCAATTCAGTTGTAGACATGTTTGATTCAAAGGCAAAGGAAGAGGTAGATGATGTTATCAGGAAATTTTTCTATGTTGTTGGGATCCCATTTCATGCCACTCGCTCTCCTTATTACAAGGAGGTTATGGCTAAGGTAGCAGAAACAGGTACAAATTATGTGCCTCCTGAAGACACCATATCAAGACAACAATCTTGGATAGAAACTATTCCAAGGTTAATGCTGATGGAGGAGATGGTCACATGGGTGTCACATGGATGCAACATTATCATGGATTGGTGGACAGATATTAGACATTGTCCTCTCATCAATATCATTCTCTTGCAAAGATGGACTGTACTTCTTGAGAGCAATTGATTGTTCTGGGAAGCGAAAAGATATTGAGTTCCAAATTCATATTTTAAAGGATGTCATTGAGGAGATTGACCTTCAAATGTTGTACATGTCATCACAGATGCAACTTATGTGTGTAGAGCGGCAGGCAAGCTAGTGGAGCAAGAGTATAATCATATTTATTGGACCCCATGTTGTGTGCATGCCATAAACAATGCACTAAAAGACATAGGGAAGATTCAGTGGGTCAACCAGATAGTGAATGAGGCCAGAGATGTGCAGAAGTTCATATGCAATCACCACACATCATTGGCACTCTTTCAAATTTTTCAAGAAGGAATTCCTAAAACCAATTGACACCCGCTTTGCATCCTATTTTATTTTGTTGGAGAGGATGTTTGAGTTGTAGGAGCCCCTGCAAATTATGATTATGACACAAGATTGGACTAGGTGGCATGAGTCCAAGACATAGCAAGGGAAAAGAGTGAAGGAAGTGGTGTTAAGGGAAACATTTTGGGTTGATACGAAATACACCATATCAATTATAACTCCAATTTTTAGTGTCATCAAATATGGGGATTCTAACAACCCCAATCTTGGTGAGATCTATGAGTGCATTGACAACATGCTTGGGCAAATGAAGGCAGTTATTCGGGTGAGGGACCCCACTTTGGAGTTCTACAATGAACATATCCAGCCCATTATTCAACATAGATGGGAGAAGTTGAACACCCCTCTTCATATGGTTGTGTATGCACTGAATCCCAAATGGTATGTGGAAAGGCCAAGTAGAGTTATCCCTTTGGATGATGATGAGGAAGAAGAAGGCCTTATGAAGGCCTTTAAAAAAATGTATAGTCCACAGGAGGCTTCACAAATCAAGTTGGAGTGGCTCAACTTCACTGAACTTGATGGGTACAAAACTTCAACAAAGGCGGACAGGGTAACATTGGCACATGAGAAGCCAGTGAGTTGGTGGCGACTGTATGGGCTTCCAGGATGCTGCGAATACTTGTCATTCGCCTCCTTTCCTAGGTTTCTAGCTCCTCTTCCTCTGAGAGGAATTGGTCTACATATGGTTGGATCCACTATGTTAAGAGGAATAGGCTTACCTCTGAGAGAGCGGAGAAGCTTGTAGTTGTACACAATGCTTTACATCTTATAGATCACAAGACAACTTAGTACAAGGAGACCCCAACATTATAGTGGGATGTAGATCCCGAGGAGTCGAGGCAAAGCAAAGAGGACAATACTATACAACAAGATTGATTGGGCCTTCCTTTGAGGACGAGGATGATAGTTCCAAAGTGAGGAGTTACGGATGTTGATTCTAATTTTTAGGTTGATACTTGTCCTCTTTTTTCCGTAATATCGATAATAGACAATTGGTGTATTTGAATATCAAATTAATGATATGAATATCAGCTATTGTCACTTGATCAATCAAAATGGTTTTATAATTTATTTCAGCTTATTTAATTTTAAGTCTCAAATTCAAATGGTTTTTCATGTATAACTATATGTATTTGAATTTTGATATTTAGGAATGTGTAATTATCACGAAAAAGTTAAGCATTCACTATATGACATATGTTACTAACTTACTATGTATTTCAGTTTACTTTCTAAGTTCTAACTTCTAAGTCTAACTAATAATTTAAAATTTAAATGTATTTGATATTTATGATTTCAAGTTTCAACTTATTTAAATCTCAAATGGTTTTATTTCAGCTTATTTATATAGTTTAGTCACTATATTTTTATATTTTAAATATTTATATATTTTTTAATTAGCCATCCCCTCGTTGTTGCCCCACCGTCTCCAAAATTTAGAAATTTTTGTCGTCCCGTAAACCCCGTCCCACTTTGTCCCCGAGTCTTAGGTAACTTTGCACTTTACGGATTGAACTTTGGGCCTAGGAATCATTATTTCCGGCCATTTTTGTAAGTAGGTTTGCTGTTGTCACAAAATTAATTATTATACTTCAGCCATGGTTCTAAAAATTCATTTCTTGGTTTGTACTTGCTCTAAATAATTATTATTGTTCCCTACATGCTTTGGATGGTGTAAAAGTGGTATTGGAAGTAAATAATTGCAATTTCTTTCTTGTTGTCATAAGATTTCAAACTGTTGTAGCTTGTTGTTATACATTTCAATATATTGTGATTTGGGTTGGTGCCATTTATCTTTTCCTTCAGCTCAGCCTGTAAAGGGGCATCACATTGTCACTTTATATAATTCAAATATGGTGAGTGGGAGAGAGACTTAGTAATAAAATGATTAGAGAAATCTTCAATGTTCACATCGTGTACCTAAAGCACTACCCCCATTGCCTATGGACACTTACTTAAGTTTCAATGCAAAACCTCGATGCCAATAATGAGGTCAAGGACAAAAGAACGCAATGATTTGTCATGGGTAACCTCAATTTCTTGCCATAAGAACTAGCCTTTTGCTCATATGCCTTATTATTAGAACTTTTGGGGCCTTCAATGCTTTTTAAATTAAGGTTAGAAGTAGTATAGAGTAAAAGATAATATTAGTAAGAAGAATATGTAATGTCCTTTTTTCGAATTAATCCAAATTGAAGGCTTCTTCCTCTGGGAAAGAAGAAGATGAACAAGGGAAGTCCTTGGGTTGCATTTCAACTTTCTTTCATTAACATTAATGTTTTTCTTTTGTATTTTTCCTTCTAAGGCAGGTCGGTTGGGTTGGAGAGCTCTTAAGTCAAGTTTAAAATTAAAACAAGCTTCTAAAGGAGGTCGGTCTTGGGGAATTCCTCCCTTATGACCTTTGGCGCCACCATAAGGCTATATAAGGGGTCGCATAGGCTCATTTTGGGCATCTTTTGGCTTATATACTTTTATCTATTTGGTTCTAGAGTTGGTTGTTCTATTCCAATCCACTAAGGGGAAAAAATCCATTAGTGTGGCAAGCAAGGAGGATGAAACCCTTCCTTGTTGAAGGTTGGAGAATGGAAACTCTCTAATTTGGTGGTGTTGAGGACTTCTAAGAAGACTATCTTGCTGGTTGGGCAGCTAGGGCATTGAAGGAGAAGAATCCCAAGGGTTTTTCATCACTTCGGCACCCTCTATTAGGGTGGCGACTTAGGTAGAAGTGTGTTTCGTGCCTTCACAAGCACAATTTGTCATTCCAAGTTGATATTCAAATTTCTCTATATTTATAAAACTAATCTATCACTTAGTAGTTATTTGTCATTTATTGGGATTTGGAAACCTCACTTTCAGTGGATTTTACTGCTGTCATTTATTTAATTGCAGCTGGGTATAATTTCATAAATTGCACATGTTTTGGCATGCTTTGGCTTGGTGTTTATTCCATTAGTTGAATATAATATTTAGAAGGATTTATGCACCTATTTTCAGCTTGTTTGGAGGGTGTTTGATGCCCTAAAAGTATAAAATCAGTTCGCTGCTAGGGTTTCCTAATATTTTCAGATCTGCTGTCATAAAAATCAGATTACTCTCAAGTGGGATTGTTGTTATTTCTTTGTTTTTTGGTTCAGCCCTAGAAAGGGACATTACAGAATATTAGTAAGAAGATTTAATATAAAAATATTTAACGTCTGAACAAGTGAAGGAAAATGGCTCTTTGCAGCTCCAACAATTGATTTTCTTCAGTAGGCTCATGTGCCTCCATTCTAATTGCTCCTGCAACTTCGCCAGGGGCTTCTACAAATCTGCTCCGTGACATCCTCTGTCCTTCCATCCCTGCTCCATCCACCGGAACAAGAGCTTCCCTTCATCATTCCTCTTTGAATCTCTGTGTGTCCATGCAGCCCCTTCCCTCTGGAGTTTCATGGATCAGAATTTATGCTACCTCTCCAAATGCTTCTCAGGGCTCTCCGCTTTCTTTCATTGGCAGCCTTGAGAAACCCATGTCTAACTCTGAGGCAGCCCTAACTAAACCCACGACTGCTTATGGTTCTATTTTCTCAGGCCGATTTTGTCTGGAGGTTTCTACAGAAATCGTTGTTCTTGATGTGAATTGAAATGCAACTGTTCAAGTGGTTTTTTAGAGTGCACAACCTAATTTGCCATTTCAATGGGCTCTCACCCAAGCTCACAAATCTTCAAATGGGATTCCACTTCTTGGAAACCCAATCTATCCTAGGAATTATCCATGTGCCAAAGGGTGTTTTATTGTGGTGCGTGATTTTGTGGAGGATAGAGCTCACATCCTTGAATTTAGGCCTTGGTTTTGAAATAGTGAAAAGCTACTTTTGAAACCTTAGTTTCCATCCTTTGACACCTCAGTGCACATAATTTCCTTTGCTTCTATTTGGGTGAGGCTTCCAACCCTTTCCCTTCATTTCTAGTCTAGTTCTTGCTTCTCTGCCATAGGAGATGCCCTTGGTTATTTTCATTGTTGCTCTCTTGAAACAGCACAACAGTGTTACACCACCTATGCCAAAGTATGTGTTTAGAGTTTTTGTCAAACGTATTCGGACAAAATTTGAGTGGGAGATCAAGTTTCAAGAAAAAATTTGGACTATGAGCAGGTGTCTTTTTATGTCAAGCTTGTTTCACTCATGGGCACTTTAATACCAATTGCCTGCACTATGAGCAGGTGTCTTTTTGATGTCAAGCTTGTTTCACTGTGGGCACTTTGCTACCAACTGCCTAGCAAGGGCCACTTATAATGTGGATGGACTTGGTAGCTCTAAATGGAAAACCAAATCTCCAACCTAGTGGTGTGAAGCAAAGGATCGCCATCACTCGGTGGCACAGACTTCTTGGGTCTCTTTGCTAGAGACTAATTCTTTCCCTCTTTGGGAAGGAGAAGATTGTTCTTTCTCTCGGCTAGAGACTAATTCTTTCCCTACTAGGAAGGAGAAGACCGTTCTTTCTTCTTTTGCCCCCTTCATTTAAAGCTCCATTTCTTGAAGTCATTAAAATTCTCCTGCAAGCATGACTGCTCCCGCTTCTTCACTCCTTTGTTCTATGGCACAAGGTGATTGTGTTCCTTTGAGTGTAGAACTTGCGACTCTCTCCTTTTCTTCGGATGAGATTATTCGCAATTTTCAATAGCAACAGGCCTCAAATTTTGTCATCATTATTGATTTCTCTACATCCCTACACCTTTCTTTCTCGAGGCACTTGCAAAGGAATCCTTGGATATTAGTTGACCAAAGGTCAAGAAAAGAAAAGCTTCACAAAAGTTGTCTCTTTCCAATAGGATGAAACTCATATCAAGAAAGGGTTTATGTAAATTTCTTATCATTCTTTTGCTCTACTTCTATTTCCCTTCTCATTGCTTTTGCCTGTCTTTGTGGCCATGAATCTCTCTCTCTCTCTCTCTCTCTCTCTCTCTCTCTCTCTCTCTCTTAGCCCGCCCCTCCCTTAAGGATTTGGTTATACAAAACACCATATTCAATCAAAACATTGATACATGCAGGCTAGTGTCTCCTTAAGATAAGGAGTCAAGCCTTATTACAAATGGTTACCAAATCCCTATTCTATAGGGGTGAGTTGTTACCACAACTCACATACAAATGATCACTCAAGCCTATCTATAATGAGTTGTTTCATAACTCATAAACATATAAATCACTCTATTAATATTATGAAAAGCACTAATAATCCTACCATCCCCCTAGTGTGGACATAGGGAAAGGAATCACATCACACTTGTTCAAACACAAACCAAACATGTCCACTCTACTACTAGTGACGTTTACATGAACAGGTCCATTTATGCTTCCACTTCTAGTGGGTGTTGGGCTACTCACGAGACATAAACAAGGACACTAACGACTATTCATGTTTTGTAATGTCCCTTTCAAGGGCTGAAACTGAAAAGTAGGAAATTAGCTCAAACCCCAATATTAGCAAATCTGATTTTAGGACCAGCAAATTGAAAATAAAACCCAGATTTGAACAGCAATCAGATTTTTAGGACAGCGGTGCAAAAAGCATGCAAAACACTTGAAAGGGATCACATCACACTTGTTCAAACACAAACCAAACATGTCCACTCTACTACTAGTGACGTTTACATGAACAGGTCCATTTATGCTTCCACTTCTAGTGGGTGTTGGGCTACTCACAGACATAAACAAGGACACTAACGACTATTCATGTTTTGTAATGTCCCTTTCAAGGTCTGAAACTGAAAAGTAGGAAATTAGCTCTAACCCCAATATTAGCAAATCTGATTTTAGGACCAGCAAATTGAAAATAAAACCCATATTTGAACAGCGATCAGATTTTTAGGACAGCAGTGCAAAAAGCATGCAAAACACTTGAAATTCTTCAAACAACTTTGCCAAAATAAATATATGTATTTTAGGCATCCACCAAATCAATATGAAATATGATCAAAAACACTGTTGGAAATTAATTAAAAACCAGCGAAGCACAGCTGCAAATAAAATTATGAAATGAGGGTTTAGAAACCCCAAACTCCACAAATAATGATTGATTCCAGCCTTATAAATAATGAGGAAACCAAATGTAAACTCAAATCTGATTGCCATGCCCTAGATGGCACCAAACCATACACATAATGCAAGTCGCCCCACAAAGGAGAGGCTCAATAATATATATATAAAAATCAGATTATGACTTCTTCTCAAATCTGCAATTTGCCTTCAAGCCCAAACAAGGAAGGAGGGTTTTCGTCCCCCAACCAACCACAAGAAGGGTTTTCGTCCTTCTTGGAATGCCACACACTTGGATTTCCACCCAAGAGTGGAAGAACAATGAGCAATCAGCCCAAAAGTCCAATTAGAGTAAAATGTGCCAAAAATAGATGATGCAAATGAGCTCTCTAATCTTCTTTTATACCCTATCTTTGGCGCCAAAGCCCAAAAGGACAAGGCCGACCCCTAAAGAGTTCTTTTTAATCTTTAATTGGCTTCATTAATGCTCCAAACCCAGCCGACCTGTTAAAAAGAAGAATACACTAAAAGAAAACATTAAAAATTAGAAAATGAATGCAAAGGAAGCTCAATTCCTTTTCCCAACTCTTCCACTTTGTTGCCATGGAAAAGGGAATGGCAAGAAGTCCAAATCATGCTCTCAAATTGGAAAAGGGGACATTACATGTTTTCACTTTCAATGAGTGTTGGACTTCTCACCGATACTCAAAGGTTTCTTGGCGTTCACTTACAAAGTGAGTGTTGGGCTTCTCACTCACACATCACATATAAAGCAGGTATCTACATATTTGTTTACAAAGTGAGTGTTGGGCTTCTTCTCACACACAAACACAAAAACCAATTATAAAGATTGAGGACCTAAGTCCTCATTGTCACATTTGCACCCACCATTATAGATAACTACCACTTGATCGAAATGTTGATAAAATGGTCACCATTGTCACTTGGAAACCTTTAATCAATTTTGCACACATGGTTTGCCACTATTATAATTTGCAACCCCTTAATTAGCGGCAAACTTGAGGTTGTGGATGGCCTTCTATCTTTGTTGCCCCCAACCTCCAACGGAATGCAACTCACTCGCAAGATGGGTCTTGAAGTTCAACTACATGTCATTTTTATGATCAAGGAACACGATGTCCTTGGAATGGGTGTGTTAATCTTGAAGTTCAACTACATGTCATTTTTATGATCAAATATCCCCCTTTATGATCAAATATCCCCCTAACAAGATTAACACACCCATTCCAAGGACATCATGTTCGCTTGAAAATGTGTCCGTTACTGAAGATTTTTTTTTACATTTATGACTGATGACATACATGCTTTATTTGGACTATGACACAACGAACACTAACATTATAAAGAACTATTTCCTTAAACAAAACACCTTTAGTCTATATACTAATAGAGTGCATAATCACCTATAGAAAATGAGAACGACCACGCACAACTCTAGCCTTTACATTATAAATATTAGAATACACACTAATTAGATAAAATAAAATAAAAACACTAACAATACGACATTCTATCGATTAAATGACAAACTGTAAATAAAACCTGATAAGACAAATTCAAACAAAACATACAATGAAAAAAAGGAAAACTAATGCCAGACATGCAACATGTGTGCAAACCAAAATTTGAACTCCATCACCACTCCTTGCATGTATCCCATTCCGCATGCCAACATAGGAATTGAATTTCTCATTCCTCTCGTCACGAAGTTGAACACGGAGCAGGCTAGAGTGAAGCCCAATAGCTGAGAACTCCAGTATCCAATAGCCATGAAAATATTTATGTGCCGTCCAACTGCTAAACCCAAAGTGTTTGTTGAGTTCAGGTGCCCTCCAAAGATATTAAACCATGCTGAGATCATTCCGTATACTGCAAATGCATGTGTGAAAGCCACTTTTCCCAACGATATTGCCGCACTTCCATTCATCTTCTATGATGAGATGTAACGGATTTTGTTTTTAAAAAGAGCACACGGATGCATAGAGAACAGAGATCCACACAAAGTGTTAACTTCCAGTCCTGATGGCGATGTCTGCTATGTTGCACATGGGACCCTTGGAGGAGTTTGGCACACAAAAGATCATGCACAAGGTGGACAATTGCACAGCAGAATTGAGAGGAGAGGTCCAAGATAGACATGGTCACACAAAAATGGGAGATGATAAAAAACGAAAATATATTGGAGCAGCAGATAAATGAAAGTTTGCACAGTGGTGAGGAGAGACATCTGCTTGAAAATGCAGATCTGAATAGATGAACAATCCATAGTCCTATGATTGACTAACACTGTAATCTTTAGTAAAAACTACCTCAGAAACTGTGAATAAAACTGTTAACAATTGCTAAATAAAGTAGCTTTGATATTGTCCTCAAGAAATTGCCATTAATCAAGGAAAAACAACAGAGCGTTGCCCCTTCAATTTGTATTATTCTTCCATTGCAATGGACTTGCTCTAATACCAAATGAGGATTCAGTTACACACAACACATTAAATGATATCCAATCACAACACTGATACATATAGCCTAGTGTATCATTAAGATAAGGAGTCAACCCTTATCACTAGTAGCTACCAAACCCCTATTCTATAGGGGTGAGTTGTTATCACAACTCCCGTACAAATACCCACTTAAGCTTATCTATAATGAGTTGTTTTATAAAGACTCATACATGCATAAATCACTCTGATAATATTATGACAAGCACTAATAATCCTAACATCACTCTTCTCTAACTCAGAGAAATGTAGCATCTTTTATCTTTTCCAAGGATGAGAACCCCAATAAAAATCCTCAATTTACCAATGAAAAAAAAGATTTTATATAGATCTCATATGCTTCAGTCTAGTTATAGATCATGTAAGATTTACAAGACAAATCTAATGACAATAACTAGGTCATTATTCTTGTGTATACTGTAAAATTTATAGGTAAAGATTATTGCAAAAATATTTAAAATTGATATAAGATTGGGCTCTACATAAGTCATCAAGTAAGTGCACTAAAGCTTTAGGCATTGGAGTCGTTATAACAGCTATGCAGGTCCCAAAAGTATAAAAGGACAAATGCATCTCAAGTTGGGAATATCAAGCATATTCTCTACACGCTCCATTATTGACAATATAGGTGGTGGAAGGGATTCGGATTCAAGATTGTTGTAAAGGATGGCAATCCCTTCCCCTTGGGCAGGAACCACCAGCCATTGGTGGCCATTTGTCTGGCTGATACTTGGCAAAAAGGGAGACCGCCAGCCATGTTAGTTCTAGTTATTTTCCTTGCATTTTGTTTTCCTCTTAGTGTGATGTTATTTTCTTCCACATTTCCTTTCGTTTTGAACTCTGAAGATAGAATTTCCTTCCACACTTCAATTTTCGTTAATAGTTATAAGACTCCTTCGCAAAATGGGATGGATATTGCAATGTCTTAGTCTAACCTTCCACTAATTTCTAGATTGAAATTTTATGGTCACAAATTTTGCTAATCATTTTTGTGTCATTGCTCAGAACCAAGGTGCCATTTATAGGGGGCTTTGATTTTTGTTGCAAAATAGTATTATTTTAACATGGGATGATGTGAAGAGAACCCTTAACACAAAGACCAGAGTTGCATGTAGAGACTCTAGTTCTGCAATGCAATTTCATTTCCACTTCCTTTTAGGCAAGACAATTTGGAGAGAATGTGGGATGACGCCTGTGGAAACCCACACAAGGCACTTGGTGCACAAAGTTCAGGCCAACTGTGGAAGGATTTGCCCTATGGTAAGGTGTGTTTATTTTCAGCAATTTCTTTTTTCAGTCTGCATTGTTTGCATCTAATTTAGCTTCTTCATGGGCCCCAAATAATTCCATTCAATTGTTTCAACATTTTCATTTCCAACATTTATTTTTGATAACAGAAACTTTTGTTTTCACGGGATGTAAGGAGTGCCTTAGGGGCATGGATGCACAGGGATGCACAGCAAGGTGTTGCTCGTAGAAATAATCCCTGCCTAGAAGAAATCAAAATGGAGAAAAAATCATTATTGGAGGGGGAAATAGGAAACTGCCACTTGTTTTCAGATTTGCATTGAAGAATACAAGAATGCTTGAATATAAAACCAATAAGAAACAATGGATGGTTCAAAGGCATCAAGCAAGTAGAGGAGCATCCACATAGCACTAGAAGCATTGCTAGATTAAGAAGCTTTGTGTGGATAATACCCCAGCTATACCCAATGCATTCATTTGTTGCAGAAGTTCTTGGCCCACTCGCTACTTACAAGACTGATATTTGATGGAGATCCATTCTAGTCCCACATGCCACTCTGGGCACCTTTATCCATGGGGTTCTTAGAGGGGAAAATAAAATTCCAGTTATTATTAATTGTACTAGACTGTACTAGGTCGTACCATATTGCAACAGTGCAAGTAGCAAGGGCAGTTTAGATCATCCAATCCTTTTATTTGATCCTTTCACAAGGATCAACTACGTGCTTGTCAAACCTTTTTATTGGAGCCCGTGTTTAAGAGAAAGTGTTGGGTTACAAACATGTCAGTACAACTATATTCTATGATCATATTCTATGGTTGGCTATTGCAACATTACTCCCACCAGCTACTTGTGGGTGTTATTCAAGAAGTATTTTATAGCAGTCAATGAGAGAGTACGATGTACTTTGGCACGTGCTCAAGTATTACCAATTTACCACCAACCATTTACTTCGCTCCAATCATTGATCTGTAAATTTGTGAAGACTGCGCTTGGCACAAATTCACAAGATATGCCACATTATTGATTCAATGAATTTGCTACTAAACTTCAACATAAAAAGCTGATTTTAGATGTAAGATACAACTAATAGATTCCTCATACATCCTTTATGCGGAATTGAAATGTGTGAATGTTGCCAAAATATCCTTGTCGAGGAAAAATCCACCTTCTTGTTATTTCTCCCACAACCTTATTTTCTTTGAAAAGGATTCTTAAAGGCGTATATTCTCTATGGCTCTGCCCTTGGTTGTGGTCACAATATTTCCTCTCAAGCCCTAAGCCACATTTTCTCCATGTTTCTTTTTGCCCAGCCATGGTCACAGTTCACAGTTCACGGTCTCGCAGTGTTCACAGAGCCTCAATGATAGTCGTCACAGCTTTCACAGACTTTTAAGAGCCAAAACTTATCACCTGTGGCCATAATAAAGTTCACAGACCTATGGGAAGTTTTCTAGAACTCAACACAATCAAGCCAAGCTCTAAAATCTTGGAAAGAGATCATCAATGGCAGCCTCACGGTGTTTTGCATCTAAAAAACAGCCAAGTGTTGAATGCAGTATAAAGAGAGACCACAAAATTGTGCACAGGAGTGTGAGACTTTGGGATTGTGCCACGTCACACAATCCCATGACACAGTTAACCAAGTTCATGAGACTTTTACAAGATCACTTCATAGTGCGGGACTCCCGCAATCCCGTAAAAGGTGTTCATGGAGACCACAAAGTAAGCCACAAGTTGGAAGGGACTGCAAGAACCTGAGACTCCGAGATTATGCCACGTGGCACAATCCTGTAAAAGTGTTCACAGAGGCCGCAGAGAGTCAAGAAGAGACTACAAGACCACGAAACTCTAGAAATATGTGGAAATGCCACATGGCCACAAAGAGAGACTCCAAGAAGATGCCATGCATCACCCACTTGCATAAAGACACCTTGGAAACACATTTTTGGCCATAAATTTCATGAGGAAGCTCCAAAAGAGTGCATTATTGGTCTCATCAAAAGCTCTTGAAGAGAGATTTTGACTGGGATAGTTTTCAGAATGATTGAATGCATATTTGAGCCATAATTCACGCTTGAGAATCTCTAGGAGCCATTTTTCCTCAGCTAAATGATTTTCAACAACTCCAGTGGATCACATTTAATGATTTGAGCATTCCAGGGGTTTACATTGCCTTCCAATGTGTAGAAGATGTCTTTTGAGATCTTAGTAAGCCGCAAAATCATTTCTCCAAGAGGCTCTTGTTCAACATTTTAAATGATCCAAAGTGGCTGGGCCACAGGATGCGAAACAAACATGCTTTTAGAGATCTCCATGGGCTGTAAAATAAAATCTTGGATTTGATTTCTTCTGAGAAAACCTGTGGAACTGTATAATTGATCAATAAGATCTTAGATTTCTTATGAGAAGTAGCATGAGCAAGTTATGGGAGATATTCTCAATCTGTAGAAACTTTGAATCACCCTTGGGGAGCTAAAACAGAGAGAGTTGATGGTTCATCAATCAGATCTTAGATTTGATTTTCTACAGCAGCATATGGGTGGCAGTGGCTTGAATTAAATGCTTCTCATTTTTCTCTTCTCCTCTTTCTATCTCTTCACAATTTGTATAAGTAGAGAGAGTCTCTCTACATTCAAGGGGTGGTTGGTTCTCTTTTCTTGGAACCACTTTTATTGCATGTTATCTTGAGCTCTGCTCTGTTCATGTCATAAAGTCAAGCCTTTGTGTGACTTAGCTATAACTGAGTATATTCAAGCATTAATAGAAGCTACTATATTTTTTTATTTGAAACTCTAGCTTGTGTTATTGCTCTTACCTCTTAAGAGACACAGAACAATAGCAGCAGTTCACAATTATAGATCTGAATAGAGCAGATCCACAAGGTAAGATCGAGAGCAACGCATAATACTGGAATTATATAACTAGCCACTTCAAGGGGGAAACCTCCACAACCTTACAACAAGAATAGAATACACAACCTCCTATCCACTACCTCCTATATATACCATATTTCGCTATGGTCACTCCATAGGCCGACCCTACTAACAATATGCAAACATAGAGAAATGTGATATGACAAGGTAAGAGATTATGTTAGCCACAAGTCAGCCATACATATCCCAATACACATTATAGGTTATGGTGTAGCATGCCCCTCCCCTTGAAACCAGCATTGACTAACTATGGGTACTTTTGGAGGAACACTTTATTCTCCCATGTTAAATCCTCATTGTATAGATTCTTCCACTTGATCAGATACTCCTTAATAACCCTAGTTCACAGCTTCTTAGTGCGTGTTTGAAGGATCTCCTTAGGTTCTAGGATGACCCCGCCTTCCTCATCCAACTCTGGGAACTTTGTCTGAGCTAATACTCATTGTCCAATGACATTTTTCTAGCATGAGACATGAAATACCAGAAGTATGCATGCATAGTGAGGTAATTCTAGCATGTGTGCTATATTGCCAAGTTTCTACAAGACTTGATAAGGACCGTAATACTTAGGAGCAAGCTTGTTATCCTTCTTTTTTGCTTCAAAGATATTTGCTAATATGGTTGTAGTACAAAGGTCCAATCACCAACTACAAAATGTCTTTCACTGCAGTGTTGGTCAACTTGGCGTTTCATTCGATTTTATGCCATTGTCAAATTCTCCCAAAGGCTAGCTAATACCTAATGTTGATGCTGAATATGATCTTCCACAACTCAAACCTTTGGTTGTACCCTCAAGGAAGAGGTGATCGGTACCCAAACAAGGCCACAAATGGAGACATTTTGGATGAGGTGTGGAAGAAAGTATTGTATCACCATTCTACTAGAGCCAACCAATTAATCCATCATTCTTGTTTATTTGAAGCAAAGCAGAGCAAATAAACTTCTAGGCATTTGTTGACCACCTTTGTTTTCCCATTTGATTGGGGATGATAAGACAAGCTATGTGTCAATTGAGTACCCAAACATGAAAATAAATCAGTCCAAAAATTACTGGTAAAGATAGGATCACATCACTATGATCTTGGGGTACCATGTAACTTCTAAACTATGTCCATAAAAGCATATGCTATTGTGTTTGCTACAAATGGGTGTGACAAGGCACAAAATGGGCATATTTGGTGAGCCTATCCACAACCACCATGATGACATTTTTCCCTTCTAACTGGGAAACCCTATAATGAAATCCATGGAAACCTCCTCCCACTGCTACCTGGGAATAGATAGGGATTGCAAGAGACCTAGTGACATAATTGTCTCGCCCTTCTTTTGTTGACACTATACATTTTGCCACAAATTTTGGATATCCCCCTTGAGTCCTTTCCAAAAGAAATCTTTCTTGATCCTGTGATAAGTCTTCATAAATCTTCTACTAGAAACGACTATAGGTCTGCGAGAAATTTTTGTTTCGGGGCTAAATTCTTGTATAGGTGCAACCTATCCTTGTATCCTAGAGTGTCCCCTTTCCACACAAATTTGTTTGATACTCATGAATAATGTTAGATCTTCCTCGAATCATAAACTATGTATCTCCACCATCCTCCCATTCCGATCTAGCCTCGTCCACCTAATCACTGTAAGATGGGCATTGCATGACAAAGCATATGTGGGCTCATCATTTCTAGAGGGTGCATCCACCACAACATTCTCCTTCCCATATAATAGATTTCAAAGACAGATCCCAACATTTTGGTAACCCGTTTTTTTGTTCTTCCAATGACAACCATGTTCCAGATAGTACTTTAAACTAACATGATCTATCTTCACCTTAAAGTGTCTACCCATCAAATATGGTCTCCACTATTTGAAGGCATGATGACTGCTCTAATTTCCTTTTTATAGATGGCCTTTAGCAAATTATTCCCCTTGAGCTAGCAAATCTAAAATGCTATCAGTCATCCTTCTTGCATGAGTATCACTCCCATTCCATACCCTAATGCATCACATTCCACAATGAAGATCTTGAAAAATCTAGGGTAGCCACAATCGGAGTGATGCATATGGTCTCCTTCAGACTTCCCAAATGCCTTGGTGGGAACTTGATCCAATGGAAGGAATCCTTCTTCAACAATGTTGTGAATGGTGTTGTTATGTTGCCATAATTTTTTTGAAACAGCGGTGAAAGTACCCAATTAGCTCGAGGAATCCGCGAAGGTTCTTGAGGGTTTTGGAATTTTGCCATTCTATCACGGCCTTGATCTTGTGGGGGTCCACTTTTACACCTTCATGTAAAACAATATGACCCAAGCACTCCACCTCTTCACCCCAAAAGCACACATGGAAGGCTTGGGCATAAAGTTGATGTTTCAAAGTGAGTACCACTGATCCACCTACTACAAGTATTATCCCCATGTCTTGTGTATTATTATGCCACCAAAAAACACCAAGACAAACATCTTCAAGAATGACTGAAAGACATTGTTCATCAAACTCTCGAAAGTAGGTGCATTTGTGAGACCAAACGGCATCACCAAAAACTCAGTGGCCTTCACAGGTTCTGAAAGCTATCGTATATATATCTTGATCTCGGATTTGGGTTTTATGGTGACAAGAGCGAAGTTCAAGTTTAGTAAAGTAAATAACACTGTGTAACTCATTTAACAAATCATCAATCATTGGAATGGGAAACTTATCTTTGATGGTGTAATTGTTGAGTTCTCTGTAATTTGGGCACATCTTTTAGGTCTCATCCTTCTTACACACCATTACCACTAGAGAAGAATATGCACTTTGGCTATGTCGGATAATACCTGCCTCCAACATCTCTTGCACTATTTTCTCAATCTCACTCTTTTAGACATATGGGTACCTATAAGGACGAGATGTTGGGCAACCCGACTCCATGATATCAATTGAATGGCATAATCATGATCTCTTTTGGCGAAAGAGACCTTTTGGCATTGCTTCGAAAACGACTAAGTCTTTATCAAGAACCATTCGTAACTCTAGTGTTGAAGGCATTTGTGCAAGAAGCACTTCCAAGGAAAACAGTTGAGCTACAAATCCATCTACTCCCCTCTTGCAAATCTTTTACATTTGATGAGAACTAGCCATTTGTGTGGCTTTTGTACACAACCCACGAAGTTCAAATGTCTTTCCTTCTAAATAAAGGCGCATTAACAACTCTTGGAAGTTCATCTCAATCATTCCTAAGGTTGTGTGCCATTGGACTCCCAGAACGATGTTTGCACCTCCCATTGGAATGGTGAACATAGTAGATAAGATAAGATAAGATAAAATAATTATATTAATGTCCAACGAATGACCACAAAAATAGGTCAAAGGGACTGCACAATCTGAGATGTGTCCATACAAAGCGGGAAACCAAAAGGTTTCCAAAAGAAGTAGAAAGCAAGAGAAGTGGTCAAAGCAAACGTCTAGTGTGAAGGAGAAACGTGGTGAAGAAAAAGAGAACCATGTGGGCACCATCGTGTGAAGAAAGGAGGAAAATGTGGGCTCGTGTATGTGTTACCCGGTCGTGGTCACGAGAAGAAGGAAATCATGAGGTTTTTCCAAAATTCGTGCGGAGAAAGAAACGCGGCTTCCCGCTCACAAAGACACGCGGTAGATTCGTGGATGTCAACAGACTCGTGAGTGCCCTGATTCATCCATGCTTAATAATATTTATTAATGCAAATATAGTTCAAGGGCAGTTCGAAGGTGCTTTACATGTGAGTAATTAATTTAATATTTGCTAGAAAAAGTAATACTTCTGGCTAAGTCACCGCATTCGCCAATTTTCAAGGGAAAAATGCAAAATTCGTCGAATCTCAAGCGGTCACATGAAATTCGTGATGTTATTTGTTGTTTACAAAAAAAAATCCCATATCATTGAAAAAAAAAATTACAGTTGAAGTCTGTGTTTGTTTGCAGTCACGTATCTGTTTTCGAGCCTGTGTTTTTCGTGGGCCTTTCCAGACTAGTTTTGACATTGAGCGTTGCCCTCACGATATTAAAAATAGAAGATTCATGAAGGCTCGTGTTTAGAAGCTTCATGAATATATATTAGGTTTTAACTTTAACTTTAGATTGGTGAATATATTTAACTCTATGTTTTATTTTAGCTTTTCAATATATGTAAGTTACGCTTTTAGTTTATATATTTTTTAGTTTAGGTTTTATTTTAGCTTTTTAATATATATAAGTTACAATTTTAGTTTATATATTTTTAGTTTAGGTTTTATTTTAACGTTTTTATTATATTTATATTTTATATATAATACTTTTACATTTTTATTATATATTTATATTTGATTTTTATTTTATATATGTGTGTGTGTGTAATTTTACTTTTTATTATATTTGTATTTAGTAATATTTTTATTTTATATTTTTAAAAATATAAAGTATGTTTTTGTAGTCGAATTTAATCACGAATTTTATCATTGATTTTTAATGCGACAATTTTTTTAACAAATTTCATCTTCGGCAAATTCGAACACAAATTCGAATGCGGTGACTTAGCTTGCTGGAATAAGTAATATTTTATTAGTGTGGGCAAAATATTATTTTATTATTTCCATTATTTTGGAATAATAAATTGGCAAATATTTCACACTTGACTCTGCCGGAGACACAAAAATTAACAAGCACTAATTTCAATGTATGGAGTCATAAGATTTTAATGCTTGCAGAGTTTCGCGATTGTGATAAAATAATCACGGGTAGTGAAAGTCGACCAACTGACGAACTTCACAGATTATGACAAACATCATAAGGAAGCGTTATTGCTTCTCAAGTTGTCGGTGTTGGATGATATGATACCGGAAGTGCGGAATGTCATTGTGGCAAGCACGTTGTGGGCCAGTCAGAGGGATAAATATCAAACGTTAGAAAAGAGTCGGATTTTATACCTGAAGAATATGCTCTTTTCCGTAAAGTTACAAGAAATTGGATCGCTTATCTCGAGCACCTACTTGAATGAAAGACCTTCGAGACCAGTTATCTTCCATCAACAAAAAGGTGGACGATGATGATATGGTGGCTCTGGTTCTGAACAACTTACCTTCTTCGTATGAGTCATTTATGAAGGCACTCCATTTAATGGCAAAAAGTCAAACACTCACGATTGACAAGGTGAGTTCCTACCTATTGCAAAAGGAGCGGAGACAAATTCAGGCAAAATGTAATTGTGACCAATCAGAGAGTGCTCTTGTCACACAATCAAAAGGAAAGTGGCGACATCAATTTGGTGAGTCTTCCACTCGGTATCAGGTCACATGTTATTACTGTCACAAGCTTGGGCACCTTAAGAAGGATTGTCAAAAGCGGAAGTATGATCTTTCGCAACATAACAAAAAGCCATGTGATGAGGAACATGCAGCAGCAATTATAGAAGAACGGGATTCGGATGACGGGCATGCTCTTTATTGTCTTGCGACATCATGCTCGCGTGACAGTGGTACTAGTAATTGGATCATTAACTCCGGTGCGTCCACACACTTTTCATGTCGCAAGGACTGGTATGTTTCATTTACTGCAAATATATGTTTTGAATCAGCAGTACTAGCTGATGGAGAATCACTTGCGGTAGAAGGGATAGGAGATATATGCATTGCATTGGATAGGATAATGCTCATAAATTGTTGGTACGAATGTTAGATATGTACCTTCTTTACAAAAGAATCTTCTATCTATTCACAATTAACTCGAAAATCCCAATATTTACGTGGATTTCGTGGGAAAAAGTGTGTTGTCTCGATGTGAAACAGACAAATGATTGCCCTTGGTATTGGGCAAGGTGGTCAATATCATCTTGCTAATCCTCGCTTTCAATCAACATGAATGCATGTGTGGAGGACAGCTCCACCATACAGAATGTGCAGGAGGCTGCAATGTCTTGGGAGGAAGCCATTCCTCACAAATTTGTTGACTTTGATACAGTCAACCTACATGCCCTTATTATGGAGGGAGTATCCACTATACCAAATGTACAGAAGCGAGACATGCCTTGGGAGGATGGATTTCCTCATTCTGAAGAACAGTTTGTTGTGGATGGAGACTCCACTATTCCAGATGCACTAATGGTGCATGGTGAGATGGCATGCCAAGCCACTCACTCAGAGGTACTTGCTCGAAGGACAGTAGAGCATGAACGGTTTTCTCATTGTGTTGTGAAAAATCTTTTGCAACAGAGGGGAATAAATGAGCAAATAGATGAGAAGGAGTTGGTTCTCACTCCTATTGCGGAGATGGTAATTTCTCCCGGTGATGAGACGGATGAGACCGAGACAGTTGTTTCTCCTCCAATTACGGAGTTGGTTCTAACACCTACAACACGATGGTCACAATTCTCTTATTGAGAAAGTTGGATGAGCACTACATGGTGTTGCAAGGACATGATCGAGGTGACTTCGATTGTAGGATAACCGAGTCTCTATATAGATTCCAGCAAGCTACACAAGCCTAGAACAGATTTTTCAATCCACCTCTCCGAGGTTTTGATTTCAACACTCGGAGATGGGGCTGACATTCTCAACCATTGATGATTCATCACTGGTCAATGAATCATGTAACAAAGAACCAATGGACCACTTGCCATATCCTTTGTTCACACGACCAAATTTTGGTTTTGCAGTTCTTCTCCATTCGACAACCGCAACATAACAATGGACTGCAAATTTCGAAGTACAACCTATGGCACAGACTGTATCAGATCTAATAACTAAACATATGGGCTTTACAAAATTTGTAAAATTTCAGGACAAACTTGGTATTGTTTCCGATTTAGTCATTACGAGGGGGTGTTGAATATATGATGAACCGTACGGTTCATAATCAGTTGTGGAGGTTGTAATCAGTTGTAACCAACAACCAAATGTAACCACTCCTCACATAATAAATTCACCCTGCCTGAATCATTTGATACAGTGCAGTTTTGTGCATTCAATCTTCTCTCGAATTCTTTCTTCTCTTTGCATATGCTAACAAAACACAACCCTTTTGACCATCTTTATTCAACTTGTTGGGGAGTCAATCTATGTTGAATTTCATCCATTTGACTTGATCTCTTTCTTATGCCCTATGGATGAAGACAATGGACTTTGACACACAACTGAAATTAAACATGCGAACATCATGTCAAATGCTATCTTTGAGCCCCCCCAAAAAAAACAAGTCATTGAGGTTATCCTCTGTGATATCCTCCACTCGCAAGGACAAGTTTTGGAATTGTGAATATAATCTTTAACAAGCCATATTTTTCGTAATTTTGCTAGCTAGCTAAAAGGGCAAGATACATTTGTAGCTCATTAGTGAACACTAACCAGGTGGCAGTCGGGCCCTTCTTCTTTTGAGCGCATAACGATTTATACCAAATGAATAGCTCTAGTTCCAAATACATCAATGCCATTACCACCTTTTGTGCACAAGGGGTTTGACGTAAATCAAAGAAATTCTTCATTTGATTAATCCATGTGACCAAACCCTTCTCGTCAAACTTACGCATCTCCACTTTTGGTACCATGATGCAAACCCCATATCGGAGCAAGGCGGGTGTTGAAGCGGAATCGGATTTGAATTGGGTTTGCTTGGAGAACCCCTTTGAACAAGGTTGAGAAGCTGTTGGGTTGTGGTTGAGTTTACAGGTTATCTTAGGCCGCCAAGATAGATGCAAATCTTGAGTCAATTGTTGCAAACATTTTGTTGAAGGTGCATTTGACTTCCAACATATTTGCCTCTCTAGCCATTTCAAACTATATATTGCTCACATCACACTCTAGCTAATTCAGCTTTTGATCTATAGCAAAAAACCCTATGACCAAAGATCCGGTGTGTACCATTTTTGGTTACATATCAAGAAGATTTTTTCCTAATTTTGCTAGCTAGCTAGCTAAAAGGGCGATACATTTGTAGCTCATTAGTGAACACTAACCAAGTGACGATCGGGCCCTTCTTCTTTTTGAGCCAATAACGATTTATACCAAATGAGCAGCTCTAGTTCCAGATACATCAATGCCATTACCACCTTTAGTGCACAAGGGGTTTGATGTAAATCAAAGAAATTCTTCATTTGATTGATCCATGTGACTGGACCCTTCCCCACAAACTTACGCATCTCCACTTTTGGTACCATGATGTGAACCCCATATTGGAGCAAGGCGGGTGTTGAGGCAGAATGGATTTGAATTGGGTTTCGCTTGAGACCCCCTTTGAATAGGTTGAGAAGCTGTTGGGTTGTGGTCGAGTTTGTAGGTTATCTTAGGCCGCCAAGATAGATGCAAATCTTGAGTCAATTATTCTGCAAACATTTTGTTCAGTGCACTTGACTTCCAACACATTTGCCTCTCTAGCCATTTCGGACTATATATTGCTCACATCACACTCTAGCTAATTCACTTTTGACCAATAGCAAAAACCCTATGACCAAAGATCCGGTGTGTACCATTTTTGGTTACATATCAAGAAGATTTTTTTCCTAGAATGCTACGTTATCCTTACCTCTACCTCTAGTTTTGGACATCTCATGAAGCAAGGGTCGGGGTTTAGGGTTTAGGGTTTAGGGTTCGGGGTTAGGTTTGAAAGTTTCGGGTTTTAGAGGTCAAAAATAAGCTTCTTGACAGATTTTCCGATTGTAGTCGTCTCCTCGCGCGAATCCAAAGACTAATATAGCAAAAGGGCAAAAAGAATACAAAAAATAGGGTTACTGGAGGCTAGTACCTTTGAGATCATCTCACCAAGACGAATTCAATGATTATTATTTTGCGGAAGGGTGTGAAAAACTTCCAAAGTTTTTTTCGTTCTTGTTTTTGCACCAAAAAAACCTCAAACAATAGTGCACTAATGGAAAAAATAAATTTCATCCAGATTGCAAGTTATGTTTCACAATCCTCTGACCCTACGAACAAATGCTAGGCCCAAAAATGCCACAAAAAAACTTATGCAAATCAAAGCTCAAACCACTCATAATGAAATTAATTAAATGGACTCAACAAGAGATCAACTATCCAAACACAAAAAGAAAATGATAGCAGTAATTTGCAATTATATGAGCTGAATAGAGCAAATCCACAAGATGAGATAGAGAGCAAAGCAGAATCTGGAATTATATGACTAGCCACTTGAAGAGGCAACCTCCACAACCTTATAACAAGAATCAAATATGCAATATGATACTCAAGTAGTATCCACTACCTCCTATAAATATCGTATTTAGGCAATGATTACTCCATAGACCGACTCTACTCACAATATCCAAACATAGAGAAATATGATATGAAAAGGCAAGAGATTATGGTAGCCACAACTCGGCCATACATATCCCGATACACAATTATGGGTAAGGGTATAACAATCTGCATAAAAAATCTTGGAGCCAACTTCTCACTTTCAAAGGTGATTTCCCATTGATTTTGTAAGATGACAGTCCTATGTTGCTTCCTTATGCTCACATTCCACCATGAACAGCTATGGAAAACATGAAAGTGCAAAATTGAAGGGCATAACCTTGTTTGTGAGTTGCATTGGGTTGCATCTTCTTAGCTTCTTTATGTGTTGGAATGTGTGCACTACTACCTCCATCCATTTGAATTAACTCAAAGCTTTGTAAGATTGATGTGGGGTACGACAAAGCCCTCAAAAGCCTTTAAAAATCTCTTGTAGAGATAGTGTAGCCCATGAAACCCTTGCAATTGTATTATATTGTTTGCAGAAGGTCAATTAAGAATGGCTTGAATCTTAGTTGTATCATCCATAACTCCATATTAACTAAACTAATGATATGCCCTAGATACAAATGCTCGCATTTTTGCAAATTGCACTTTGATTCTTTAACACATAAAGAGTTAAGCCAAAGGAGTTCCAAAAAAACATTCAAAGCATGCAAATACTCTTCCACATTCTTCCTATATAAAGGAATATCCTCAAACAAGATCAAAATTGATTCCTCAAATATAGCATTAAAGACCTACATTTCTTCCTTGAGGACCAGCTCAATGTAAATTTGTTCCCTATGTGTGTTTAGGCCACTTGGCTTCCTTCCCCTCTTAGCGAAGGCATTCCATCGATGAACTAAACAACAAGGAAATTCAAACAAAAGAAAACAAAGAACATGAAATAAAGTAGAAAATTGTAGTAATGGAAAAGGAAAAATTCAAACTCCCTTAGGTTGATTAGACTCTAACACAAACCGCTTTGTCATCGGCTTGATCTTGAACCACTCGGGGCAAAAATTGTAGCAATAACAACCCATTAGCTGAAAGGACTATGTCCCCTTCGTTCACACGCCTAATATCTCATGAGAAACTATCCAAATTTCTGCAAATATATCCATGGTTCCTAGAAGGAGCTACGCCATCAAAATTTAAGACTTGATAAAACTTGAGTTATCAAAAATAATGGCTTTTAAACTATGTTCCACGGGGACGCGTCCCCTATGTTTTTTAGCTCGTCCCACGTACCGAGGACGTTTCGGAACCTCGGGGACGGGTAGGAAACGTCCCCTTCTCGTCCCCAAACTCTACAAATTTTAGGAAACCTCCCGAGGAAGTCAAAAAAAAGCCAGGGGACGGTTGGACGTCCCCGGTACATTTAGGGGACTTTTAGAAGTCCCTCGACTGTACCGGGGACGTCCAGCCATCCCTTGCTGTCCCTTGCAAAACAGCCTTAAAAATACGCATTTAAAAAAAAAAAAACACACTTTGAATTATAATTAAAGCAATGTGGGGGCCCACAAGGACCCCCACTTTCATTTCTAAGTGCCCTAAACCTAAAACAAACATCAAAACAAAAAAAGAAGCTCATTTGACTCATTTCTCATTTTGTGAAGGAGAAGACAAAGAAAGAAAAGAGCATAGAGAAGAATAGGGAGCAGTAGTGAGAAGAAGGCAAGAGAGCAATATTCTACTCCATTAGAGGTATGTTTATAATCCTTTGTTCATTTTACAAATTTGCGCAAACTATTTCTTCATTGTTTCATTTTTTAATCAAAGTTTCAAGCTTCACAAACTTAGGGAAGTTTTTTTTTCACTTGCAGTTGCAGGGTTGTTGTATTTCCAATACAAAACAATGAGCAGCAGTGAGAGTAGTGAGGGTGAAGAGATTCAATTAGCAATGCAACATAGAGGTAGAACCAGAAATAGGGTTTCTTCAGGGAGTGAGAGTGTTGCACCAACAGTGGGTTCAAATAATCCGTTTGATTGCCCTTCACAACTCCTCAAAATCTATGCAAAGGGGCCATTCAATGCTAAAAGTCTCTTTCACAATTTGTAACAGCCATTGACAAAAAAAAAAAAATCAACAGGGCATAGAGTGTGGTTATGCCATATTTGCAACAAAGAATTTAGGGGCAGCTACACGCGGGTTTATTCACATCTTTTGGGCATAGCTGGACAAGGGGTAAGAGGTTGTGAAAGAATATCATTAGCGGAGAAGACCGAGGTGACTAGGTTGCACATGGAGGGTGAGGCAACGAAAAAAGGGATGCCATTGGAGACTACACATAGTACACAAGTGCCTACCCAATCCGTGGATGTTGAAAGTCAAAGGGGAGAGGATTCTGCCAAGGGAAAGAGAAAGGCTTCTACTGTTGTGGGGATGTTTAATGTGCAATCAAGGGAAGTAGTTGACTCTTCTATTGCCAAATTCTTCTTTGCCAATGCTATACCATTTCATGTGTCACGTTCCCCTTTCTTCAAACAAATGTTCAAAGATGTAATTGTTGTTGGTTCCTCATATGTCCCTCCTGGAGAACACAAACTACGAACCAGCCTCCTTGATAAAGAATATTCTAAGGTGAGTGTGGTGATGGAGGAGATGAGGCAAACTTGGATACGGGTGGTTTGCTCGATCATCATGGATGGGTGGACCGATATTAAGCATTGGCCACTCATCAATACCATTGTCACATGTCCATTGGCCCTTATTTTCTTAGAGCTATTGATTGTATAGGTAAGCGGAAGGATGCAACCTTCCAATTTCAAATTTTGAAGGATGCCACAGAGGAGATTGGGCCCTCTAATGTTGTACAAGTAGTGACTGATTCAACTGCGCATGTTAGTTAGCTAGCATGATAGTTGAGGGTGCTTACAAGCACATTTTCTGGACTCCATGTTGTGTTCATGCGTTGAACAACGCATTGAAAGACATTAGAAAGATAGACTCGGTGAAGGCAGTGGTGGCAAAGGCTAGACACATACAGATGTTCATTTGCAACCATCACACCTCACTTGCTCTATTCAGGTCTTTTTCGAGGAAGGAATTCCTCAAGCCCGTGGACACTAGATATGCCAACTATTTCATTTTGTTAGAGAGGATGCTTGAGGTGCAAGAGGCTTTGCAATTAATGATGGTTAATCAGGAGTGGGGTAGATGGCCAGAGGCAAACACTTCTGAAGGAAAAGGTGTGAAACAAAAGATCCTCGACGATGATTGGTGGACCACAGTCAGGTAAGCTATTGTTGATTTTATATATGTAAGTTTAGTTTTTAATTTTTAAATATTTTCATCCATGTTTATAACTAGTAAATTAGTTTAGTTTTTCATTCTTGAATCTTAATGTTTTCTAATTTTTTTGTAAATTGTTTGCAGATATGTTTGCTCCTTCATCTCACCTATAGTGGGGGTCATAAGATATGCTAATACAAACTCTCCTAGTCTTGGAGAGATTTATGAGACATTTGACAACATGCTTGGATAGATGAAGCAAGCCATTCATAGCAAGGATCCTACTTTGGGATTTTATGAGGAGCATATTAGGCCCATTGTGACACGGCGGTGGAACACAATGAACACCCCATTTCATATGGCAGCCTATGCTCTAAATCCCAAATGGTATGCAACATGACTGGGAGAGTGCCTCCATCTGATGATGAAGAGGTGAAAGAAGGGCTCATGAAGGCCTTTCAAAAGATGTACACTGATGAGGAGTCCACTTTATTGCGGACCCAATGGCTATCCTTTGTCAATCTCCGTGGACCAACATTTAGCAAGCCAGAGGCGAGGACATATAGACCCTATTAGATGGTCTATTTAGCTCAAGTAGACCATATTAGGAGGTCTACATTAGCTCAAGTAGACCCTATTGGATGGTGGACATGGCATGGCAAGGATGCACCAAACTTGAGGATTCTTGCCACTCACCTCCTTTCACAGGTTGCTAGTTCCTCTGCTGCAGAGAGGAATTGGTCCACATATGGCCTCATCCACACAGTTAAGAGGAACCACCTTACCTCTCGACGAGCAAAGAAGTTAGTAGCCGTGCATAGTGCCTTGAGACTTCAGGATCGACAAACTCCTGAGTATCGTCAGACTCCAACCACACATTGGGATGTTGATCCCGAAGATGCTTCACAAATTGATGAGGAGGCACAGGTGGGATTGGTTGGGGTTCCATTGGATGAGGCAGCCCCTCATAGTTCCAGTGACTCAGACTCAGAGTCTGATTTTGATGCCACTTTAGCGGAGTTTGATTAGGGGCAGCTATATATTTTCATTTTGATTTTCTATGTTTCAGACATTTTGTTGCCCTTGGGCATTTCATTGTAATTGAAACTTGAATCTTATGTGCAATCTCAATTCAGCTCCAGTTTTATGTATTAAAGTTTTATGATGTGTGTGATGAATGCTTTAAGTTTAAGTTTATCAATGTGTTATACTTATCATTATTCATATGAATATTTGAAATTTCCTATATTTTTAAGGTTAAATCTTATGTGAAATCTCAATTCAACTCTAATTTTATGTATTAAGGTTCTATAATGTGTGTGATGAATGCTTTAGCAATGTTATCATATGATTATTTGAAATTTCCTATCTTTTTAAATTTTCACTTATTTTTTAATAGCCGTCCCCTAAAAAAGGCCTAAAAAAAATCCATCCTGGAAACTTGGTGGAACATAGCTTTTAAAATGTCATTAACTTCTGTTATAATGAGATCAAAGAACCTTTTGTGACCATATCTCCCAAGTCCCCTCCAATTCTCCAATCAATCACTGATTGTTCATTGGCTAGAAAAGCAGGCCTATTTAGCTTCACAAAAGCAATGAATAAAACTCATATGATCAAACTGGGGAAGAAAAACTTGAGTTTTAAACAAATGAATACAGCAATAAACTTTTCAGGAATTTGTTTCTAATAAAAACTCTACCATAAACCTTTAACAAAAAAATCTCAACAAAAAATCAACTATCCTGCAGTATAGTGTTGCATTCTATAAGTTTACTGAAAATACAAGATAACAAATTGAACTAGCAGCAAGTTGATGCTTGCAAAAAAATTACAGTAACACAATAAAAGAATGATCTTCACACAAGGACTAACTTCAATTCTAAGAAATACCTAAAAGGAAAAATGTTTCGTCCATTGTAAGATAATATGGATACTATTGAAAGAATAAGCCTCTCAATAGGAATTGCTTCTGCATCCAATGATGATGTCGTAATACGTACAAAAGTCAAAACAGGCCTTCATTGGAAAAACAACAACAAAGTGGCATCAGAAGCATGCTGATTCATATATAATCAAATAAGATATATAATATATTTCTTTTACTCTCAAAAAAGTGACTTATTTGATCCATAGTAGACCATAGGATACTAATAAATCAACAGCAAACAAATTTATTTGAACTCAAACAGCACATCATCTAAAAATCAACTTGAAATAGTTTGTGTGCTTCATCAGAGGAGAAACTGATCTTACCCTATGCAGTGCACCATCTCCGTAACAAAGTAAGCCACAGCAACTGGACATGAATGATGAGGTAATAAGACCTTCTACTTGAAGCCTACTTTCAACTAGGCATCTACTGAGCAACGTTAAAATCCAGTTAGTAAGTGGCTGCCACCGTGTCTCTCCTGTAACATCAATGAGAATACCTGGGCTGTCTGGTGGCTTCAAGTGAGCAGGGAGGTCACAGAAAGGTGCTGGACAACTGCAGCTATAAACTTCTGAAAACGACTTACCAAAGCATGTTATCGACAAGGCAGTAGAAGCTGTGAAGCTTGATTCTGTTGCATAGAATGATGCAACAGACAAAAGATCTGCAATAGAACAACTAGAAAACATAAAGTTCATATTTTTGGAACATAAGTTCATTAGAAAAGAGCAGGTGTTCATCAAGATGACAATCGCAGAAAAAAAAAAGATTGTTGATCAACACTTTGAAAGTTTGATGCCTACCTTCAATGACCAGCATGGAATCCAAAAGGAATTGACAATAAGCTTCACGGTCACCTGTGCTAAGCAGAGATAATAGAGTGGCCATGGTTTCAAAAAGTAAACTGTGACGGCCTCTGCAGAATGTGCAAATCTACATTCAGTAAGTATCCTAAAATGTTATCCACAGCATGCAAAGAAGATAAAAGCACTTCATGAATACGTAAAATGGAAAGATGCCCACATTGTTTTGAAACCATATTCTCTCTGCAAGGCTGAAAACAAATTAGGGCCTTCTCAGACCCTGACTGATGCTAAACGATAAGGCATAGCATAATTTTATTAATTAGTAGGTTTTATGCCAAAGGTTTGTTTATTATATTTGTAAGCTCAAAGTTGTTAGCAACATATAAACTCCCAAAACTACAAAACCTTTACGCCTTTAGTACCTATCATAACAAGAAGCAGAACCTTTTTAAATTTTAGTACTTAATTTATAACATAATAGTTTTTAGGTAGGAATTTGAGGATGGAATTCTCTTTAAGAATGGCATTGTACACCCCTGCAATGCTGGATTTTGCAAGGCGTTTAGATGTTTTTAGTCATTTCAACACTGGTAGGAGATTTTCTCATTCCTTTCCTACATGAAAAATTGTAAAGTTGTTTCTGTTACATATCATCTAGCAACGTATCCATGATACTTTATGAGAAATGTAGGTGTTTTGTGCACAGGCAACACTACACTATGCATACTGCAATTCCTTTTGTTTGTAACTTTCTTTTAATGCTGGATATATTATGTGATCTTCAATATTAAAAATGGCAACTTTTCAATAAAATAAAGTTAAAAAGAAGTGGCATGAAAAAAAACCCTAACAAATACCTTAAAATAATAAGGCACATGAAAATTAATTCAGGGAAAAACTAAAACAATATTCGGTGGAGGTGAAGGATCCTTTAAAATAATGTGTGTATCCATTGTATGAAGTATTGTAGCTGTAGGAAACATCATTGTTTTTTTCAATTTTAAATTTTAATGTGAGACGTTTATGAAAGGAGAGATGGATGAATTTAGCCAAGATAATTTTCAACACGAATATTTATATTTTGTATGAGTTTTCTGCTGACAGTCGCCTGTACATATTCAAGACAAAGATGTATCAGAGACTAAATTTATAAATATATAACATACAATTTAAGATATGCATATAATGCCAGAAAAGAGTGAAATTACATGCAAATACATGCCAAAACAACAAGTACGTGGCTAACTGAAAATAGCAGAGGACAAAACAAATCTATGATGGTACAATGACAATTTAATATGGAACTCTTTCGAATAACAAGCAGGCAAGTTACAACTGATATAGAAAACATCAAAAACAAACATTTTCAAAATGCCAAAAAAATTAAATGAAAACTGTTACCAAATAGAGATAAGTAAGCAAGAAACTACAATGATGACTTATATAAAAAGCACATTGGGAAATTTCACAACAGGAAACTAAGGCCCAATTTTCTCTGTTTCCCTGCTAAAATCTTCATAAATAAAAATAACGTCTCATCACAAAATCAATAGAAAACAACTTATCATATTTAGGCCGCCATTCACTTTTACTTAAAATTGCTCAATTTATGACCAAAGACTAATCTACATATCCAACTCTATGTTGCAAGATCAGTTTTTAATTATTTTGTTGGAAATTTCGTAATACCATCATATACACTTTTATTCCATTGAAGAATCTTAGAAAACTTGAGTTTTGTACCATTCAGCTGTGCAACCCATGGTTTTAAAAGAGAAAACTTAACATATAGGGATAAAGTCTGGGATCAATTTCCCAAAGCCCGTTTCAAAGCAAAACCTGATTAAAGATATAAGAAGATCAAAGCTAGAAATTAGAACATTGGATGCACTCATGTGAGTTGAGCATCACTAAATGGGCCTCATCTTTCTATGATAGATTGGGAGAAGGAGAAAGTGTATGACATTTTGAGAGGGAAAACAAAGAAGGTCACAAAATATTTTGTAAAAGCATGGTTGATCAATGTAATTTCTAGCTCTTTGATAAACTCATTTTATCTAAATTAAATTTGCAATGATGTTTGTATTCTGTTAAATATCTAGAAATTTTATGCATTTGGTTTTCTAATTATTTATTTCAATTTTAAATTTTAAAAATCATTTAAATTTATTTTCAATCTTGTGGATGTAAAATTTAACTCAATTTATGTATTTTGTAATATGTTATTATAAAAACAAATTTGACGTGCATATTAAATTTTGAACGTCAAATGACATCCATATAAATTTCTAGACCGTCAAGTAATTTTATTGTGACATGTAACATTGGACGTCAAAATCCAGCACTGACCCCCTGCTAAACAAGTTAGTGGAAATAAGGACCAGAAACTTGATGTTAAGTGGAAGCTCACATGGGGCAGCAAACAATAACCCTGGACCTGGCACGGAGGGGTTGGGGAATTATCTAAGATCATCTAAGGAAGGTGATGATTATGGTTTGGGTGAATCTGGAGAAAATGACTAACACTATTGCAGAAGATAAGGCTCTTTTATTTAGCATGCAACCGGACGCCGAAACAATTGGGCTTGATATCAAGATTGAGGTGACTCGAAAGTTATTGCCTTCGACAGAAGGGGGTGCCAATCAGGGAGACTTAGTGCAGTAATTCATGACATGATTTCCTTGAGCAGGAATGCCTTCAACTTTATTAGGTGAGATGGGATGAAATTGGCAGATTATTTTGTTAATTTAGGTGCTGAATTGAAAGAAAAGACAACGCCAAAGACAAATATTAATAACCCATCCAATGCCCATAGATTATCAGTATTATATATGATTATCATTTGGTGGAGAGCACTGATGAAGGGTGATTGGTACTCAAAGAATTCTCTGATTGAGTGTTTGCATGCCATGTGTAAGATTTGATGGAATGGATAACACATGTCAAGGTTTTGCATGCATCAGATAGTAGATACAATGAGTGATTCAAATGCTTGGCTGTCTTTACCATCCCATTTAAGTTTATTTCAATCTCCTTCTTAATTGTTCCAATTCGTCTGAGAATGAATTTATGTAGCTGGTCTATATCAAGGAAGGGATTTCTGGAAGAGCTGCCAATTTTAAGGTGAGAGACAGATTGGGATGAGCTAAAACTCTTCTGTGGGTTCTTCTTCTGTCTATTTTGAAAGAGTTTTTTTCTCTGAGTTGCTCTTACTCAAACATTCTCTTTCGTTGATGGGTTTTCTTTAGGGAAGTTCACCATGGTGTCTGCTGGTGGTGATAACCCTGAAAAGTCACATTGCGAATTATTGTCTTATTGTAAGATTGTGGAGGTTGTCCCTCAGTAGTGGCTCAGTTATATATTCTATACTCTGATGTTTTTCCATTCATATTGAAGTAATTCCATTACAGTTCTTCTTTTGTCTATTTTGAAAGGGAATTTCCCTCTGAGTTGCCCTTACTCAAACACTTCCTTTCATTGGTGGCTTTTCTTTAGGGGAGCTCACCATGGTGTCTGCTGGTGGTGATAACCCTGAAAAGTCACAATAATGTGATATGGGAATGAGTGGTAAGAGATGGGTAACACTTACTCCATCCTAAACCTCACTTATTTTTGCTGATAGTTGAATAGCAAGTTACAATAACAAGGGGAAAAGGCTAGTGTCATTCTAAAGGAGGGCAGGAAGAAACAAATCTGGCCATTGCCCTGACAATTTCAGTCTAAATCCTGAGTGTCACACAGACATAAAAGTAAAAAGGAAAGTTGAAGGCTGACCTGGGAACAGACAATTTCAAGAAGAATTCAAAGGGAAAATAAAGTATTGGAGACTGGTCTGCAATCAGACAATCTTGAAGAAAATTCAAGGAAGAAATTCCAGGGAACATTGAAAACCTTCGTATTCGCATCTTGCTGTCCTAAATAGTCAAATTGAGCCTTAACTTGACAGTCTGGGTGAGACACGAAGCCAGACTCGGGTCATACCATAACCAGTTATGATGCACGTACTTTTTTAAAGGCCCTGGAGACAGAAGCTCTTGTAGCAGGCAGAGGCTTATTTTTCGTAATCCATAGTGCAATTTAAAATATGAAGGATTTTATAATCTTTTTCAACTATCCCTCGTCTGGCTGAAAAAATGCCACAAATTATAGTGCTGAAAGCCAGTGTGAAGCCAGGAATTAATCTGCTGGATGTTTTAAGGTTTTGGTAAGTCAAGTCAGATGAGAATGGTGAAGAATGATATGCCTCCTATTCCAGTTCCAGTTTAGTTCATCAATGCATATATATGGTTGCAGTTTTGTTTAGATTTCTTGAAATAATACTTCCTGGTGATGTGAAATTTTGGTATCAATCCGACAATTTTAGTAGTTTTTTAATACTTAGAATTTTTATAGCACATTCAGTGCCTGTCCTGGTTTAAATTAAACCATTCTTTGTCGAGCCTTACCAGCTAATTCACCGGTTGTTATTCAAAATTTTGAATCTTCTAAAGATTTGTAAAAGTTTTTTCCACTGGACATGACCAGTGATAGATTTCCCTCCTTTAATTCAAGAAAATAAAAATAATATTCTATACACTTTAAGAATCCTCTTCACCTTATTTATTTGCTTTATTTCCAACTGAAAAATCACCATATAACCATAATAGAAAAGATGATGAGAATTGACGAGCTTACGCGAAAGAAGGCTCCACAAAGAACGGGATAATCCAACCGAGTACAGGAAGTATGGCATGAGCTTTGCCGTCGTAAAACGTTCCAGGAAAGTTTTTTACAGTGTGGCAAAATAACTTGAGAATCGCTGTAAGTTCGCGGTCTTTGGCTGCGAATTTAGAGGCGATATAAGGGTTTGCTTCTTTGTTAACATTGAAATTGAAAAAAATACGAATGAACTCGAGGTGAAAATGGAGTGTGGAAAAGGAATAATGGAGCAATACCAGTAGAAAGATCGAAGTAAGCGCGAAGGAGATTCGGAAGAAATGTACGAAACCTGGCCTCCACCTGATAATCCCCTCGCCTTCTGAACATTGTGTCTCTGCATTTGAATTTGAGGTGCCATTGTTGTTATTAGTCTTATTGGCAACCCTCTCCCCAGTAGTTGAAGAAGCTTGAAGATGTCCATGGAGTTTGTTTCGATTTTAATGTCCACGAGTCCAGTAAGGAAGGAAGAAAGGAAATTAGAAATTTCTATAGCGGGAAAACGGGTGATTCGAACGTCGGTTCATTCCCAACGCCTACGTGTTATGGAAGTAGCGGGATCACCATTTAGCCCCTTCCAATGAATGAATGAATGGTTTTAATAACGTCGGCGAGATCAAGCAGTCTATGATACCAAAATTCTTAACCAGAGATGAGATTTGACACCCGTCCCGGGGCGTTTTTCATTGTAGAACACGTTTTTTATAGTTTTGTGGTAGGTAAAAACCGTCTGATTAAATTTTTAAAAATTTAATATGATTGTCAAATTAACTTGCCTGAATATTTATCAAACTTCATTGTTATTAGTGTTTATTTCAGAAATCAAATTGGTAGTTTTACTTTGGTTATATTAACAATTTATTTGTAAATATGTCAAATTCAAGTTGGGAATCCCATGCGGCAGTGGATTTGTTAGTTGTAACAGTAATTTATCTTTTATTCCAAGTCCTTTTCAAATGTAAATTTTGTGTGAGTATGCACTTAGCCAAGATGGGTCGTGTTAAGGATCTTTCTCGAAATCGTGTTAAAAATTTACAATCATCATTGGGATGTTGGGATTTACTACGCATCCAAGATACGTATCCATCTCAACGACTCAAATTTCAATCACCCGTTTATTGTGGGTGTGTTTTGAGTCATGACAAGTTGTTTTTGTAGGATTAATAATTCAGTCGTTTACATGCAAGTAGCACTATCATGTGTTGCCCTTTTTCAAATTGTGATCTTCGAATGAGATTACACATTTGGATGCATATTACACAACTATCAACAACCACTTAAATTGTTATCCCATTTGCATATTAAAGTGAGTGGTAGCGACACCAAATTTTATCACGAATCACAAACTATAGTTCACACAATGAAGACAAGGTAAGCCTATCTAAAAAAATTCTATAACAAGATGATGTACATATTTAATGGATCTAAACTTACAAAGCTGAAATTTCAGGTATCCACCCATTTAATTTGTGACCATATATCATTGGGATCTTCCACAGACATGAATACGGAAGTTTTCTAAGTGACAAAATTGTGTAAGTCTTGTCACTTCTTAATATTTGTTCGAAAGTTATTTAGTTTATGCATTTGTAATTTATGTACTTTCTTCAGCAACAAAAATTTTACAACCTCGCGCAAAAACATGCTTTGAAGCCTTTGGCGAACGAGTGAAGAAGTGGGTAACAATAAACGAGGTGTTAAGCATGAGTTTATATGACTATTGTTAATATGTTATTCATTCATTCTATGGAGCCTGTGATTGAACCATCCACTCTCTCATCTTTGTTGGCAGTGGCAAATGAGATTGTTGGAGACGTTTTTTACATTGTATGTCAACCAAAACCTGCAAACAGTTAACTTCCTTTTACATTGTTTGAGTTTTGAGTATTTTTGTCCATTATTTTTACACTTGCTTAGCCTTGGCTTTTTCTTTTACAGTTTATCATTTGTTAAATTTAGCATAGCTAATAGTTTTGGAAAATCGTATTGCAAAGCTTTATAAAAATATCAAACCGTCCTCAAATTTTGAACTGACAGGCAGGGGTGGACATCAAATCTCATCCCGGTCATAATCGGAGTATACAAAGTCAAGTCAAGAGCAGTCTTAACAGCTTCGCATGAATTGAAATATTTTAATGATGTCCACGAGGCCAAATAGCCTATGGGACCCAAAAACAAAAACAAGCCAACCAAATACACCAAAGAAACCAACCCAAAATTGCTACTTCTATTTTTCTCAATTTCTTTGCTAATCTTGAGCCTTCTATTATGGATTTTAGTCAAGTAATCTGTTGTTTTTACAATCTTATCCTCTTCAAACAAGGTTGTGAGAGCTTCTATTTTTTAAAAATCAACATAACTACTCAATGTCCTCATATGCTACACACTCCATTAGGAAATATTTCCACAGAACTTGACCTACAAAACCGAAAAACTCTTTCAGACCATTCCTCTTTCGACGTTGTCCATCTTCCTATTTCACATCTGAGATGATGCGAACTAGTTTTCAATTGGGCAATTAACATTTTAGCTTTCCACTTTATTTTCGCCTCCATATAGTGTTTTTTAAAAAGGAACGATAACCAAATCGTACCAAGCCAAGAACACAGATGTTAATCAAACACCACGATCTATAAGATGAAAGCAATTCGCTAGAATAACTTTACATAAAACCTTTGCAAAAAATGAGCAACAATATCATATATTATTATGGAACTCAATGAAATACAATGAGAATGGGCCTTGCTTATATAGGCAAGGAATAAAAATCTAAGAACTAGTCAAGGTCATAGATCAAGCCATAAATCAAGGAAATAACTAGTCATCAAATAACTAGTCAAGACCATAGATTTAGGAGAGAACTAGACATCAAGGATCTAGTCAATACCATAGATCAAGGAAAGAACTATACCTAACAACTAGATAATATCTCCTAATATATAAATAAGATAAAAGAAATATCCACACACATAAGTGGGTGAGGATAAATACAATAAAGGTAAATAAAGTACCTAAGTGAACATGAGCTAAGGTAAATACCTACTCTAACACCCCCTCAAGTGAAGCTAGGGGACAAAATAGAAGTGGCATGTCCACAGTATGAGTCCCGGCAACTAGGCTTGATGAGGTACTCATGTACAATAACTGGGAAAAAGGGACACCGCACGGTACCCAAAACCAAGAATAACAAAGTAAAGAGAGTAAAAACCCGCTCAAAAAACTCGTACAATGTTGAAGAAGTTTGGTGTGCAATGTGGTCTGAATCCACTACTCGATCACAAAACTCAAAAATAACTGACACTAGGCTTCACCAAAATAACTCCATACAAAGAGACTGTCAACGGAGTGATGTCAAAAGTGCAAAAAACACCAAACATAATTTGATCAACTACTACAAATAGGTGTGTCATGACCCAAGAACAATAACAAAATCAACAAGGCAAGGATACAAAATCAAGAGTGTCACGATCCAAGAAAAGCGAAGGTAACAAGGCAAGGACACAAAACTTGAAGAAGCAAGATCAACACCACACCCTCCCATATTGCTGAAAGGGTGGAGGGACGATAAAAATCTGTATGAGTTGTCAAAAAACTACTTGAACACCGACAAACTAACACCGGACTGCACTAGAATAGATGCCCCAAGAGATACCGTCAACATGCCAAAAGTGTCGAAAATATAGATACAAAATATCTCAACAAACAAGAGAGATACACTACACCTGCTAAAGAAAAATGCTCAAAACAAGAAGCATCACAATGCAAAAGGTATAGAAAGTGGAGCAAGAGGCCGAATGGTGGAGGAGCCACGCCTGTAGAGTCCTCTCAACGAATGCCTATGTTGCCGCCACGAGTGATCAGATATCCACCCCAAATCAACACGGATGGATGAAGAAGATTCATGCATATGACTTGGTGTAAAATGCACAATGGGTGCATGCAAAAGAACATCAAAATGTGTGTTAGGTTGATCATGTCTAATAGCTGAAATCTCAGGTTTCTCAAGCCTGAGTGAAGATGCAGAACTCATGTGTTGCTCATGATCCTCAAAAAGAGTCAAGCAAACAAACAAAGGAGCTCTGTCAATGTGTGATCCCAATGAAGTATCTACACGAAAACCAATGTCATGGCGAGAATTCCACTTAACATGTGGAAGAGGGGAAACAATACCCTGTGAGTTTCTGCCAATACCTCCGCCAGTGAAACCCATAAAACGGAGCATGCAAGAACTGAAGGCAGTGGTACGCTTCTCAAAAAGGCCATGCAGTTGAGTAGAAATAGGATACACAACATGTGGCACCGTAATATGCACAGATGTGGAAGAGCATGCAGTAACAAGCCTCACAGGTTTAGAAGCATAAAGAGCAGGAACATGCTCAAAGACTAACAGATCAATGTTAGTGGGTACAGGAGCAACAGTTGCAAGTGGACTGGGAGCATGGATATGGTTGTCCACAATATCGCGGTGATGATGTAGGCTAGCAAGTTGTTGCTGCAGGGGAGTAGATTATTATATCCTTATCATGAATGAGTGATTGTAGAAGAGAACTTCACTTCTTGAGCGATCTATTTTCTTCCACAAATTTTACAATATCCTCTTAAAGTCCACATACTTTAGAGAAAAGCATATCATTATCGTAATCCATGATAGAGAAGAATGTAATTGAGCACCAAAAAATAAGCACTTTTGAAAAAAACGGCACTCGAAATTGAGTTACTGATCAAAACATACAAACTTTTCAATTTTATGCTCTGTTATTTATTTTAGTTGCAACTAAAACAAAATAAAATGATCTTGCCTTCACCACACAAATAAAATGAAAGGAGGCTGGAGTTAAGCACCTACTAATAGGAATCACAAGATTTAAGCCCTCATACGACCATACCATATGACCAAGGGCTAAGTATTTTTACTATTTCGGGATTGTGTGAATTGCGTTGCCAAAAATAGATACAAAATTACCCAAAATGGCAAAATCAGGCATGACCGTCTTGGTACCTTCTAAAAGAGGAATGAAATCAAACGCTTCTCCCACGCAATCAAAATGATGTACTACGAAGAAAAAAACCCACAGTAGATCTCGATAAACTCAACAAAACCCAAAAACTACTTTTCCGCGTTCTTTTCTTACTCAGTGCGGATATCGAGGTGAAAAAGTGCATTTCCCTACAACAACAAAAAGCCAAAAATGACTACCTCTAGAAATGGTCAAGTTTATAGTTGATCTTAGGGTTTTCCCACCTTCCGGATCCAATGGAAGCCTCTGTTTTGCATAAAACCGCATGCAACGAACAAAATACGACCAATTTCCAAATATATGAATATATAAAAAAATATTTGCAAAATAAAACTTACAGACGGATGTCAATAGCAATCTCCTGCTCTGATACCATAAAAGGAACGATAACCAGATCATACTAAGCCAAGAACACAAATGTTAATCAAACACCACGATCTATAAGATGAAAGCAATTTGTTAGAATAACTTTACATAAAACCTTTGCAAACAAATGAGCAACAATATCATATATTATTATGGAACTCAATGAAATACAATGAGAATGGGCCTTGCTTATATAGGCAAGGAATAAAAATCTAAGAACCAATCAAGGTCGTAGATCAATCCATAAATCAAGGAAATAACTAGTCATCAAAGAACTAGTCAAGACCATAGATTTAGGAGAGAACTAGACATCAAGGATCTAGTCAATACCATCGATCAAGGAAAGAACTAGTCAATACCATAGATCAAGGAAAGAAATACCTAACAACTGGATAATTTATCCTAATATCTAAATAAGATAAGAGAAATATCCACACACATAAGCGGGTGAGGATAAATACAATAAATAAAGTACCTAGGTGAACACGAGCTAAGGTAAATACCTACTCTAACATTTTTCTCATGATCACATGTGGGGTTAAAGTTATTAACATAATATTCTCTTTTTCTTCCCAATTGTTTCGTCCACATGGTAGTTTTGACTCTCTCTCACATACTTTTTGATATCCCCATTAGTGTTAGGACAATCTTGCATGCTAATTCCCCAATTCTTCATCCACTTTTCATTTTGCTTCATCCAAGTGCACTTCCTTCTATTCAACTTTTCTTCCACTGCTATCTTGGGCCACCGGAGACCATCCATGCTTTCCACTTTCTTCAAGTACCCCAAAAGTCGAATCAAAGTCGTTGCCTCCATCAGAAGGCCCCAACTTCAGCAAGAATGATCTCGTAAGGAACTATGGATTTTATTTTGAAGCTACTTGTGATAAAATGTTTTTGTAACCTTTCTATTTGTCTCCATTTCACTGCCGATGTGTTGTTGCCCCAAACTTCACAACCATATAAAACCACTTTGGAGAAACAAGCAACCCAAAAAGAGTCAACTTGGTTTTCCAATCCCATAATTTTGTTGATTTGCATCTGTTTTGGAGCATATATAAAGCTTTCCATCCCCCTTGTATCCTCTTAGCTCTATAGGCCTCCCAACAGGGCATAGAATTTGTTGTTGTTTTGATGTTGCATCTCTTGTTGTGGATTTTGACTAAGAGATTTGTAGTTTTGACAAGTCTTTCTTCCTCAAACAAGGATGGTAGGTTGTCTACTTTCAAATTGTCATCATACTTGATACAAATGTCATTATATGTTGTGCACTCCATGATATAGTGTCATTTTATTTCCACTACCCTTTGTTGTAAAATGCACGTTCTTTCTTCCCACTCTTCTTTAGGAGATGTCCATCTCTCGGTTTCACACCTAAGATGGTGTGAACTAGTCCTTAACTAGGCCATCAATAGTTTTGTCTTCCATTTTATTTATGCCTTTACGTAGGCCTTTTCCTCGGGGTCACAAATGGGATAAAATTATTTGATGTAGTATTCCTTCTTCTCGTCCAAGTTGTTGTGTCCACATGTCTATCTTGAAATTTTCTCTCACATACTTTTTTATTTCCTCGTTAGTGTTTGGCCACCTTTGAACTTCCATGATTTGCATATTTTTCAAATAAGTTAACAATGAAGTTATTGTTGATGCCTTTATAAGAAAGGTTATCGCTTAACTAACAAGAGTCTCATATGAAACTAAGATTTTAATTTTGAAGTTGCTTATGATTAAGTACTTTTGGATTATCTTTGTTTGTCTCCACTTAAGATCAGACACATTGCTACCCCAAACTTCACAACCGTAAAGTACTATTGAATGTGAAAAGCAAACCAAACAAGGTTTTTTTTCTAATTCCATATTTCTATATTTCTCGCACCTATTTTACAATTAATATAGAGCTTTACGCCTCCTTTAAATTCTTTTTGCCATGCATGTTTCCTAATTGAGCTTGTTATGGAAGTCCAACCCAATATATTTGTATTCTTCCACTACTTCCAACGATTTTGCCTAAAAAATAAAGCTAAGTTGCTTCTTTTTCTTTGTAGAGAGAATATCATTACTTTGGTTTTATTGATGTTTACTTGCATTCCAACCTCTTGACAAAAGGGCTCAAGATCCCTTGAGTGCTTTCTCAAATCTTGTGGTGCTTTAGCAATTAGGATGAGGTCATTTGTATAGAGGTAAAATTTTACTACATAGTTGGCTAAGTGAATGCCTCCTCCATCCATTTTGTTTATCCACTCCTCAAGTTTATCAATGTAAAGCCTGAATAAAGTGGGGGAAAGTGGGCATCCTTGTTTAACACTAATGTCACTCCCAAAACTTTTAAACATTCCCTCCCCTGTTTTGATTTTGGTCCTGACTTGCTCATAGATCCTACAGACAAACCGCTCTATATTCATATGGAACTCCAAGTTCCTCCATTTTTCTCTAGAGTTTATTTCTAAGTACTGTGTCAAACACTTTTTTGAAGTCAAAAAAGCAACAAAAAACCTCTTCACCTTGATTGTCCCATATTTTTTCAATCAAGTGTCTAAGAGTGATGCAATGGTCGATAATGGAGTGCTTCAGCCTAAAACCTTCCTTTCCATTTGCATTGTTTCCCTCTTTTTCGTCTCAACGACTGATTCAGTGCTCTATCATGCTCCCAAATAGTTTTTCAAGAAGAGGATTTATCATGATAGTACATGTAGTTTGATAGGTTATGGAATGAAAGGTTGTAATAACCAAATATTATTTGAGACCAAGTGTTGCAAGAATGTTCTTGGGAAACTAGATCCAACGTATGTAAAATTTCGTATCCTTTTTAGAGGTTGGATTTTCTATTGTAGATCTTGATCAACAAACATTTGTGTAGCATTGTTTCCTCAAAGAAATTGGTTAGCTTGTTTTTATTGAGGTTGTAATTGATATGAATGTTCTTATAAGTTGTGCACTCTATGATATAGTGTTATTTTATCTCCATTACCCCTTTCGACAACGACTTATGTTGTATAAAGAATATTTTTTAGATGAAAATAGAATTTTTTTAGTGTTATTCCCAATATTCAATTTATTATGTGAAAACTTTATAATACAAACATACAAATAAAATAATATCATGGTGATTAACTGTAGACACAAAATCTATGCACTTTGGTACATTTATAGGTCCTAAAGCATACTAATGTATACATGATTCTGTTGGTGGAAAATTTGGTCGTTGAAGATAATCAACAGCTTAGGGACAACAATCCTGCTCTTTATGGGGAGGTTCCCTTATTTCACCAAAAACTTGGAACTCTAATTATTTACAATTATACAATTTAACCACATCCGAATGTGGATATTGGTGCAATGAATGGCTATATCTTCTCAATATAGAAGACAAATAGGGAATATGGTTTTGGAGGAAGAAACAACAACTTGTATGGGCAAGAAGTATGAATCAATGAAACAAAGTTCAAACTAATTCATTTATCAACGATACAAGTACCCACCTTTGTTGTACAAGATTACCCACTACTGTAGGGTGAGAAGAGAATAAAACAACACATTCAAATACAAATACTATAAAGTTATATCTTTAATGCATGAAAAATATCTTAAGAGCATGTGAGCTAACACACATGAAAACCCATAAAATATAAATGTGGATAGACACAAAGTTCTTCACATATGTAGTCACAAAATCACGCACTTACTACTATAATTATACTTGCCAAGTATGTTGTTTTATATATGGATCTTGCATAAGAAAAGTATTCACTAATGACCCATCCCCTAGTCCTGTCATCAGTTTAGTTGGTATTTTTATTGTGTGCCTTGCATAGTCATCACTTGTTTGCATAGTTTTGGTCATCTCTTGATGAGTCTTAGTTGTCATTATTTACTCAATTGTCTCTAGTCTTTGACTAGGGCGTTTGGGAAGGGATTAGGGCGCCTCGGGCTCCCTGATCCTCATTTTTGGGTGCCTTGGTCTCGGTCCACACTTAGTTTTAATTTAGAAGTTTGAGGTCGGTCTTTATGGTTTGTTCTCCCATTCCCCTAGGCACTAGTCGACATGTCGGGTCATTAGTGTCGAAATTTGAGCAAGATATCCCTATATAAACAAAACATACACACTATCTTAAGGGCGGACTATTCTACTAAGGGTTAACTATTTACATAAGGTAAAGGAATGCATTTGGGCACTATTCTGCATCACACATTGCATAGGAAGGGTTGTATTCATTCTATTCCATCCACCATTTATATCTTACATCTAGTTATTGCCCATTACTTTGGCGTCATTAGTGTTAGGACACCTTAGGCATGTCATTGCACACACAAACATATAGAACTATATTGGGTCCGAGATGTAGTGTAATGCTCAGTCATAAGTCCGTCCATTTGGTAGTGAGGACAGTCTGACCCATTCATTTGCATCTTTATTTTTAGGGTTTGATGATTTTGTATGGGATTTTGTAGGAGATTATTCATTGGAGATCTATAAGCGACATCAATGAATCAAGTGTGACACCAACCTGATCAAAGGTGAAGCATTGTGAAGGTTTAACGACCCTATCAGATTCAATTTTTGAGTCATTCTCAGAAACCAAAGGTGCATGCATATTCCACTGACTGGTACTCACGTGTGCCCTCGTACTCTCTCTGTGTCCCGGTCGGCCGTATATGCCACTTCGTAATTTTTTGAGGTTTGTCATTATATTTAGTTCTACTAGAACATCACTCTGATTATTGCGAGGTAAGTTATATTTCAGGTTAGTACCCTTTCCCTCCTATTTCATTTCATTTAGAGTATCGAATAAATAATTGAACATCTATATTCTAGTTATTACATTTGCTGTTTTTTTAGATTACTATTAAAACATTCAGATTTTAGTTAATCATTTTGGTGAACCCATACTTTAGAACATTTTTGCCCTAGGATCCACTTCAAACCCTAATGGCTAAGGATAGCTCTTCTCCTTCTCGACCCATCATGTCACACTTTAGTGTTAATCCAATCTATGATGAGGTTGTTATCATTGAGCTCACAACTCTTTATAGTAATGTTACTATTCTAGATCATATTCACCAACAACTCTTAAACGATCAACAATATGTACCTACTCATTTTGAAGAATCTCCCATTAGCATTAGTATTGTTTTAGATCCGATAGCCTTCACTCATTGTACACCATGTTATATGGTTACTAGTGATCCTCCTACTAACTTATCTAAGGAAATTCTAGATGATTCTCTTATTGATTACATGTTAGGTCTTGACAATAGCTCTCATATTGATTCTCCTCCTCATCAGATCACTACTATGGCTACATCTCACGACTCTCCTACTTTTGATATTGCTTCTCCTAATCCATCACATACTAATTTGCATACTCCTTCACACTATGTCGATGATCCACTTAGTGACATACTTATATCTGAGTCACTTTCTAATTATGAGGAACCAATTGATAGTCATGATTCTACTACTTTTCATATTGCTTGAGTCTGAATCTCCTACTCCACTTTCTCCTAAGGTTATATCTAGCATAATGCATGAGGCACCTCCATCTATTAGTTCTTCTACTCCTACCATTTCATCTCCTCCTAACACTTCACCTACATTTGTTACTTCATCTTCTACTATCAAGGTATCTCCATTAGTTGCTTCACCTCTTAGGGATGTTTCTGATGCTAGTCCTACTACTACTATGGATATTCCATCTCCTCCTCTCGACACCTACCCTTAGTGTGCCTTTAGCATCAGAATCTCCTTTATCTTCTCTTGAGGTACCCATGATTACTCACAATGGAAAGTTACAACCACTTAATACATTATTTCCATCTTCTCATTCCTCAAAAGACATTTTGTCTCTCATGCATGCCATAGGTCAATTACAATCTCAGGTTCAGTCACTCACTTTAGAAAGTAGGGCTTATTATGCTTCAATTGATAACAACTCATTACATGGCAACCCTATTCCTAAGAGGATCCATAACTACACATTTCCTAAAGACTTTATCATGCCTACATTCACATGCTTTGATGGTATTGGTGACCCTCACCTACATCTTCAACATTACCGCATGGCTATGGCTTCCTATTCTAATGATAGATTGTTGTTTAAGGCCTTTCAACATAGTCTTATTGATGATGCATTATAATGGTACACTCATCTTCCATTTGGTTCCATTAGTACTTACTATGATATGGAAGACGCCTTCCTCCATTGTTTTATCATCAACAATGGCCCTAGAGCTACTTATGATCATATACCTACTTTACATCAGGGTGCATCTGAACCTATCAAGGATTACATTTTATGATTCAATGCTTGTATGCATCAAATAGTATTTCAACCTATGTTGATCTAGAGAATCAATTCATCTTTTGTCATGGTCTCATTCCCACTCTCAAGCAACGATTGCAATATGATACATGTGAGTCATTCATACTTTTGTGTTATAAAGTCATTGACCTAGAACAAGATCTTCTCTCATCACATGTTATTGATCCTCCACTTCCTCCTACTACTGTGGTATCATCTAGTTCTCCTCCATTTCCATTAGTTGAGTGTCCTACACAATCTCCATCTCTGCCTAGCAATCAAGCTCAACCTACTATATCACAAAAACATCCTTCTCCTCCTCCTCTGCAATAGACTACTTCTCCATCTACTCCATCTGCTTTTACTTAATGAGCATATAATTCACTTTCCCTCTAATCAACATCATCCACAACATCATCTACAACATCAATGTGATCAACCCTATTGTAATTATCATCGCATCAATGGCCATAGGGACAATGATTGCTTTGCCCTTCACAATAGATTGCAACAATTAGAGGATAAGGGCATCATTTCCTTTGGCTCTCACTCATGTGAGTGGTCCATCTCTCCTCTACCTCATCAGCATGTTTCTACCCACATTGACTTGTCTCCTCCATCCAATGCTAAGGTTATTATACATCCACCACCACAGGTTGTCACTCATGCGCGCTCTCCACCGCATCCATCCATAGTTACACCATCACATCCACCACATCCACTCCATCCATCTCATCCACCACATCATGTTATTACTTCACATTGGTTGTCATAGCCCTTTGCATTCGTCCATCCCACTGCGACTCCACATGACATTTAGTTTGGTTCATACACTCATGTTGCTTCTATCCCACATGCTTCCACCGCTTCACATTACCTTGGTCTTTTGTAGGTGATTACTATCACCTTACCCCCTAATTATGCACTTGTGTTCTTATAGTTATTACACAAATGTAAAGGAATTTACTATAAAACCTCTCATCACGCGCTTTGTCGATTCATCTAGCGCACTCAATAATTTCCCGATGACGCACTCTTGTTTTATGCGGTTCATTCTTGACTACTAAGGGGTCTTAATTAAATGAACCTCATCATCCATATGCTGGGGGGCATCGTTAATATTCTCCCCATATTCATCACACTAACATATTATGATTACATTACATTATCACGACACATTAGTTTGGCAATCATACATTATCTATTTTTACATACATGCTACTATACCCACTATACTAACTACACATTACAAGTTCCATTCAAAAAATATGCATCTCACTCAACTCATCAATCAGATTACATATGTTACCTATCGTCATTCACATTACACATTTTGTCTATCAATACCAACATCATAGTGCAAGTCTACATCAACTAACATGAACAATATCCAACACATCACATACATTACAACAAATCATGCAATCATACATGACGAAATGCAATCATCATATACCAATAACATTGCCTATATATATCAAGTAAAATCATCATTACAAAACATCCCAACACTTGGGGAAATTCCCCTACATAATACACAACAATGTAACTCAAATATCATCATTTGTATCGCTCTCTGGTACTGGGAGAGCTCTCAAACTAGAAGCCTCACCGTTAACTTGACGTCATTGATCGTGACTCCTATACCTCTCCACTTTCCCACGTAATAGGGTATTCTCCGTAGACTACTCTCTCCGTAGACTACTCAACAAAGTGACTCTATATAGTGCCGTATTTTGTGGGAACACATCTTGCACTAATGGACTACCACCCGCAACCTCTCTTGCATGTCATGTCTCCCTACGTCCCTCATCCCTCTTGCGTAGTAAAGCACAATACACATCATTTTTGCTATAGTAATGAATCAAACAAACGGGCATACTCACCACAATGTCATCCATGTGCTCTAGTATCCCCGCTTGCAAGTACATCGGTGGAAACATTCCGCATCAATATGTGGATGGATGTGTCCACTATCAAAGACTAATACGCGTCACCTACAAAACAACCAAACAACATGCGTTAGAAAAATGATAATCACAACATAGGCAAGTGACAAAACCTACAACACAACTATAGATACTCATGCTCAGATCTCACCACCACTATAGGATCGGGGGCATCTCCTTGCCCCTCTACCCCTCCTCCATGTGCTACTCCTCTACACACCACAACACAAAAAAATGCGAGTGTTAGAACACTATATAAATCCAAACACACTTGTTTACAACATTAATATACATCCAAAATAACATTTCCATCATTCTAGACTAAATGCACCCTTTCTGACACGGGCACCTGTAGTAGTATCAAGGGCATCTAGAAGCGGACACCGCGCCTGTGTTTGGGCACTCTTGTCCTGAAGGCCATTAGCACCTTCATCGCTCTTGTCTAGGTCTAAAATGTCAAGAACATTAAAAATCGTAATTTTGTAAAAATGTGACAAAAACAACTATGCCACACACATTTTTAAAAAAACATTACACTTATTAACTTCTTCGTCCGTATGTGACGCCACTACAGTCACCACCATCTCAAATCGGCTAGGTCATGTTGCTCTCACTTGCGACATCCTTACACACTCAGAGCTCACTCACACACTCAAAAAGAAAAAAAATGAAGTGACTAATCACCTTTTCACCTTCATACTTATAGTTACTTTACATCACAAACTTTACTATAGTCATTATTTCAAGCTTACCACCTCAACTAATACATACTACATGATTTTCGTCATAACTTGAGCATATTTACTCGATTTACACCTGCTTTGGGAATTCTTTTATAATTCCACCTATCATCGTACCATACACATGACACATGCATTATCTCTCCTTCATGTTCTCCTTCAATCAATCTACACACATTTTGATGATCTTTATCACACTTTATCTATCTCGTGCTTACTTTCAGCTTAGCATTCGTTCTTATCATCTTCCCCTTTCACCGAAAGGGGGCATACAATTGGGGTCATCCTATAATTCCCCTTATATCACCATGCATTTAAACAAACACTACTGATTCAAAAATTCCAAACATTTACTAATACACTATGCAACATTTCACCATCGATTCCCCCTAATGACCTAATTTGGGGGCAACAAACATACAATTTCTATATGTGACATTTCATCACTTCCCCTCAAAGTGACCTATCTTGGGGCAACATGTGTTAAAACATTTTCCATGTGATATTTCATCAATCTCTATTGATTCCCCTAATGACCTAACATGGGGGCAACTAGCATAAAATATCTCTATGAGTAACAAATCAAAATCAATCAATTAATCAATCAATCGATGCGTTCAAATTTATAACAATCAAAATCATACCACCCGATTAATACATTACACCATAATCAGCCTCCCAAATGACCTAACTTGGGAAGTTATATATTTGGTGTTTGTTTCTAGATGACCTAACTTAGAAGTCATCACATTGCGGTGACACTCGAGAAGTGGGGAAAGGATGTCTTTCCTATCCCACTCCTATATGAGTCTATTGTTTGATCGAAATTATTTGGATCTAAAAACCACAAAAAAATTGTTATGAGTTCGTCCGTAGTGACTAGATCTTGAGGATGTAGTTAAAGGTTCGAGAATAACGCACCTTTCTCCCGACACTCTTCCTTTGGCGGCAGGACGCCCAAATCCTCCGGTCATTTTTTCATATACGCACAATTGGGTTGGGAATTGATCACTCCCTAACCCATCATATCATTATTTATAATAATCATCATCGCTCAACATTACAATTATCACTCTCATTTGATACCCTTCACTTTCATTTACGTATCTTGCTATGTTGTATGGATCAACACGTTGATCCATGGTTTGACATGCTATATGGTTCATTCGGCACACTTTTTCTACCACATCATGCATTCTACTAGATCATGTGCTTCTCCATATTTCTCTCAAGTATGTATCTCTATCTACTTTATGTTATCGAGCTTTCTTCTCACCAAAATAAAGTGGGGAAAATGTAGCCACAAAATCACGCACTTACTACTATAATTATAGTGCTAATTATGTTGTTTTATATATGGATCCTGTGTAAGAAAAGTATTCACTAATGACCCATCCCCTCCCGTCGTCGCTTTAGTCGGTCTTTGTTATTGTGTTCCTTTCATAGTCATCACTTGTTTGCATAGTTTTGGTCATCTTTTGATGAATCTTAACTGTCGTTATTTACTCAGTTATCATCTCTAGTCTTTGACTAGGGCACTTGGGAAGGGATTAGGGCACCCTGGGCTCCCTGGTCCTCATTTCTGGGCACCCTGGTCTCGGTCGCACTTAGTTTTAATTTAGAAGTTCGAGGTCGGTCTTTATGGTTTGTTCTCCCATTCCCCTAGGCACTAGTCGGCATGTCGGGTCATTAGTGTCGAAATTTGAGCAAGATATCCCTATATAAACACAACATACACACTATCTTAAGGGAAGACTATTCTACTAAGGGTTAGCTATCTACATAAGGCAAAGGAATACATTTGGGCACTATTCTGCATCACACATTGCATAGGAAGGGTTGTATTCATTTTATTCCATCCACCATTTGCATCTTACATCTAGCTATTGCCCACTACTTTGGTGTCATTGGCGCTAGGGCACCCTAGGCACATCATTACACACATAAACACATAAAACTACATCAGGTTTGAGATGTAGTGCAATGCTCAGTCATAAGTCCATCCATTTGGTAGCTAAGGACAGCCGACCCATTCATTTACATCTTTCTTTTTTAGGGTTTGATGCTTTTGTGTGGGATTTTGTAGGAGATTATTCATTAGAGATCTACAACGACATCAACGAATCAAGTGCGACACCAACCTGATCAAAGGTGAAGCATTGTGAAGGTTTAACGATCCTATCAGATTCATTTTCTAAGTCACTTTGCAAACCAGTGGTGCCCATATTCCGCACAGTGGTGCCCACAGTGCCCTTGTACTCCCTCCAGTGTCCTGGTCCGCCAAATCTTCCACTTCTATAATTTTTTAGGTTCATCATTATATTCGGTTCCGACAAGAACATCACTTTATTACTGCAAGGTAAGTTATATTTTAGGTCGAACCATTTCCCTCCTATTTAATTTCATTTAGAATATCAAATAAATTATCTAGCATCTATATTTCAGTATATTCCAGTTATTACATTGTTGTACTTCTTAGATTACTACTAAAACATTCATATTTTAGTTAATCAACATCACATTCTATGAATTGAACACAAAGTTTCACAATTCACATATATTAATCTTCACATTCACAAATTGTAGGAAAATAAAGTAGAAAGAACACAAATGAGAGGGAAAGAAGTGTCTTCTCCTATATTGATAAAAAAATTGTATTTACATTCTAGAGCACCAAAATCCAACCCCTTTACAAATGAGAAGAAAGCCTTATATAGGCTGAGGGGAGGATGTAACCTACTTTCTAACTAATTGTCTTTTAGTTAAGTGCTAAACACTTAATTAGTCAATTACATAAGTTGGATTTATTTTACAATTCCATTTTCAAAATAATAAAGCCAACTTCAAAACATACTAATTAGATAGAAAAATATTATGAACCGGAAGAAGGAATATTAGAAAGAGGCACAACTAGAACCTTCATCTCGAGAACATGAACTCTGAATTTAGCTACAATGTCAGAAATCTCCATGACCTTGGGGATAATTATATTAGACATGGCAGTCAACCAAATCCCAAGTGAGAACTCCATTTCCTTTGCTATTCCACCATCCTGTAGCAGGCCTTTGGTGGCTTCCACAACTACATTGTGTAATTTGGAAAGTTCTTCCATTTTATCCTTGTTGATTGAGTCTGCCTTGAACAAGTCTTCCTTTATCAATGAATTGAATTTTGCTTTGATTTCATCAACTGAGTTTCTCTCTCGTAGAATTATCTTTGTAAAATTGGCAAGGGAGAGCTCATGGATCAACAAAGATTTCTGATTTTAGAGATTCACCCTTTTGAAATGAATTCTTCAATTCACTTGCAGCTTCCTCAAGAAATCTGATTCTCCATTCAACACTATAGACCCATTTCTTGAATAGATTATTTTTGAATCATCAAAGATTTTATGAGACAACAAAATCTTCTCATCAGTGGTACTCATGATTATGAGATCTTGAATACTATCCAACAAAATCTTGAGTTCTTTTTCTATAGCATTGAATTGATCTTGTGCCAAAGATATGTTATCATACATTTTATATGCCTCATCAATGAATCCCAAACTAGAAATCAACATACCTTGAATCCAAGCCTCATAAGCTCTTCCAAATGCTTTGTATGTTTATGAATATTTGTTATAACTTTGCTATCATATTCGAAAGGAAAATTACAGGAGGCAATGCGGAGAGAGGAGTTGGATCCAGAGGGGTTTTCGTTAACCGAGAGAAAGGATTTTATGAAGTTTGAGAGAACTTGAACTTTTTCCTCCAGCTTGTTCATGTGGTTTCTTCCTTTCTCTATTATTACGCCCTTAGTCTTATAGCTTATATTGAATATGTAGTACCGACATTTAGCTTACATAATCTCTCTACTTGTCATATGTTATTCATTTATGATTTCATATGTTTAGTAGGTCAGCCTTGGTGTTGGTCATAGCTTAGGATTGGTATATAGAGGTGGTAATGAGGAGTAGTTAATCATCATATTGAGTATTTGAGTCTTATTGTATGGTTTGGAGGTTTCCCCCTCAAAGTGGATAAGTTATTCTACTTTCATATTGTGACCATTTATCTACAATCTTGTGTTATTTAGTGTTCTATCTGGTTATAATAAGATTTATACAAATAATTTCATTACAAGTGGTATCAGAGCCTGATCTCAGTTAACGTTGTGTCAAACCCTAATTGTGAAGGTTTGGCTATATCTCAAATTTGGTAGTGATTTTTTTGTGGTGTGGAAAAATCAGTCAAGTAATCTCCTCCAAATTTCAAGCATTTTTGACTTGTTTTGCAAAAGTTATAGCAGTTTTATGTTTTTTCATAATTCGGCTCCATAGGGTGCAATTTTAGGAATTTTCTAATTTTCTTACATTTTCAAAAAGCTTTCCAAAAATTATCTAGGGTTTATTTTTTATGATTTCCTCTATTCGGCCAGAAAATTTACGAAACACCAAACCCTAAATTTTTCCTATTCTATCTACCCCAAGTCTCAAACCCTACATCATGACCAGCAGATCAACTAAAGGCCAAGGGAAAGGTCAAAAACTTTAGGAATGACCAAAATAAGGAAGATATGGATTTAGAATCTTCTGGTTTGGGAGTATCTGAGGTGGTCATCCAACTTCAGGAAAGGGTAAATAATATGGTAAGGATGACCTTAATAATGAGATTCTTCATCTGAAAGGTAGCCTTAGGGGGAACTTCAAATAGATTTTCAAGCAATGAAGCAGGATTTGTTGCTTGCTCTTTCAAACACAACTCCCAATTCCAGTCATATGGGTTCCTCTAACAATACTCACACAGGTCCAAATCACTCTAATCAAGGAGGCTCCTTTACTCATTTAGGTGGATCTCCTCACCAATGGCGGGAATTATTCCAAAAGTGGAAATACGTAAATTTGATGGAAAGGATCCACTCAATTGGATTACCCAAATGGATAATTTCTTTGATCTCCATTAGATCCCATCGAGACAAAAGGTAACCATGGCATCCTTATACCTAGAACCTGACCAATTGTTTGGTATCGTTGGTTATGTTCTCAAAGGCAAAAGAATGGTCTAAATGTCACATGGATAATTTTCACTAAAGAGATTCAATTACACTATAGTTCTAGTGTTTCAGAGAATTACTTCAGCCAATTAGCAAAGTTACGACAAACAGGTTTAGTTAAGGAGTATGTCCATCAATTCCAAAAAAAATATTTGTGTATGGAGGATATTACAAAAGAGTATTTGAATGACCTATTTCTTGGGGGTCTTAAGGGCCACATTGAGCATGAAGTGCGCATGTTTAATCCACTCAAGGTTTATAATTCTATTATCATGGCGCGTAGGGCGAGGAAAAGTTTATTTCAGCAGAAGGCGATCCTTCTTTAACATAAATGATCGTAGCACCTTGCCTCCATCGTACCCTCACTAGGTTCAATTGACACCTCAAAAAATTGAAGAAAAAGGAGAAAAATACTTATGTTTTAACTATGATATCAAATATGGACCAAATCATAAATGTTATGAGAAAACATTATTCTACATTGAAGGGACCGGTGATGAGGAATAATATGAGGAAACATCAAACGAGGAATTGGAAAAATTAGAGGAAGAGTCTAAAAATCCCCAACCACTATTTCATGCCATGCTCTATCATATATTAGTACTCCACAAACCCTTCAGGTTGTGGGTTATATTAAGAAGTAAGGTGACAATATTGATTAATTTGGGGAGCACACATAATTTCATCAATCATAAGCTGGTAAACAAGACTAAATTGTTTCATCTACCCAACACCGAATTTCAAGTAATGATTGTAGATGGTGGCATAGTCCAATGTTTAGGTAAATTCCATAAAATCATACTTATGATGGGTGACTACACATTGGAATCTATGATGTTTTCTATTCCCATTGGCATAGTTGATATTATCTTAGGTGTTCAGTGGTTCACAACTTTGGGCACCATTGAGATAAATTTCTAGGAATTGTTCATGCACTTTCATTATGAGCGTAAATAATTTGAACTTTGAGGATTACAAAATTCCTTAGGTGGTTAGTTCTCACCAAATGTAAAAGATTCTTAAAAGGGGGCTGAAATTTTTGTAGCACGATTGTTCTCCGTGGAAGTTCAACCGCCAATGACGGTAGTGCATCCTGATCTTCAAAATATTATGTATCAACATGAAGTTGTCTTCAAGGATCTTAGAGGATTGACTCGTAAAAGAGAGCATAATCATTTTATTCGGATGATTCTAGACAGCCAACCCCCAACATCATGTCTTATAGATACCCATATGTGCAAAAGAGTGAGATCAAGAAGATGGTGGAGGAAATGTTGGAAATGGGTATTATTCATCATAGTTAGAGTGCTTATTCTACTCCAGTGGTGATGGTTCACTACAAGGATGGAAGATGGCACATGTGTCTAGACTACCGAGAACTCAACAAGTACACTATCAAAGATAAGTTTCCTATTCATGTCATTGATGATTTATTAGATGAGTTGCATGGTGCAATTTATTTTACAAAACTAGATTTGCGTTCTAGGTATCACCAAATTAGAGTAAAGAAAGAAGATATTCATAAGACAACCTTCGAACTCATCAAGGGAATTATGAATTCCTAGTGATGCCTTTTGGTCTTATCAATGCACCTTACGCATTTCATAGTTTGATGAATTCAATATTTAGACCATTCCTATAGAAGTTTGTCTTAGTATTTTTTGATGATATCCTCATCTACAAAAATTATGGGAGAAACATTTACAACATGTCAATATAGTCTTAGAAGTCTTAGAGAAACATCAACTATATGCCAATCCTTCGAAGTGTTCTTTTGGGGTACATGAAGTGGAATACTTGGGCCATATTGTCTCTTGTGAAGGTGTTAAGGTGGACCCTCACAAGATCCAGGACATGGTGGAATAGGAAGTCACAAGAACCCTTAAGCAATTATGAGGTTTCTTAGGTCTCATAGGGTATTATCGCAGATTTGTAAACAACTATGGCATTATAACAACACCACTTAAAAAAATATTGAAGAAAGAATCCTTTTATTAGAATGAGGAATATTTTTGAGCATTTGAAAAATTTAAGGTGGCAATGTGCACCACTCCAAGATTGGCCACTATAGATTTCTCCAAGATCTTCATAGTTGAATGTGATGCTTCAGAAATGGGATCGAACAATACTTATGTAAGAAGGACATCCCATAGCATTTGAGAGCTGACAACTAAAAGGAAATAATTTTTTGAAGCCTACCTATGAGAAGGAAATGATGGCAATATTACATGTAGTCAAACAATGGAGACCATACTTGATGGGTAGACACTTTAAGGTAAAAACTGATCATGATAGTTTGAAATACTTCTTAGAGCAACACATATCTTCAAAAGAACAACAAAAATGGGTCACTAAGATGTTGGGGTATGAATTTGAGATTGTTTATAAGAAAGGGAAGGAAAATGTGGTCGTTGATGCTCTATCTAGGAGGGATGAGTCCACGAAGCATTGTTATGTGCCATCTCTATACTAAAGGTAGATTGGGTAGATCAAGTAAGGGAAGAATGACAGAAAGATGCAACAACATATACTCTCATTCAAAATCTCTAGGAAAATCCAACCATATCAAAATAATTTATATGGAAGGGAGATACATTGTGGTACAAAGATAGGTTATATTTGTGTAAGAACTCTACACTTAAACACCATGTTCTTTCAAAGCTCCATTCTTCTCCACTAGGTGGCCATTTTGGGTTCTTGAAAACTTATCATAGAGTTAAGCAGATTTCTTTTGGGAGGGGTTGAAAGGAGATGTTTAAAAATTGTGCCTGAATGTTTGGTGTGTCAAAAAATAAGGATAAGACCATTAAGACACCAGGTCTCCTCCAACCTTTGTCTATTCCTTGTGAAGATGGGAAGAGGTATCCATGGATTTGATCATAGGATTGCCTAAATCGAAAAGGAAAACTCATCATGGTCGTAGTAGATAGACTTACCAAGTATGCTTATTTTTGTACCTTGGCTCATCCTTTCACAACTAGTACAGTTTCCATCTCATTTATGGAAACAACTCAAAAGATCTATGGCACGTCCAAAATTATAGTAAGTGATTGTGATCGAATATTTACAAGCAATTTTTGGATTGATTTTTTCTCTTGTTTGGGTACCTAATTGGCCCATAGTTCATGTTATCATACTTAATCAAATGGGTAAACTGACATGGTAAATAAATTTTAGAGGGATATATTCGATGTTTTACTTCATATAAATAAGAATGTTGGGTGCAATGGTGGCCACTTCTAGAATGGTGGTACAATACTTCATTTCATACCTCCTCCAAAATCTCTCTATTTCGACACTTTACAGTACCATCCTCCATCACTCATCTCTAGATTGAAGGTCAAACCAAAGGTGAGAGAAATCGAAGATCATATTTAGCACCAACACGAGGTACTCTCTAGTCTTAGAGATAATTTGGCAAGGGCAAAAAAACACATGAAGCAACAGGCTGATAAACATCGTAGTGAGCAACACTTTGAAGAGGGTGACTTATTTTTGTACGGTTGCAACCATATAATAAGTTATCATTAAAACAACATAATAAGGATAATAAGCTTGCTCCTAAGTACTATGGTCCTTACCGAGTGTTGTAGAAAATTGGTAGTGTGGCATATAAGTTGGAGCTCCATCCAGGAATTAAAATACATCTAATCTTCCATGTTTCTTGCTTGAAAAAAGTGATTGGGAAACAAATTTCCAGCTAGTCAGTGCCTCCTAAACTGGATGAGGAAGGAAGGATCATATTGGATAATGAAGGTATTCTTTAGACATGCATCAAAAGATTGATGACTAGAGTCATTACTGAGTACCTGATCAAGTGGAAGAATATGGATATTGAGGATACATCATGGGAGTATGAAGCAATTATGCAGTAACATCCAGGGCTTCCCAACATTGAGAACAATGGTGCTTTGAAGGGGAGGGGCATGTTATGCCCTTAGTATTATATCTTATATTGAATATGTAGTGATGACATGTGGCTTACATAATCTCTCTACTTGTCATATGTTATTCATTTATGATTTCATATGTTTAGTAGGTCGGCCTCGGCGTTGGCTATAGTTTAGGATTGGTATATATAGGTGGTAGTGAGGATTAGTTAATCATCATATTAAGCATTTGAGTCTTATTGTATGGTTTGGAGGTTTCCCCATCGAAGTGGATAAGTTATTCTACTTGCATATTGAGATCATTTATCTGCAATCTTGTGTTATTTGGTGTTCTATTGTTGGTGATAATCAGATTTATACAAGTAATTTCATTACATCTACCCTCTCAATTAACTTTGAGACAATATCCTTGAAGTTTTGAAATTCTCCCTCAAGAGTGGACTCTCCAAGTGAAATACTTGTCAACTCCAAGTCTCCAGTGAGTTATTTCTTTTTCATCATCATCTCCTTTGGCTTAACAATTTCTAGAAATTGTTGTCCCTTAGAATCTGAGACCAAACAAGAGGTTTCCTTAGCTTTCTTTGGAGGAAGGAATTGTACCCAACAAAGCAACCACCGCATAAAATCTAGGAACAACAATTTACTGAAGAAGCCTTCCTCTTCCTGCTATCAATCATGGGTTGAACCCATGTGAATGAATCACTGGAAGGTGGAGTTGGAGGAGGTGCCAATGTAAGGACATTGTGAGGGCCAAGAGACGATTAGTGGGAAACCTCAAGAGTAGGTACCTCAATAGAAGAGGAAGGTGGTCTTTTGATTGTAAGTTTAGGCCTTGAGACACTTATTTTCCCTATGTCTAGCTCTATGACTTTTAATTCATCTTCTTCATATTCACTTTCTTCTCCACTTTCTTCCTCTACATCATTTTTTTCTTGTTCTTCACCTCCTTGTTATGATTCATCCTTTTGTTCCTTAGTTGCTTTTACTTGTTTTGAAGTTTATGATACTTGTTCAATCACAAGAGCAACTTCTTCAACTGATTCTTGAGTTTACTCTTGCTCCACCTCTTTTTTTCAGGTATTTACTTTATCTTTCTTCACATACACCTTGGTTGAGGAACCCAAGGGCGAGGAAGAAGGAGTCAATTGTATTGAAAATTATTGAAGAGGAATGGATGCTTCCTTGTGTGAGGTGGAGGCTTCTTGAGAAGAAGATTGCTTCATTGTTTGCTTACATTCCTTCATTTTCCTATTGAACCATTGCCCTGTCCTTAATATTATAGGATTATTCATCTCAGAAGGATCATCCCTTTCTTTCTAGGACCAATCAATGGTTAGGAGAGGCACATGCTGAATGGTTCTGATATACTTTATAGATTACAAATCATCATCCTCTAAGTCCTCCAGAACACGATACAAATCGAAATATGTGATTTGTTGCAGAGAAAGCCTCCCAAAGTACCTTTTCCTTACTTCATATTCATCTGCACAATCTTCCCAGTAGTCCTCGATTATGGGAAAATGATAGTGAGACATTCTTAAATGCTTGGAAATGAAACCTTTAATGTCAAAGGAGGATATTCTTTGATATGTGTGGAATTTGAACTCATGATCATTCTCTCCACATTTTATGCATCTAAGAAGATCTTGCATGTATAGTTTCCTAATGAGATAGTGAACTAGATACCTACGATCTTTTTATCCCTACATGTTTTGTGCAATGTGTGTGCAATGTCCAACTACCTACAAACTTCTATTAGCAATATCTTTTCATTACAATACATGGGCAATTTGTTGGGTACACCTTCAAAACCAGCTAACCTAATATATGAGAACTTTCTAAACTAGATGAAGAGGTTGCCATAGGTGGAAATCAATTGTCTTGTTTCTACAGATACCCTCTCAACTATATTCCCTTCCAATAGTCTAAATATGAACATTGTGAAGGAATCATTGACTCTCCTATGATGAGTCTTGCTATTTTCATAAGTCAATTGAGGGTAAAACTCATAAACTGGTGCATTCTTCTTATCATCTTGTGGTGACAACCCTACCCATACCCTATAGGCTGCAATGGTGTACATTAGGTAGGATGTCATATAGAAGGTTTTGCTTTGTTGTACATTCACCAACTGCTCACTTAGGTTCTCACAAATGATCTCTCCCTAATTCAAACTTTGTTTTCCTCACAAATGATGTTAATGTATACACACATCCAATACTTGAAATTCATTGGTAGAAGGCATGCCCATCAATCTTTTCAGTAGGGTGATCATATCTAACAATTCTTCTTTGAAGTCTGACCTATGAGGATTTTAGACAACTTGGAAGCTCCTCTCTTTTGGGCCTTGAGCCATGATTTGGCTATCACTCCTCTCTTTTAAGTCTTGAGCCATGATTTGCCTATCATTATTCCTATACATATCCTTTGTCTTGATCAAAAATATTTTGAGCCTAATCCCGAGTCAAGGTATTAAAATCCTCAAAGGTAGGAATCCCTAGAGCTACATTTATGTAACTAGCATCTAATTTGGTAATTATTTTGCCTTGAGTATCCTTGAATTCTTTGGTTTCTAGGTTAAAACATGAAGCACGGGATAAAACAATTTCATGCATTGAACAGAGAGAGGGAAATCCAACATCATAAAGGCAATTCCACTATTTTTGATACATTGGGCAATGATGGTGGGAGTGTCTTCAGAAATTTGGGCCCAAAATCCTCCAAATTCAGGTGCCTAACATCACTATCTCTAATATTGGGTATAGAGGTCTCCAAAGAAGAAATATGTTCATACCCCCATATTGGAACTTCATGGTGAAGATGTGGGGAAAACTCAAGGAAAATGGAGGCTTAACAATGTTTTTCGGAAGGTATTTGAGGGGAAGGTAAAAACACAAACCACTACCAAATTAAATCAAGAAGGCACAAAATGACTCACCTCTAGTATGAAAAAATGATGCCTTGGAAACGGTCTTGATGCACTTTAAATTTTTTAATTTGGACCAAAAATGATCAAGATATAGACAAAAAGGTCTTTTAGGGTATGAGAGTGAGAAACACAATGTACATAAAAAAAATCAAGTTATAATGGTAAATGATTCAAGTTTATCCCCTTTTATAATTAAAAATCAATAAAATGAGTTAATTTGGGAAATTTAGTGTTATGCGGGCGACATCAAGCTTTTGGGAACTCATTAATCAATTTCATTTACAATGCAGGCACAATGGGAATGCGGGGAATAAAAGTCCCAAAGGAAGTTCCTTGAGCTCCTTGGGTTCCATAGATTGCCAAAATATCTGCATTACATAGAGATCCAATGCATTATAGAAGATTGAAGGCTATGGGGAACCTCAAGGTGGGAATGAGATGCTTGAGAGAATAGTTCTATCTGACTTAAAAATTTCCGCACAACTTATGAAACACAAAGCTTGTGGGTTAGGGAGAAATGCAGGTGGGAAAAACATCATATGGAACACTTTCATGAGTTCCAAAATACTATGCAATACCTACATACAAAGGAGAAATGGATGAATGCAATGTAGATCATAATGGAATACATAGACAATGGGAAAATAAGAACAACTTCTGTGGGGGAAATAAAAATCCACAACACTAGAACTTAAATGCACTACGTAAGTGACACGGGGATGTAGGGAACTAGAGGCCCAAAGGAACAAGTTTCTCTCATTTCCTAAAAGTCCTGCAATTTCAGCAAGACACTAAAAAAAACCAAATTGACTCAAATTAAACTAATCTGTTAAACCTTTTTCACTCCTTAGACTTCAAAAGGACAAATAAATTAAGGGAAAGGGGTCACTTAACCAAAAATCCATTTTTTTCAAAAATTGCACATTTTGGGTGGGTGACAATAACTAGCTCTTTTTGGGGATTGACTTGACTTGACACATAGTGAAAAAAGACAGAGCAAAGAACCTCATAATCTCATGGTTACAAGACTAGTGCATACATCCATTGGGAAAATACATACAAAACAAGACCAAACAAAAACACAAAGACACAAAGACACATACCAAACAAATAAATACAATAATATGTATAAAACTATATACAAAGGACTAACATCCACCTATGACTTAAAAACTTCATATATTGGCCACTATATGGAAATGGAAGGGAAGTTCCATCCATATAGCTCAAATAATAAGAATTCTCACCAAAAAAATGCTAAATTTTAAAAGGACCAAGCCAAAGTGAATCAAACTTACCATGACTTCCTTAGGGTTCATGCCTTTTGTCCCGAGTAGGAAAATATCTCCAACTTGAAAGTCTCGGGACTTGGTATTTTTGTCAAAAAGTTTCTTGAATTTTTACTAGTGTGTAAGAGATCCTATCCACAACTTGTAACCTTTCTTCATCTAAATTTTTAGGTACATTATTCTCTTCTCCAAGGCATTTGAGAACTACTCATCTTCAATGGATTTAGCAAGGTGAAATGCAGGTAACTCCACTGTGACTGGAAACTAAGCTTCCATCCATAGACCAACTGAAATGGAGACATCCCAATGGCTCTTTTTGTGATTTTGTCATCCCAAAGAGCATCATATAATTTCTTATGCCAATTCCTTTGTGACTCATCCACTAGTTTCCTGATAATGGTTACCAAGTTCTTATTGGTTGATTCGACCTACATTTCCCTTGTGGATAATAATCTAAGGAATGTGCAAGGGAGATCCCATACCCATAAAAAAATCAATGAGCTCATGAGAAGAAAAGTTAGGGGCATTATCTATTACAATCTTGTTTGGGATCTCGAATCTAACCAATATGTTTTCTTTGATAAAATCACAAACAACTTCAGAAGTGGTTCTTTTGACTAGAATTGCTTCAACCCACTTTGTGAAGTAATCAATGGTAGTTAGAACATGAGTGTGACCTACACTTGAATTTGGATTGAGAGTTCCATAAAGTCTAACCCCCATGCTAGAAGGGTTCTTCAATAACAACTAGTTTCAGAGGCAAAGTGGCCAACTTGGGTCTACCAAAAAATTCTGACATGCTTCACATTTTGAAACCCATTTATTGCATCCTTAAACAAAGTTGGCTAATAGTACCTACAAGAATTTTGTGAGTTGTTTCTAAGGAAGAAAAATGGCCTCCACAAGCCTTGATCATGAAAATCTCTCAATAACCTTTTTTTGTTCCCTATCTACACATCTAAGGAAACTGACCATCAATTCCTTTCTTGAACAAAGAATTGTCCCAAAGGACATATTTTGTAGCTCTGAGCTTGATGGCTCTTTTTTCTTTGGCACTGAGATGTGCTAGGAATTCTCCATAGGTAAGAAAATGAGTAATATTAGAATACCACTCATCAATTTGAACTTAAGAAAAGTATAGTAGGAATCTCAATAGTCTCTTTTTCACTTGAATTACTCTTCAACCTTTAACAATCAACAATCAATTGACATGCCCTTACCTCGAACAAGCTTGGTTGGCTTGATGTCGAGATCATACTCCTGGACTTTGGCCACCCAATTTCCTCATTTTGATCTAAAATCCTGTTGGGTGAGGATAGACTTCATTATTGTATCAGGTACAAACATAGTGGAGTGTGAGTTTAGAATGTAGAAACAAAATTGTTTGACATCTTTCACCATAACAAAGACATGCTTTTCTAATTGGGAGTACTTTAACTCATGAGCCTTCAACACATAACTCATGAATGCAATGGGCACTTCACATCCCTAAAATTTATTTTGTACTAGAATAGTGACAAAGTATGCTCAGAGGCATAACAATATAGATTATAAATCCTTATCAAAGTATGGGAAAGCTAGAATAGGTGTCCAAGCAATAGCTCTCTTTATGTTCTCAAAAGCATTATTTCCTTCAAAGCACTCCAATGAAAAGATTTCTTTTCCTTCATCATATGGGCTATGCTTCTTGTCAACTTTACAAAATTAGGAATAAATCTTCTAAGGAAATTGATCTTTCCAAAGAAGGAGTGAACACCTTTCTTGCTCGTTAGAAGAGATATATCTTCTGAATGGCATGAACACGCTCCAGATCAATATTTATCCCATCCTTTGACACAATGTGCCCAAGAAGCTTTCCTTCCATTACACCAAACAAATTTCTTTAGATTCAATGAGATGCCATGATCTCTACATCTTTGAAGAACTAATTTCAGGTGTTGAAAATGATCTTCTCTCTTCTTGGAGAAGACAATAAGATCATCCAAGTAAATCACTATGCATTTGTTCTTCAAATCCCCAAAGGCCAAGTCCATTTCCCTCGGAACGTTGCACCTGCATTGATCAAGTCAAAAGGCATCCTTCGATAAGAAAACATACCCCAGGAGTTGTGAAGGCAGTTTTATGTTGATCTTGCATGTCCACTTCAATCTGGTTATACCCTAAAAACCCATCAAGCATGGATAAACATCTCTGAACCAGTCATAGCTTGCAAAATCTGGTCCATCATAGGAAGTGGGTAATTATCTTTGAGAGAGGCCTAGTTCAAATTCCTAAAATCAACACAAATCTAAATTTCTCCACTTTTCTTCCTTACATGTCATAATATTAATAACCCAAGCTGAATGATGGATAGAAATATTATCTTGACATTCAACAAATTTTGGATCTCTTGATAAATAGTACCTACAATTTTCGGATTTTATTGTCTTTGTTTCTAGCAAAATGGTTGAATGCTAGTTTTAGAGGAATGTAGTGTTGTATCTCCCTTGGCTTGAAATTATTTAACTCATCATAGGAATAGCCAACACATCTATGTATCTTTTCAACAATTCAACCATTTTCTCCTTTCTTCACTAGAACAACATTTTCCAATATTGACAAATTTTGGCTCCTCATCACTTCCTAAATTAACTTTTCAAACTCAGATGATTGACTAGCATCTTGTGACACTTTTCCTTTTATATATCTATCATGTTTATCAAACAAATCTTCTAAGCTCACAAGACCTCTAGGTATCTTGTTACCTTTGAGTTTGATGCATCCATCTTGATCAGATTCTTCTTCAACTCCTTCCTCGGTATAAAGAGGTAGTGGATTCACGATAACCATCCAACCTCACTTCCTTCAAAATACAATTGGCTGAAATTGTCACTTAATTCAAGGAAGGAAATCAAATGTTGGTCATCATTAAAGACTTGTCAGTTGTCTGCATTATCAAGAACACTGGGTCTTGAATATCATCTCCACCATAAAATTTTCTTAACTAAAATCTAGGGTGAGGGATGAGTAGGGACCCAAAGACTACTAGAGCATCTGCTCTAGTGTTTTTATCTCTTAAAACAACATTGATTGAAAAGGCATCTAGAAATTCAATAGAATCTCATACCTTGTTGTGATAGTGCTTGAGCCTTTCATTCTTCACCATAAATACTCACTTCTTGACAATGAGCTCGAACATCACCCTCTTTATTTATCCCCATCTCCTTTGTTGCTTTAGACCAAGAAGAAGGGCCTCATACTCAAAAATATTGTTGGTATTGGAAAATTGGAGTTTATAGGAGAATGGGTGGAGTTTTCCATCAGTGACACCAATATAATCCCTACTCTAGAACCCATTGTGGAACAACTCCCATCAAACTCGAGAGTCCATATGTCATTTGGATCTTCTTGAACAACCTTGGGAGTTTTTATTTCAGACTCAAACATCACCATATAGTTTCCATGACCCATGTCTTCATACAAAATTTGTGCCTTGGGGTCATCTATCTTTTAAACAATGTACTCATCTTGCCTCTTGGAAAAAATTCTTCATCTCCCCTTTGACTGGAATCAATGCATGAGACCAATCCATCTAGATTTCACCTCTAACTTCTTTACAAAAATTTCTACTCAATAACATACCATAAGATGGAGGTATGTCAACAATAAGAATGGTGGCCTTGACTCATTTTTCTGAAAAGTAACAAAAAGCCACTTGGGCATCCTTTATCCTTCCAACTAGGGGTACCTCCTTGGTCTCCATTGAATAACATGAACCAAAATTTTGAGTTAGGGTAAGACCAAGTGCATGAGAAAATTTTGTCGATGCTCCAGTCAATGATACAAGTTGTTGAGTTTATGGCCTATCTATTAAATGTTACATAAAAGGGTTCAATTTTTTCCAGAGGAGGTGGAAGGTGCAGAAGCCATTAAATTTTTGGGGATGGAGAGTTGGGGGTAGGCAAAGACCTTTAAAAGACATGGAAGATTGATTAGGCTTGGAATTGAAAAATTTTACCACTTGGGCAAAGGCCTCAGGGGTGAGTTTGATAAAATTCAGCTTTAGAGATCTAAATTTTAGTCTTTTTATATGATCAATGATATCAAAAGACCCCAAAGTTGATGGAGTTCTTAGCTAGAAACAACATGAGCTTTAGGCTTATCAACTTTAGGGGTGAAGGTGTTTTAGACATAGATGTGGGGTTCATTACTTTAGGTACGTAAGAAGAAGAAGGGGTACTAGAAGGAGTAATAATACTTACTTTCTTAGTAGTGGTAGGGATGGGTGCTCCTCTTCTTAGCAACCACTGGGATATCATCTGAAACTCCTTTAGCTTTCTCTTTCTTCTCTGTTTGCATGATGTCCTTTTTTTTATTCATCTACTCTCTAGTCATGATAACATATGATTCACTGTTCATGTCAACTATATCATCATAATCATCATTTTCTGAACTTCTTCACTAGATTCATACACAATATAGTTAACATGAGAGTCATTGAAATCCTTTAGGGGCTTCTTCAGATCTTCTTCTTGGGCTCTTCAAATTTCTTCTACTTCTATCTTGATCCTCAACTTCTTACACTTCACATTTACATTCACTGGAACCTTCACAGAGGAGCTTTAATGGCTAGATTTGGTTGAAGAGAGGATATGATTCCTCATATGGAAGTTCCTTCTCAGGATGTCCTTATATGGCACATTATGAGTGAATTGTTTCTTGATAAAATCATGTCATTGGCTAGCTTTTGAACCAATTGATCAGAACTTGATGAACTTGAAGGTGGAAGCTTTAGCCTTAGGTGGTTATTTTCTCAACTTTCCTGACATAATCAGGTCATCTTCTACACTTATGGCCAAGTTTTGATCTAGATCCACAGTGGAAAGGTTTTCCCTCCTTCTTAGTGTGTAACTCACCTCTATCAATTGAAATTGAGCATTAATAAATAAACACTTCAAATTTTGTGTAGTAGGGTGAGAAGTGGTTGGAATCTTGTTAACCAATTTTTTGAACTTGGCAACAAACTCTCAATGGGCTCATAGGGATCCTTCTTCATTTGGGAGAGTTGGCGAGAAGTGCATGAGAATATTCTGTTGGTTTGAACCATTTTCAAATTGAGTTTTCATGGTATTCCAACCAGTAATGATACCAACTTTAAGATGATAGAACCATTATGCAACATGTCTTGCAGAGTCTCAACGAACAATCTAATAGACACATCCTCATGCTCAACTCCAAGAATCCCACATGTAATAATGAAAGTTGTAATATGTTCATCTGGATGCTCTTTTCCATCACCTCTAAATTTGGGAAAATTCTTTTGATTCCCTTAGGAAAATCATGCAGAGGTTGTTAAAGGGGCTAGGGGCCCAACTTGTTGGCCCCAAGGTACTAGTGCAACCATTGTGGGAAAAAAACTTGCAAAGGAACAACAACACCTACTAAAACTAAAGCCAAGTAGAATTTTCTTTTGAGTAGTAGTACTTGCTTGAGAAGATGAACTAACCCTTCCTTTGGTAGGGGATTGCTTATTAACCTTTTATTTCTACATCTCTTCTCTGGAGATAATTGAAACCTTGTTGTTGTTGTAACTGGAAAGTAGGGTCTTCTATACCTTGAGATCTATGTCCTCGTGTATATCTTTTTCAGCTAATGTGTTGAAATTGTTGGTTTTCTCTGAAGATTATTTTATGGGAAACATAATACGTGCCCCACGGTGGAGCCAAAAAAAAAATGTTGGTTGGAAATTTTGTCATTTAGAGATAATCAATAGTTCAGGGGACAATAATCCCTCCTCTTTATGGGGAGGTTCCTTATTTCACCAAAAACTTGAGAACTCTAATTATTTACAAATGTACAATCTAACCAAATCTAAATGAGGATATTGGTGTAGTGAATGGTTCCATATTCTCAATACAAAAATACAAAACATAGGAATAGGGTTTTGAGGAAGAACAACAACTTATACGGGAAAGAAGTATGAATTAGGAAACAAAGTTCAGACTAATTCATTTATCAAGGATACAAGTACCCTCCTTGGTTGTACAAGATTACCCACTACTATAAGGTGAGAAGAGAAGAAAGGTAACACATTCAGATACAAAGACTGCAAAGTTATATCTTACTAATGCATGCAAAATATCTTAAGAACATGTGAGCCAATACATATGAAAACCCATAAAATATAAATGTAGATAGACAAAAAGTTCTTCACATCACATTTTATGAATTGAACACAAAGTTTCACAATTCACATATATTAATCTTCACATTCACAAATTGCAGGAAAATAAGTAGAAAGAACACAGATGAGAGGGAAAGAAGTGTCTTCTTCTATATTGATCAAAATTATGTATTTACATTCTAGAGCACCAAAATCCAACCCCTTTACAAATGAGAAGAAGCCTTATATAGGCTGAGGGGGAGATGTAACCAACTTTCTAACTAATTATCTTTTAATTAAGTGCTAAACACTTAATTAGTTAATTACATAAGTTGGCTTTATTTTACAATTCTATTTTCAAAATAATAAATCCAACTTCAAAACATAACAATTAGATAGAAAAATATTATGAACTAGAAGAAGGAACATTAGAAAGTGGCACAACTAGAACCTTCATCTTGAGAACATGAACTCTAAATTTAGCTACAATATCATAAATCTCCATGACCTTGGGGATAATTGTATTAGACATGGCAACCAACCAACTCCAAGTGAGAACTCCATTTCCTTTTCTATTCCACCATTCTGTAGCAGGCCTTTGGTGGCTTCCACAACTACATTATGTAATTTGGAAAGTTCTTCCATTTTATCCTTGTTGATCGATTTGCCTTGAACAAGTCTTCTTTTATCAATGAATTAAATTTTTTTTTGATTTCATCAACTAAGTTTCTCTCTGCAGAATTATATTTGTAAAATTGGCAAAAAGATCTTGTAGATCAACAAATATTTCTGATTTCAAAGATTCACCCTTTTAACCATGAATTCTTCAATTCACTTATAGCTTCCTTAAGAACTTTGATTCTTCATTCAACACTGTAGACCATTTCTTAGATAGATTATTTTTAATCATCAAAGATTTTATGAGACAACAAAAATTTCATCAGTGGTACTCATGATTCTGAGATCTTGAATACTATCCATCCAAATCTTGAGTTCTTTATCAATAGCACTGATTGTTGCATGAATTGATCTTGTGTCGAAGATATGTTATCATACATTTTGTATGCCTCATCAATGAATCCCAAACTAGAAATCATCATACCTTGAATCCAAGCCTCAAAAGCTCTATCAAACATTGTATGTTTATGAATATCTATTATAGATTTGATATCATCTTTAGAAAGGATAGTTAGGAGGAAGTGAGGAGAGAGGAGTAGGATCTAGAGGGTTTTTCAATTGAGAGAAAGGATTTATGAAGTTTGAGAGAACTTGAACTTGTTCCTCCAGTTGTTCTTGTTTTCTTCCCTTTCTCTACCCTCTCAATTAACTTTGAGACAATCTCCTTGAGATTTTACACTTCTCCTTTAGGAGTGGATTCTCCAAGTGAAATCCTTGTCAACTCCAAGTCTACAACAATTATTTATTTTTCATCCTTATCTCCCTTTGGTTTAGAAATTTATAGAAATTTTGTCCCTTGGAATTTGAGACCAAATGGGAGGTTGCTTATCTTTTTTAGAGGAGGAGGATTGTACCCAAAAAGCAACCACTTTATCAAAACAAGGAACAATAATCTGTGAAGAAGCCTTCCTCTTTCTATTGTCAATCATGGGTTGAACCCATGTGAATGAATCACTAGAAGGTGGAGCTGGAGGAGGTGCCAATGCAAGGACATTGAGGACCAAGAGATTGAGTAGTGGAAACCTCAAGAGTAGGTACCTCAATAGAAGAGGAAGATGGTATTTTGACTGCAAGTTTAGGCCTTGAGGCACTTGTTTTCCCTGTGTCTGGATCTATGATTTTTAATTCATCTTCCTCATCTTCACTTTCTTCACCACTTTCTTCCTCTTCATCATTATTTTCTTGTTCTTCACCTCCTTGTTATGATTCATCCTTTTTTTCCTCAATTGCTTTTACTTCTTCTGAAGGTTGTGATACTTGTTCAAGCACAGGAGAAACTTCTTCAACTTGATTCTTGAGTTTTCTTTCTCTACCTATTTTTCAGTATTTCATCAATTTTCTCTACCTCCTTTTCTTTATCTTTATTCACATACACCTTGGTTGAGGAATCCAAGGGTGAAGAAGGAGGATTCAATTGTGTTGAACTTCTTGAAGAGGAATGAGGATTGATTCCTTTTTTGAGGTGGAGGCTTCTTGAGAAGAAGATTGCTTCATTGTTTTCTTACATTCCTTCATTTTCTGTTGAACCATTGCCTTGTCCTTAATATTACAAGATTATTCATCTAAGAAGGATCATTCTCTTTTTTTAGACCAATCAATGGTTGGGAGAGGCATATGTGAATGGTTTTGATATATTCTATACAAAGTACAAATCATCATCATCATCCTCTAAGTCCTTAAGAACATGATACAAATTGAAATATTTAATTTGTTGCAGAGAAAGCCTCCCAAAGTACCTTTTCTTACTTCATATTCATCTACACAATCTTCCCAGTAGTCCTCAATTGTGGGAATGGTAGTAAGACATTCTCAAATGTTTGGAAATGAAACCTTTAATGTCAAAGGAGGATCTTCTTTGATATGTGTGAATTTGAACTCAGTGATCATTCTCTCCACATTTTGTGCATCTAAGGAAGATTTGCATGTATAGTTTCCTAATGAGATAGGGAACTTAGATATCTATGATCTTCTTATCCCTACATGTTCTATGCAACATGTCCAACTTCCTACAAACTTCTACTAGCACCAAATTTTCATTACAATACATGGGAAATTTGTTGGGTACACCTTCAAAACTAACCAACCTAATATATGAGAACTTTCTAAACTGGATGAAGAGGCTTCCATAGGTGGAAATCAATTTCCTTACTTCATAGATACCCTCTCAGTTGTATTTCCCTTCTAATAGTCTGACTATGAACATTGTGAAGGCATCATTGACTCTCATGTGATGAAGTCTTGTTGTTTTCATAAGTCAGTTGGGTAAAACTCATAAACTAGTGCATTCTTCTTATCATCTTGTGGTGACAACCCTACCCATACTCCTATAGGCTGCAATGGTGTATATTAGGTAGGATGTCATATAGAATCTTTTGCTTTGTTATACATTCACCAATTGCTCACTCAGGTTCTCACAAATGATCTCTCCCCAATTTAAACTTTGTTTTCCCTCATAGATGATGTTAATGTATACACACATCTAATGCTGAAATTCATTGGTAGAGGACATGCCCATCAATCTAATAAGTAGGGTAGATCATGTCTGACAATTCTTCTTTGAAATTTGACTCTATAGAGATTTTAGGAAACTTGAAACCTCCTCTCTTATTAGTCTTGAGCTAGGATTTGGCTATCAATTTTCTATACCTATCCTTGTCTTGATCAAAAATATTTTGAGCTTGAGCGCACATCAAGGTATTAGAGTCCTCAAAGGTGGGAATCCTTAGAGTTGTATTTATGTAACTAGCATCTAATTTGATAATTATTTAGCCTTAAGGATCCTTGAATTCTTTGGTTTATGGGTCAAAATATGAATCACATGGTAGGAAAGTGTCAGTGCATTGAACTAAGAGGGGAAATCCAACAACATAAGAAATTCCACTATTTTTGATATATTGGGCAATGATGGTGGGAGTGTCTTTAGAAATTTGGGCCCATAAATCATCTAAATTCAGGTGCCTAACATCACTATCTCCAATATTGGGTACAAAGGTCTCCAAAGAAGAAATATTTTCATACCCCCCATATTGGAACTTCATGGTGAAGACGTGGGAAAAAAATCAAGGAAAATGGAGGCTCAACAATGTTTTTTCAGGAGGTATTTGGAGGGGAAGGTGAAAAACATAAACCACTACCAAATAAAATTAATAAGGAAAAAATGACTCACCTCTATTATGAAAAGAATGATGCCTCAATAATGGTCCCGATGCACTTTAAATTTTTTAATTTGGACCAAAAATGAGCAAGATATAGGTAAAAAGGTTTGTTAGGGTAAGGGAGAAAAACATAGTGTACAATGAAAATAGGGTTAGAATGGTAAAATGATTCGAGTTTATCCCCTTTTATAACAAATAAGTTTGATAAAATGAGTTAATTTGGGTAATTTAGTTCTATGTGGGTAGTGTCAAGCTTTTGGGAACTCATTAATCAATTTCCTTTATAATGCGGGCACAATGGGAATGCGGGGAACAAAATGCCTGAAGGAAAAAGTTCCTTAGGTTCCAAAATTGCTGAAATATCCACACTACATAGAGATCCAATCGATTGTGGAAGATTTAAGGCTGTGGCGAATGAGATGCTTGAGAGAATAGTTCTATCTGAATTGAAAATTTCCACACAACTTATGAAGCACAAGGCTTGTGGTTTGGGGAGCAATGCGGGGAACCATGAGGTGTGGGGAACAAAGCATTATAAAAACACTTTAATGAGTTCCAAAACCCTCCAAAATACCCACATACCCAAGGAGAAATGGAGTAATGTGGATCATAAGGGAATGCATAGCATAATGGGTAAATAAGAACAAGTTTTGCAGGAAATCAAAATCTGCATAACACTCGCTACCAAATGTATTGCGGGTAACATGTGGATGTGGGAAACTAGAGGCCCGAAGGAACAAGTTTCTCCAATTCCTCAAAAGTCTGCAATTACCGCAAGACACTAGAAAAACCCAAATTGACTCAAAATAAACTAATTGTTAGACCTTTTTCACTCCTCAGACTTCAATAAGGACAAATACATTAAGGCAAAGGGGTCACTTAACCAAAAATACAAAAAAATCAAAAATTTCACATTTTTGGGTTGGTGAAAATAATTCCTAATCATGAAACTATTGGTTAACAACTTATTTTGGGTCTTTTGCTTTATCTCTTGCACTTTTATTTGCCTTACATATCTTACAACTCTACTAGAACTTTACTGATTTAACTTTTATGGCCTTGGAAACTAGCACCTAGTTAAGACAGAAGCACCCAAGTGCTCCTTTCCCTCATGGGTGCTCCTCTCCTTATTTATATTCTTCTTACTCTTTTGGGTCTTTTTACTTCTTCGTCACCTTTTAAAACTTTGGGTTGGCCTTTCAGTTGTTAATTACGAAATTCAAACAAGGGAATCATATATATACTTATTTATTTCTCTCGAATAGGGGCCAAACATCATACACATTATTTATGACCATCTAATCTTGCATCAAAGGCACAAGAGCATTTGTAGACACAAAATCACGCACTTGTGTACACTTTTAGGTCATAATCACATACTATTATTCATATGATTCCTAAGTGAGAAAACTAGTAATTGACATCTATCTTTGGCCTCTTTTCGGTATTTCTTGTTTCCTCTTTGGTCTTGCACACATCATGACCCAATCTAATCTTCATCACTTTATCTTTATTGACTTTGGACACCAAAGGTTGCTCAGCCAGATATCAACGCCTGTGCACCCTCATCCCCTTTGGGTACCCCCAACCTCTTTATATCTTACTTGCCTCATTTGGGCCTCTTTTATCTTTTGTGCATCTTGTTTTCTTATGGGTCAACCTTTTAGTTGTCAATTATGAAATTAAAATGAGGGAATCATATAAATATAAAGCTATGTGACCATAATAAAGGACTAAGCTCTAAGCATCTATTATCACCAACTAAGGTTACATCCAAAATGCATTCTAAGGGCATCAAGGCATCCATCCAACACTCACTTAAGGGGCAAGGGAATGTATTTTTGCATAAACACATAGGAGGGAAGTTAATTTTTCCATCCACACATTTACTTACATTCTACATCTAGATATTTCTCGCTATCAAGTACATCTTGCACAATAACTTTCTAGGGTACAATTTCTACACACACACAAGAACTACATGCATTCTAAGATGTAGTGTAGTGCTTGGTCATTAGTTCACTCACTTGGGTGATCATCTGGGTCACCCAACTCCTCATATCAGATCTTTTCTATTTGGAATTTGATGTATTTTGAGGGTTTTATATGTCATCATCTTTTTGCAGGGTTAGAAGTGAATTCTACGATTATAGTACAAATACAAAAGACCAAAAACAACTATCAAGGACAATGTATCGACACCAAAAAATTAGGTTTCGAGTCTGCGCGAGACACATGCACCCGTATAAAATTTTCCACCTAGACACCCCCCGAACCAATCCAGTGCCCTAATATAGGCATATCAAACAACTCCATATTTTATTATGTACAATTGCGATAATCTTCCCTTCCTATTCATTAGTTCCAGGAAAAGTGTGAAATCAGCTAAGTCCTTTACTCTCTTTTGCACCTAGGGTTTCATATTTATTAGCTTATTTTCTCGGTGTCATCTTGTATCTAACAACCGCTTATTATAGTTTACATTTGTTATTGATTCGTAAACTTGCCAATAATTTTTTTCTTGACCACGAACCCTTATAGGAAATTAAATCTTTTACCAAATTCACCCCATTATAATCAACTTTAATCAAATGAAATGTAGAATAAAAATCACACTACACAAGAGTTGATAACGAAGTTTGGTAGAATGGCAACGTCTTCGAGTTCAAAAGTTGAATCGATTCATTAATTCACTTCCAATTTGTAAATATAATACAAACTCATAAATGAATCTATGAATGAACTTGATGGGCTAGTTGATTCTATGAATCCTAATTGGGCTAGGAAAGTACGGTCCTTCAGCACAACTCTCAGCCCTGAGTTGATTCTACAGAATCCAAATTGGTCCTTGCAAAGCTTATTACTCTAACTCTAGCACAACTCCCTAGGTTTGACACCTCTAAAAAGACCTCGACACCTCCGCTGCATGGTGCTAACTCTGACCCAATGTTTGGTGTTGATGATGACCTCCTTTCACTCTATTGCATGACTAGAATAAGTCTCTATTCAGAGATAAGTCGATCCAATGTTGCCAATGAGCTCAATGAGTACGATCCTCCTCCACAACCTCTAAGCAACTAACTTGGCAATAACATCGAAGTGTTAGAACTCCAAAGATGAGTAGATGTTTCTCCTATGCTTCTTCACATCCCTCAGCTTCACAATGTCTTCAGGCTCCCGCATGAGAATACTCTAGCTCCAAGATGACCTTTACAATTTTGGTGAGTTAGCAAATAATAACTCCCACAATTTACATGTGCCTATAATAATAGGACTTATTTCTTCATCTTGCTAATAATAATAATATCAGTCCTCAATAAATGATGCCTATAAAATAATACAAGACTTATTCTTCTCAAGTTCCTATAAAAATATAGGTCTTTTGTAGTGCCTATTAACAATAATAACGTGAGGCCTTTATCTTCAAATATCGCCTATAAAAATAAATAGGACTTATATATTTTTTCTCTCTAGAAAAAAATCCTAGAAAAGGAGGGATTATGGTCCATGATGCACCAAAATGGATGGAGAGGTAGTTCTAACTAAAAATATTCAATCTTGATGTGCAAATATGGAGAGGTTCTTAATGATGATTACAATCGTAGAGGAAGGAGAATATTCTTTCTTTCTAAATTTTTTTGTCTTTTAATACCCCGTCACAATGCCACATGTACTCACAGAAAATTTTGTGATGTTATGAAATCATTCCTTATGTGCACTCTTAAAGAGTTTTTGCACATGTAATCATTTGACTTGATTTCTCCCTTTTGAATGAATAATGAATTGGAAAGGATAAAGAATGAGGGGGAATAAGAAAGAAGAGGGAAATTAAGAAGAGTTGAGGTTGATTTTCTCACTCCTCCTTTGTTCCTCTAACTTTTGCATGTATGCATCCAACCTTTTAAACATTTCCAGAATGGGATCTTCATCAAGCCCAGTATGATAAAGAAATATTATCTCTTGTTTGGAAAAAATGTTGTCAAACTCAACTGAAATAACCTTCTTCTTCTTTGCTCTTTTAGCTAATTTATTTATATGTCCTTCCAAATGAATAAAATTTTGAATAGATGAATAATCAAAATCTCGTAAAGACCCCAACTTACCCTCAATATGTTTCCAAATGATTTCTATCAACTTATTCACATTTGTAGCTCCTGGGGTGTTAGTATCTTGTATGGGAAGCATTTTCTCAATCTTAGAGTCAATATCATCAATATACTTTCTTGCTTTATCCCTCATGTCTTGGAGTTTGCTTATGCAACCTCTTAAAGTGTCCATTCTTAATTTAATGGCTCTCTCATACTCATATTATCTTCCTCTATAATCTGAGGGCACAATGCCTTCATTTTCCACTAGCTCATCATTCATGGAAATAATGGCTTCGAGCTTTGGCAACATTCCATCCCAATACTCCATCTCATTATGATACTTTTCAACATGTTTCTTAGTAGCTTCAATTTATTATAACACTAGTTTATATCATTCAATTATATTCTTAAGGATATTTTTTCCTTTTCTAATTAATTCCTCTTCCCATTTATCTGTAGCCTTTCCACTACATCTTAAATTATCAAAATCACCAATCCATCAAGGGCGATGGCAACATCAACTTTTTTATTCTCAAAGGAGGGTGTAACCACTTTTACACATAAGTTGACAAGATGACAAATTTTTCTCTCAGTTGCTTCTTTGTTTCTTTATCCTTATCCATTTTCTCCGATTAACTAAAATAAAAATTATTCTAATGCAATATAATGCTATAGAGCAAAAAAATAACTAAATAAATAAAGTAATAAAATACTTAAATACACGTAAGCAAACTAAACTTGGAAATATAAAACCCTAATGCACAAAAAGGGTTAAGAAAAGCTTTAGCTGATTCAATGTTGTCGTAGGACTGTGTCAGTAGTGCAACCTAGGTGAACATGAGGTGGAAACCATTGTATGAAGCCCAAGAAAGTGAATATTTTAGCTTTCTCACCAAACTAGGGCATTTGAAAAGGGATAGGGTGCCTGTGGGTGCCCCGATTTGAGATCTAGGTGCCTTGGTCTACTGAAATGGCTAGAAACCTCCCAGGAGTGTTGTTGGATGTTCACCTTTGTTTTTTTCATGTTGCACTATTTTTGCTGAGCTATATCGAATGCCACTGTGAATAGGAGATGGAAGAATCACCTGTAAGACCCTAGATAAAGCATCAAAACCCTAAAAAAGAAAGATGCATATAAGGGGTGCCAAATTGATGGACCTCTCAATGAGCACCGCACTACATCTTAGAACCAATGTAGTTCTAGGTGTGTGTGTGTGCAAATCGTGCCCTAGGTTTCTCTTATGCCAGCTCGCACTTTGTGAAGTAGTGAGAAAATAACTAGATGTAGAATGTAGTAAATGTGTACATGGAAACAACAAACTCCCTTCATATGAAGTGTGATGCAAATGAACCAACCTTGTGTGCCTTGTGATGGAGCTAGATGGATGTAAATGTAGCTTTATATGCCTTTGATGGATGCAACTCTAGATGGTGATAGTATATGCTTAGTGCTTGGTCCCTCATTATGGTCACATAAATTTATATTTATATGGTTTTCTTATTCTAATTTCATAATTAACCCCGAAAAGGTCGAGCATAAAAAGATAGAAAGCTCAAATGGATAGAAAGTGCCCAAAAGGTGAGAGTAAAATGCAAAGAGGATCGAGTGCCCCAGAGGGGATTAGGGCACCTGGGGCACCCTCATAAATACGAAAAACATAGAATGACAATATAAACTGGGAAAGTGCAGGTGTAAGGTAAAAATACGATAACAAGCAATGTAAAAATGGCCAAAGACATGGGTTAATTATTACTCTTTTCACTTAAGAACCATATGAATAGTAGTATGAGACTCGAGACTAAATAATGACTCAAAGTGCATGATTTTTTGTCTACATTTTCCCCCACTTTATGTTGGTGAGTGGAAATCTTGGTAACATAAAGTAGATAGAGATGTGTACTTGATAATCCATGTAGAGTGATGTAGCAAATGTGCTAAAGGACTAGAAAAAGCGTGGAGTGATAAAAATGGAATGTGGAGACTAAAGATGCAAAAGTGTAAAAAGTGATGAAAGTGAACCTAGGGTGAAAACGCATGTGTAGATGTCAATGTGTGTAGTGTACCTACATGGTTAGTATCGTGTGTGTGATGTACCCACTATATGTGTGTTGTTGTTGTTGACTACTTACTTCCCATATATATGGACTTGTAAAAGAGAAGATGATCAAGTAGTCAAATACGCATGTATATGTGTAAAAACACATGTATATATGTAAAAAAATTGTAAAGATAGTATGAAAATGAGAATTAAAAAAGGAACATGTGCACCTGATCCATGATGAGACAAAAGGGTGTAGAAAGGATATCCTATAACTTTTGGTGAAGTGTGAGTTTTTTTGGGTGATCTCACACCATTGTGGCCGAAGAAGTGTAGGGAGAAAGTTGTGTTATTCTCCAACCTATAACTGCTTCCCTGAGAGTGTATGAAGAGATCTCTTTACTGTCTATTTTTTTGGGTGATTCGACGCCACTAGATGAAGAAGTGTAGGGAGGAAATTCCAATGTTCCTCCAACTTGTAATTGCTCCCTAGAATGCTAAGGACAATCTGCCTGTAAAGTCCGATGTGTATGGAGTTCGTAGAATGGTCTCAAACCACTCGTTGTCTTTGTGTCATGGACAAAAACTAAAACTAGATCAGTATCGATATTGTGTGTGAACCCAAATGATGCCCCCTCTTTGGGGTTGCATGCGATGCCACGAGATAGAAGAATGCAAACCAAAAGAGGACCGACCGTGAATATTGAAACTATGCTCTACAGGAGGAGGGGATGTGCTTGGTAGAAACCAAGGCACAAATAAACAAGGTAGCTAGAAAACAAGTGTTAGTACAAACATGCATGTAGAAAACAAGTGTAATCCAAATAGAGAATGTGTAAGCTAGAACATAAGCAGATAATGTAAACACCCAAGAAGACAATGTAGGTCGCACAAAGTGGGTTACAAACATGGGACACCACTCATGGTGTCGTAAGACACTTAAGGCTGCAATGGCCACAAATAAACAAGTGTGCACATAAGATAAAGGGAAAAGCCCACAAACAAGAACAAACAATAACAAATAATGTAACAAACAAGTATGGAAACAAGTATCCCTGCATAACAAATGTTGCACATGAAGCACCATTAGCATGTTAGAAAGATAAAACATATGTCAAAGCATGTATAAACCAATAAAGAAGTGTTATGTGAACAAAAATGAAACAATAACACCTGTAGTGGATGAATGTGGATGCCCCCAAGAGCTGCTATGGGACTGGTAGTCAAGCATCCATGTTGCGTGTAGTATCCTTGTATAGTCTACGATCACAACTAGAAATCAAGTGAACGTGCATGTCTCAGTATGATAATGATAATTACATTATATATATATATATATATATATATATATATATATATATATAAACATGTAATAAAGCGTACATGTAAAAGTAAGTACATGTAAGAGTAAATTAAAATGTAGTATGTTGTGGATGGATGAAATGGAATGTAGAGTGAATGATGGGAGCCACGTGCCCCGAGTGAATGGAATTTTATGCAATGAGGTTCATTTAGTATGCCCCCTCAACAGTCAATAATGAACCATAAATGAGAGTGCGTCATTGGGAAATGGTCAAACTATGTGTTGTGTGTAGCACACTTGTGATGAGTATGTGACATAGAGATGAATTGTGCATGACTCTGTAGCCTAAGCATATATCATGACAAGATGAGTAGAAAGGAGTGGTGATTTAGCCTAAAGTGTATACCACTAAACAATGTAAGTGAAAGTGATGATGTAGCCTATCACGAGATGATGCTAGAAGAAGTGACCCTATAGCCTAAAGTGTATATCACTAATCCTAGGAATGTTGCATGAGAAAAATATTGCATGATGAACGTGTAAGTGTGATGAGGTCCATTTGTGTTGTATACCCTAAACAGTTGAGTATGGACCGTGAGACTAGTGGGTGTCATCAGGTAGTGAGTGCAGCACATAGAAGAGAGTGTGTAAAATGCGTAATGTGCGTAATAGGGTATATGGTGTGTAATGCAAGATGTGAAGATGACCTAAGATGTGTAGCATAGTAGATGTAAGATGCAAGATGTAAAATGTAAGGTGAAGGATGTATAATGTAAGATGATGTGTATGATGTATGAAATATACACAATATGTGATAGCTATGGTGTAATGTGTGAAGCATGTGTAGAATTTGTATGTTGGATGTAGTTAGACACATAATGTGTATAACATGTAATGTAGTGTGTAATGTGTAGATGATGTAGGATCGTGTGATGATATGTGGTGCCTAATGTGTAGTGACTATTGTGTAGTGTGTGGGGTTCATGTGTAGAGAATGCCCTCAACAATCAAGTGTGAATCAAGCACAAGAGTGTGTCATCGGGAAATGATGATGTTTAGAGTGTAGATGATGATTCCTATGCTAGGAGGTTGATAATACAAGTACGAAACATGTGTCAATGCTAAGATGGTGGGGGTATGTGTGAATGTTATGCCCCCCAAGTGTGTGTGAGTGAATGAATTAACCAATGAAAGTGAAGGATGAAGGTCCTTCATCCGATGTTGGTGGTGATGAAAGTGTATGACCATGCTCTAGTAGTGGTGGAATAGTAGATAGTCACTACACAGGTGAGTGAAGTCTATGTGCATGTGATGGGTGGATATATGACAAGCGTGTAGGTGTAACAAAATGCTCGGTGATGGAGACTAACGAGAAAATGAGTGTGGAGGTGACAAACATTTATGTGGAATAAAATGAGGCGGTGACTATACGTACCCAAAATTGTAGGGTGTTGCACCGCCGGAACAACGTTACACATGCCCCAATGATGATACAGGTCTCCTCGCAAGGTGTTCGAGATCCAAAAATCTCTCCAAGTATGCGTTAACATCCCACATGTCCCGCTTAGCCCTTGCGTGCTTTGATTTCCTCTTCTCCCCTCTTTTACTTTACGTTTTGGTCTTCAGTTACGAAACCACCGCCTTGCCTAGGTGGTGGTCTCGTGACCGCCGCCCTGCTCAGGGTGGTGGTCCTTCACACATTTTCTAGAATGTTATTTTTAATGCGACTCGTGTAAAATTTCAATGTTTACCAAATTTTTTCACCGCCTTTGCTTGTATTTATGATTCTGGTTCCTTGGAATAGTGTTTTTGCATTGTTTATGGTTAAAGAGTTCAATTTGGTTTTCACCTTTGGGTAAATGGGAATTCTATAAATAGCTAGCTTGTGCTCAAGCAAATGGCCCCTCAAATTTACCTCTCAATTTCTCATTTCAATAGCTTAGTCTTCCAGTTTTGCTTAGGAATCAATAGTTTTATTTGTTGCATGCATAGTTAGTGTTGTTTTTTGTTTAGAAGCCACATAATCTTCTTGTGCTAATGTTGTCACTATTTCACACAATCAATTGGAGTAGAATAGTTTCATTCTCAGTCAGAAGCCATTAAAGTTGTAGGTTTTTTTCGTCAAACAAGATAGTTTTAGGTTCTGGACGTTTCATGTTGTATGACTCACAATAAATCCCACTAGGAATTACATAAGCCAAGCTCTGTTCTCTTGCGCTATCCCTCTCCTACTCACATTGTATTCGGTCTACATCCTAAGCTGCCACTATCCCAATACCTACTTCTGTTGATGCTAGCATTACATGCTTTTCTGGATTCACGTGAGCACGAAGGAACGAAGAGATCACACTGAGGGGACAAAGCCACACACAATCGGATTCACCACTATTCTGCAAAATCTAGGTTCAAGCTATCAAAGTTCTAGTTAAAATATATCAAATAGAGTAGTCAATCATTTCATTTCAGTTAATCTCACTTTCAATATTACCAAGGAAGCTGTGGGGATTGATAGTTTCTGAGAAACTATGATTCATTCCTCACTTCTGAGGTAGGATCGACGCCTTTCAAATAGATTAGATAAGTTATTTCGTTATTTAGAATAGATTTACAACTGCACAGGCAAGTAGCTATACTCAGCTGCTTTGTTTGTTTTAATTTTGTTGTTAGTTTAGTTGTCAATTTCTGGATATTTTAAATAGTTTCTCTTTCAATTTCATTCAAATAGTTCGTCAAAAACACAAAATAGAGAAGTTATATATGTTGTAGATATACTTTACATAATTAGTTTTACTTTACTGCAGTTAGATTTACATTGTTTCTTTTGCATGACAATCACGGGACCTAGGGAGCCCAGAGAATACGTATTCGAGCCAATAGTGCCTCAGCCCAATCTTGTTGTGGCAGTAACTGATATAGATCAAAATCTTAGAATCCAAGTCTTCCGAACAACAACAGACTTACAAGAAATTAGCTCACAGCTAAGAGGATTAAACATAGAAGACGACCAAGCACACATGTTTTGGTCAAACCACCAAAATACTGATTACCCTGGATAAATATCCGCATGACAATAGAAGGGCTTGAAAGAGAGCAAACGTTCGGTTGTGATCCTTTGGTCCCACAGCCAGACATAGGACAAGTTCTCACTGACATAGACACTAGCTTAAGAATTCAGGTTGCCAGAACGCCTATGAGATACTCTAAGAAGATTGCACAACTGTTAATTCTAAACATAGAGGCTGAAAAGGCATACAACTACTGGATACTAGGGATTAGGGATTGATTCCACACATGACCATAAGAGGTCCACAACAACCACGAATCTATGGTTGTGATCCACAGGTCCCACAACCCAACGAGTCCATAGGACAATCAGACGTAGATGCTAGTTTACACACATTGGTATTTAGATCCACTCCACTTCCACCAACCATTATCACACAGTTATCCTTGTTAGACATAGCAGCTAATGAAGCTAAAGGTTTCTGGACTAGACCAGAGAATCACCCATAGAATCCACTATATATCCATCATCCATCTTATGACCCTATCTGGAGATATACACGAAACAATCCCAGGTCATTTTCCTCGTATCCCACAACCTATAGATCGGATCACGCCAGAGCTCGATATTGATTGGAGCCTTCGAGTAGTCATCCTCCTTGCCGACCGATCTATCATGCTAGTTCAAGTTAGGAGGGCCTTCTTTGCCTTAGATTTATAGATTCCATTAGTGCGTGTCAAAGACATAAGATTGCCCAATTAGTTTGTCCATAACCCACGTATATTCCATCCCCACCGGCTGTCTTGGCATGACCTCGGGAGGTCGGGTGCGAGGAAGAGTTACTTGTAGATTCCCATGCTTGCTTGTCACTTTTCCATCATACAAAATTGGTGAACCCGACGTGAAACTTCTAACTTTCTGGTTCTGAGTCATATTTCTTCCATCCACCTTCGCTCTTTCCCATTATTCTGTGGGTATTCATATACCCCCAAATATGATGGGATTCGATGCATATGGCATACCTCTCCTAGGTCGTGAAGCATACTACGATCAACTGAATAGATAACCATCATCCTCGCTCTCGGATGGGGTGACAACTATTTGACTAACTGATTGTTAACACAAACTCTGTCTCCAAGGACTAGATATAGTTCTTCTTTCCAAATAGAGGAGTTGGACCAGCTCGCTCAAACGCAACAACTAGAGCCTTCAAGCTCAAACAACATGACGTTTATGGGAGAATCTGGTTTGTCTCCTTAGGTATTGCTTAGACCACAAATTAGTAGACAATCGATCCATATCTGTTTTTAGATGATGAACATTCAGTGCGTTATGCTAGGAATGAACAACACTCTCAGAGTATGTACCCACCTATAGGAAGTTTACAAACACGACCCGAGGTCTCGTTTCAAGAAAACACCTCCATGCCACTACCTATGGGAAATGCCCTCGGTGAAACTTGGTAGGGCAACGATTAGTTCATAGCGGGGTACCACATGCCTATATAACCTCAGGATATACAACAAATGCCACTAAGGCAAAATACTGTGACTTCACCAAATGAAGTCATCTCAACTTTAGTAGAAAAGTTAGAGGATTAGAACTTGCTCAAGCAAGTCAAAATTCTCAATTTATGCAGGTAGGGAATTCCAATCCTCCGCATCATCCTGGCCAAGTAGACCTCCTCACAAGAATAGGCACGTTGGGCATGCCTCCTCAGTATTCACAACAAACGCCAACTAGAACCGCGTTTTCTAACACCGTTCCGGTGGAAAATATGATACCTCCCGGTCTAGTACAAAATAATCCATTCCTGGGCAATACTCCTCCATACTTGAACATGTATTCCAAATCACCGCAGGGAGATATGTTCTCTTCTCCTAGCATGTTCACTCAACCACAGGGATTTCCTTATGTCCCTGCAAACGCATACGCCACGCCATATCAACAACCCATTCCACCTCCACCCCCTCAAGAGTGCCATTGATGGTCAAACAAACTTATTCGTAATATTTGAAAGAGCCCTTAGACTTCACTATATGAAGCATCATGCTTCCAAGACCTCTTCTCGATTTTCCCAAATACAAAGGGGAGGGAGACCCGAATGCACACATTAAGGCCTATGCCACAACCATTCGAGAAATGCTCCCTTGGGATGGGGTTGTTGCTAAAATATTCCCTAAAACTTTAGAGGTCATCGCCCTCGATTGGTATTACAGAATATCCGAAGCTTCCATCCATTCGTTTAAACAACTCGTTTCAGAGTTCATCAAGGCGTCGACATGAACAAACTATTGAGAATAGGAATCAGGGAATTCTTGCACATTAAACAAGAACACAATGAATCTGTTGCTCACTTCATCCAAAGATGGCGTACAGTCCTTTATTCTTCGGCAAGTGCTCCAAACATGGACCAAATGGAACTATGTGATTTATTCCTTCATTCTCTCAGCAGAGAGGTAAAGGAAGAAGTCCAGAAGTTCCCACTAAGGACTTATGATGAAGTACTTGAGAGTGCTCTTTAAATAGATCAAGCGGCAATAGATAGTGGTCGCAAGACGTATGGAACAAATGGAAGGCTAATCATCCCCAACCAAAACACTATGACTTATCCTAACACGGTAAATGCCAATCAAGGACCTAAAATTCTTCACAAAAATCATGGCATAACAACAGATGGAGTAACTGACCAAGCTAAAAAGGCAAATGTTGTAAATGCTCCACCACTGGTTAACAGTTAACGAAACAACAACTTTACCCCGACAATCAATTCGGTGGATTTTAATCATCCACAACAACAACAACAAAGGTAGACCCAGACACAGGGTCCAAGAAAAACACAATTGGATATCAAAACCATAACCAAAACCAAAAACAACAAGTGCAAAACTTTAATCCTAATAGTCAACAGTTTAATCATAGTTTTGGACCACAATATGTGCCAAACCAACAACCTAGGAATTACAATCCTAACTCATATTGTGGTTTCCACAAGATTTGAGGCCATGACACTAGGACTTTCCGCGATTACAATAAGTTCATGCAACATCTGCCAGAAGAACAAAAACAACTTTTCATAGATATGTTCTTATCGGATCCCGCATCGCTCGTGCAAATACTTTCATGAGAGCAGCTCCCCTCAAAATGCACCCCTCAAGATCTTCAATGATCCGCTCCCAAATCATAATAATAACAAATTAAATCCAAATGGGACAAACAAGAGTGTAATGACAGGAAACAATGATCATGAAGCCTCGACTTTGCTAAATCCACTTGTCGCACCGTAATTAGGAAGTCAGCTATGACCCAAGATAGTCAGTTTGGTTGAGTTGTACATTGAGCTACCCGTGGAAGTCAGAATGAGGACACGAGAGTATTCCTCTTAGCCAAGTCCAAGTTACCCACTAGAGACAACTAACATTCAACAACCATTAGTGAAACCCGTAGGTGCTTATGATTTAATTAATGACCTAACAAAGACCTTCTCTTATATCTCCTTTTTAGACTTATTAAAGAAATCTCCCCTTGCACAGGGCTACTCTTTTAGAAGCATTAGGTTTAAGTCATTTAATTAACATCACTCCACCTCCCAAACACGGGTAAACCATATAGACTTTGATATCCAACCTCCGGGGTGGACGGATAGAATACTTGAGTTTATATTTGACATAAGAAAAATGCCAATAGATCTGAGATTACACGCAGAGGTGATCCAACCTTACATTTGCAAGTGTGGGTTTATATCAATTACATTAAACACACAATGGTTGACAATGGGGCAGCAGTTAAAATAGTTCCCTTCTCTTTCCTTCAAAAGCTAGGGTATGGAGAAACAAATTATTCCATGACTCGAGAATATGCTAAGAGGCTATGATAGCCTTAAAGCCACTTCAATTGGAACTATAATAATACCAGTCACCTTAGGACCCAAAACAATCCTCATTGAGTTTTATATTATAGATCAAGAAACCAACTATAATATGATCCTCAGCCAACCATGGATACACCGTATGAAGGCAATCCCTTCTATGTTATTCCAAGAAATAAGATTCCTACACTTAGGAAAGGTATTCATAGCAAAAGGTGATCCGAAACCATTTGATATACACCTAGCAGACCTAAAGAAAAGACCAGTGTTCACTCTGAGTTTGAACTCCCAACAAACCAACTTAATAAACCAACCGACGTGAAACCAAAAGGAAAGTTGGTACCTACAACAGAGCTAGAAGTTACAAACCTAATCAAGAATATCCCAGCCCTTAAGGATGAGGCTAGCATTGTAGAAGTAGTATCATTAGGAACTACAACAAAAATAGTTGACTTGTTAGAACAGGATCTACCAATTTTCCTGCCATTTGATTCTGTAGGTATGGGATATACCCTAGGAGTTGGTTCTCTGCCAAATGGAAGAACTCTGCATGGTAGAAGTAACCGAAGTAGAAGAAGTGGACGTAGCAAATGTCCCAACATCCATCTTCCCAAGTAAATATTGGACTCTCCATTTTGATGGAGCTAGATGTCATTATGGGGCTGGGGCAGGTGTGATCTTTACTTCACCCGAGGGAAAGATCCTACCATTCACCTTTAAACTAAATTTCGAATGTACAAACAATGAAGCTGAGTACAAAGCCCTCCTCCTTGGCCTCATCTTAGCTAAGAGGCTCAGTGTTAATGACATCAGGGTGTTAGGAGACTCTCAATTAATAGCAAACCAAGTCTCTGAGGTGTATGAAACTAGAGCTGAACACCTACAACTCTACAAAACAACAGTACTAGATTTGAGCAAAGGATTTAACTTCATATCAATTGAAGCAATCCCGTGAGAACAAAATCTTCTCACAGATTCGATAGCAACCTCAGCTTCATGTTTCACTCCAAGTAGTGAGTTGGAAGACACTGTTTCATGGTATCCCTTCGTACTGAACCGTTAGTGAAGAAAATATCAAACCCTCTTTTAATGAACATAGCTGAGAACAAATCTACTATCCTAGATCATGTTGACAGTGATAGAGCCACTCTTGATTACTTAAACGCCTATGCAACATTACATCTCACCCATCACGTGGTAGATTTGTCTTTAATCCCACATTCGTCTTCTTACTTTGAAATCCCATGATAGAGCTTCCCCACAAAAGGAACTCAACATACACGTGATAGAGAATGGAGAAGATCTATAATTACCTCCAGCCCTTTTGAGAGTTTGAAGAAGGTAACGCTTCTTTAATCGAAGAGACAATTAATATTAACATCGGAATGGACGAAGAAACGAAGATCTTGAAACTAGGATCTTCGTTAACTCCGAAGAAATAAAGATACACACTCAAATCATCGAGAGAACATCAAAAGGCTTTTGCATTTAATTGTATAGAAATGACAGGGTTGCGCACCACACATCGCGGTACATAACCTCATCACCAAACCAGATGCAAAGCCAATTAAAAAAAAATCAAGACCAATGAAACCCAAGGTAGCTCTCATGGTGAAGGAAGAAGTAATGAAACTCCTCCAAGTAGGATTCATCAAGCCAGTTGATTATTCTCAGTGGGTATCTAATATCGTTCCCATTCTCAAAAAGAATGGGAAGATACGCATCTGCATAGACTTCCGAGACATTAACAAAGCATGCCCCAAGGACGACTTCCCATTACCATCCATTGACGTCATCATTGACACAACAACTGGGTTTGAGCTTTTGTCTCTCATGGATGGATTCTCAGGATACAATCAAATCAGAATATCCGAACAAGACCAAGCCAAAACCACATTTATAACTCCTTGGGGAACCTATTGCTACGCTATTATGCCATTTGGTCTCAAGAACGCATAAATTATTATACCATAACATGAAGGTGAACGAAACCATATAAATTATTCATCAAATATGAGATTTGTGAATGCAGATAACCGATAACATCAAGAAGTAGAATAGAACATGCGCTGATGGGCCATGATGGATCAACCTTAGTATTATTGATGGGGATTTCTCCAATAGAGGCATTAATATGCAAGTGATTAGAAGTAAAAGTGGCATGATAGTTGTGGTCAGAGAAATAAATAAGTGGTGGAGAAGTATCGATATGTGCCACTAAAAAGTTAAGAGACCCTAGTGCAGGCGGGGGCAATGTGTGATAGACATAGTTAGCTGAATATTCAACCGCTTTCGTGTCATGTTTAGGTAGAGGGTTGTTAAAGATATCGAGCTTATGATTTTCATTGACAAGTGGAGAAACTGTAGGTTTCGGAAGCTCAATTTTACCACTATCGATCAAACCCTGAATGAGAAATTGAAGTCGGAAGCAACGATCAGTGGAGTGTCCTACACACTAATGATATTTCGTGAATGGGAATTTTCATCGAAATTACGTCCTTTTGGTCGAGATGGATCTATTTGTAGTAGAGAAGGTAGTGTAATGAGGTTACTATCAACAAGTTATAGTAGTAAAATATGCGGAGGTACACTAAACTTAGTGAAGATACGCCGATGTGGTTATGATTGAAGCTCCTTAGTAGTAGATACTACATTGACGGTAAATTTTGTTTCTGTTGGTTTAGTTGTAGATGGTTTAAATGTTGACTTATTTTAAAAATGCACAGAAGACGATGCTTTCTCTTGGTATTTAAGCTTTCCTATAGCTAAGAGCTTGGTTTCATGAAGCTTAAGAGTATGACAAAGCTGATTGAAAGAAGGAGAGGTCTAAAAGAGCACTATCTCCCAGAGAGAGGGTAAGAGACTCTGAATGAACAAGTCCTGAAGCTCAACATCCGCTAAAACATTTGACATCTTAGCTAAGTTTTTTTGGAACACAAGACATAATCTACTAAATGTTCATTAGATCCTTGTTTAAGTTGCGTAAGTTGGGCATAAGAGATCTTAGATCCAATATTGATAGAGAAGTGAGTGAGAAAAGCATCGGCTAGATGTGTGAAAGATATTACCGAATGGACATGTAGGTCATAAAACCAATGCATCACATAATCTTGTAAAATATGAGGAAAAATATTAGTGAGTATGGTATGATCATCCACATAGTCCAAGCATGTTACATGAAAATCTCAGAGATGCTCTTATGGGTCACCATGGCCTTTAAAGATGGGCAACTTAGGAGAGATGAAATTAGGTGGCAATGGATAGGCAAATATATTAGGTGCAAAAGGAGTATGCAACAGTGAAGTAGAGTCTAAATATGGCGAGGTATGAGAAGTAGCGAGCTGGATGAGCTAGTGAATTTGGGTTTACAAGTCTTGATATAAAGAGTTTAAATCAGAGTATTCAAGAAGAGCCAAGCTGCATATTAGGTGTGTTAGGGTGAATGACGGGAGCGATAGTAGTAGGAATGGAAGCTAAGACATAAATGGGTGGGGTGGAGACCATGGGAGCCAAAGAATGAACAACTATAGAGGTGGAAGCATCATAAGCATTCTTAACAATAATCAAAGCATGTAGGACATATAGAAGATGAGTGGGATTATCACACAAATCTTGTCAAAAATCAGTAAGTGTATTTAATTAGTCTTGGTCAACATTGGTATCTTCATCATAGGAATTTTCACTACCAGAGGCTTCTATTTCGTGAAGAGGAAATCAGGGAGATGAATCCAAGATATTCTCGGTTGTAGCTACAAAATTAGGGATATCAGTTATTGGTTTGGAAATCCTATGGGTGAATGAAGGAAGCTCACAATATTGAAAAGACCTAAAATGACCACTACGAGTGACATGCATATGAAGAAAAGGCCCAAAGAGAAAGTGTATTTGAAGATCGGGTTCACCAAAATGATTAACTAAAATATAAATTATTGTAGTGTAATCTAATGCTATAGAGCACGAACTAAATAAATGAAGTAATAAAATACTTTGAAATATACCCAAACAAACTAAGCTAGAAAATATAAAACCCTAATGGGCAAGAATGGTTAAGAAAAGCCTTAAATGATTCGATGCTTTATTGTGGGACTATGTCGTAGTGTAATCTGTTGGCGAAATCACAAAGCTCCCCTAGATGCGTATCAATTTTCTAGGTTGATCATTCAGACATCCAGTGTGATTGCACAACATGGAAACCTCTCTCCAAGCGTGGGACTTGTGAAACCGAGAGAGGAATCTCCAGAGAAGGCTGGTTCCTGCTCCTAAACTACCTGCCACAAGCTATTCCAGTGCAGGCAAGCTAATCTAATCCTAATCTAACCATGCCAAGGAGACAGAGAGAGAGAGAAAGGAAAAACAACAAAAGCCTACACTAAAACGGTGATACACCGAGAGAAGGAGAATTGGACATCTATCAAAACTGCCATGGGGATAAGAGAGGTGAGCAATGGGAAGGATGGACAAATGCATCACAGCCCAAGGATAGATTTCACACAGAAAATGTCCCAAAACTCCATGAACACAGCTCCAAACCTGCAATGAACATTCGAACATGCACAGATACCTACAATGAAGAGAGGCAAGAAGAGAACAAGCGAAAATGAGCAAGGATGGACAGATGCATCACAAAACATGTTTTGTTGCTCCAGAAGTTTGCACAGAACATCATTCCATTAATAAGAGGCAAAAACGCCATTACAGAGCAAGGGAGGAGGCTCGAACTCCATTTTCAACCCTAGAGAAGAAAAGAAGGGAGGGCAGAGCAGAAAAGATGAACCACCTCTTTAAATGAGCCAAATCTGGCTTTTTACATTGCATGGGTCGAGCCCAGGGGACAGAAATGTGGGAAAACATGCAAGCCCATTCCTCATTGATTGCAGATGCATTAAAACGGCATGGGATACCTTACCAACCCATACCCTGCCATCTTTGACCGATTTGGAGGAGAATGCGACCCATTTGTATTAATTTGGCCACTGAAATGTCACTTCGCCGTGCGAGAAAGAAGAATGCGACCCATTAGCATTAAAAAACAGGTTGTTGAAACGTCACTTCGCCATTATCACGTGTCGAGCCGTTTCTCGATTTTCTCTCTCGGACTGCACCAAAACTCGAGATTGATCTCAGAGAATCATGTAGAGCATCTCACAAGCTTTCCGTTGATATAAAGAACATGCAAATCCGAGCTCGATCAAAAGATATAGCGATCCAAGATTTAGGGCATGGAGCAGACCAAAATGGATTTTGAAATATTTCCGCTTTTCGCCACTGGATGACACGTGGCACGCATTGATTGGTCAAGTGATTCTCTCTCCTCTGCCTTTCGGCAGGATTTCATTTGAAATTTCCTTGTGGGCCCTAGCTGGGACACGTGGCGCTATTTCATTGGTTCGGATCAGTGCTCGAAAACTCACCCTTTGACTTTTTGACCTTTTCCCTTGTGACACGTGTCATGATTTGGTTGGTACTCGACTCTTTTGGCTCCTTCGCGTCCACCGCGTCCATTTGTCTGGATGTCCCAGTGCTCCTTGTGCTGATTTCGGCCGAACCGGCCGGTTCGCATACCTTTGTCCCACTTGTCCCACTTTGTTTCGGACTGAAGTTCCTCATTTCGGCCGATCCGGCCGGTTCGGGTCCTTTTGTCCCAGATGTCCCAAATGCTTTTCGACTGTTTGTTCCCATTTCGGCCGAACCGGCCGGTTCGGGTCCTTTGCGTACTCTTGTCCCGAACTGTCCCTCTCAAATAGCGGCTAGTCGATTTTCTTTTCCTCTTTCGGCCGGATTGGCTTCGCGCCCACCGCGTACTTCCACATCCCACTTGTCCCAAATGCTTAGCGGGCCGCCTGGAGGCTTTTCGGCCGATCTGCGTGCTTCTCGTCCCACACGTCCCAAAGGTGACCTTGAGCAGGACTTAGCCAATTTTCACGATTTTTTCTGGATCAACCTACTTGCCTTTCTGTAACTTTTTCGCATTTTCTCAGAGCTTGCTCCCTCCTTCTTCGGCCAGGGGAGTTAGAAAAATATCTGAGAGAACCTCAGAAACATGATGTTTGCTTTGAATTAATCAATTTGCCTGGGACTTGAATATTCTGATGTATGTTATCAAAATTACCCTGGGGGGTGAATTTTGGATAACAGTTTTGGCGACTCAGCGGGGTCATCTGCCTGCTAGATGAAAAGACCAGTTGCCTGAAGCAATCCATTGGGCATGGAGTCATAAGTAAGCCTGAAAACTGATCTGAACTTTGAAAACTTCCCTCTGAGCCACTTGAATCCCACTAGACATGGAGTTGTTCTCACCAAAAGGCCACTGAAATGAACTGCAAGATCAAAACCAAAGAACACCAAAAACTATGTACAAAACTGAAAATCATACATGCCCCAAATGGAACATGCAGAGTGTGCACAAGCACTTCTTCTGCTGAAAGCAAACCTAGCTACTCTACTCTAATCTGGAAGCAAAGGCAAGCTAAACAAACCTAAATCCGTTTGGTTGTGCAAAATAGCTTCCTTTCTTCAAAATTGGCAGCCATGCAATTGATTTGCACTCGATCATGGTCATTAGGATGGATGGAAAATCAACAAGAAGCTGGTCTTCCACCCAAATCATCGGGTATCAATGAAAACAAATCCAATACCTCTTTTAGTTTCTTTGCATTTGGATTGAAGAGGTATGGCAGCTGATCCTTGGTACTTTGTAGCTCATCCTCATGCTCAAGCAAGCATGACTGGTTGTGGCTTCTCCTTTGGCTCCAATGAAGCCAAATACCGATTAGGCAAGGTCGATCCGTTGAGAGTATGCCCATAGCTCGATTTTCAATTCCAAAATGGAGTCTTCTTGTAGACCCACCCGAATGGATGATGTGGAAGAAATGGTGGAATTCTTCTCCCCTTTCTCTTCCTCCAATGAAGAACAGGAAGATTAGAATCTTCCAATTTGATTCCAAAGGGTCTGCTATAAGATGCAAAGTCTTTGCCGCATTGAATGCTCTCCTTCATGGTAGCAGAGTTCTCGTGTTTGGAATGTGGATGATGGAAGAGAGAATGGTGAAAACTCAACCGGCTCTTCTCCATCAAAATAGTCCTCCAAATCGGCTGGTAAACCGCCTCATTGCTGTCCTGCTTTGCTCATTTTCAACTTCCTCCATGGTGTCCTCTTGATCTCAGAACTTGACCACCATGGTTTCCTTCACTCTCCAATATTGAGTTTGAGAGATCAAACTCCTCTTCAGCATTAGAACTCGAGGGAGGTGAAGTAGAAAGAAGAACTGAAGGTTCTCCTGTAGCCTGCTTTGTGCTCAAAGCCCTTGGATCTGCACTTTTCTCCTCCACAGCTAGATGGTGCTCCTCTTCTTTTGGATTTGGAGCAGCTTCTCCTTCCTCTACTACTTGAAGAGAATCTTGCTCTTGATAAAACTCTTCCTCTAGCATGAAGTTTGTCAAGTCAAACTCTTCATTCTGCTGCTCTAGAGGACAAGTTGGGACTGCAAGACCTTCTTCTTCAACAAAATCAGTCCTAACCACCACCTGTTCTCCAACCCTAGCCTCTTCTGTAGGCTTAACCATCAAGGGGATCTTTGTCATCCCAAACTTGGCAGCCCAAACCTTCAAGTCGTCTGTTATTTCTTTTCTGTTGGGCTCCTCTTCTTGCTGTCCTTGATGACTGATTTTTGCAAGTTTTTGTGGTGGTGGAGGTAGTGAAACCTCTTGTTTCTTTGGAGGAGGGGGTATTTTCGTTAGCTCTTGTGGACGGGATGACTGTTTAGAAGGGAAAAGGAAAGAAGAAACGAGATGAGGTGGAAGACTAGGGGGTGGAGAAATGGATTCAACACTTGGGACAACAGATGGAGGGTTTGAAACTTGACACTGCTGAAATGAAACAGATTGGGAAAGAGGAAAAGAAAAGGCATGAGAAGATGTGCTTACCCGTTGACAAGGTTGCTGAATACTTCTCTCATACACCTCTATTTCTTCAATCCACTTAGCAAGCAAACGCAAAGGTGTTGCAATCATGAAGTCAAGCTTCTCCTGAGGGCTGTAATGCCTTGGAAAAGGTCCCACCCATGGACAGGGTGCTCCACAACCGATTCCAAAAGCTTTCATTTGTGCTTGAGCCCTGGACTGCACCATCCCCACCTCCATCTTTTGGATTTTCTCCAACAGACCAGCATCTTGGATCTGATGGTCTTCATTGTATGCAGACTCTTGCTCTTGGAAAGCTCTATAGCCAAACTGACTTTGGCACTGCTGCTCATATGGGTATGCATATTGATCTTGAATTTGCTCAAAATGCTGATTTGGAGGATTTGTAAAACATGTTGGAGGTGGAATATACTGTTGTTGTTGATGTGAATTCCATGATGTAAACGAAGTCATGATTGCACAACTTCATGGAATGGAAAAGAATGAAAGGGATGGAAAGAAAGATGGATGAAAAATGGATGGAAACGGTCTGTAAGCTCGAGAGAAATGGGTTGCTTGATCGGATGGAGTCGCCGGATGTGTTTGAAAGTGCCTCCAAAGGCTGAAATCTTCACGGGAACACACCAACCTGAAAAGATGAAGTGAAAGACCTCTAAGGTCCCACCGGCGTGCCAAAACTATTGGCGAAATCACAAAGACCCTTCGGATGCGGATCAATTTTCTAGGTTGATCATTCGGACATCCAGTGTGATTGCACAACATGGAAACCTCTCTCCAAGCGTGGGACTTGTGAAACCGAGAGAGGAATCTCCAGAGAAGGCTGGTTCTGCTCCTAAACTACTCCGCCACAAGCTATTCCAGTGCGGGCAAGCTAATCTAATCCTAATCTAACCATGCCAGGAGACAGAGAGAGAGAGAGAGAAAGGAAAAACAACAAAAGCCTACACTAAAACGGTGATACACCGAGAGAAGGAGAATGTTGGACATCTATCAAAGCGCCATGGGACAAAGAGAGGTGAGCAATGGGAAGGATGGACGAGATGCATCATAGGCCCAAGGATAGATTTCACACACGAAAAATGTCCCAAAACTCCATGAACACGGCTCCAAACCCGCAATGAACATTCGAACATGCACAGATACCCGCAATGAAGAGAGGTAAGAAGAGAACAAGTGAAAATGAGCAAGGATGGACGGATGCATCACAAAACACGTTTGTTGCTCTGAAGTTTTCACAGAACATCATTCCATTAATAAGAGGCAAAAACGCCATTACAGAGCAAGGGAGGAGGCTCAAACTCCATTTTCAACTCTAGAGAAGAAAAGAAGGGAGGGAAGAGCAGAAAAGATGAACCACCTCTTTAAATGAGCCAAATCTAGCTTTTTTACATTGCATGGGTCGAGCCCAGGGGGGAAATGTGGGAAAACGTGCAAGCCCATTCCTCATTGATTGCAGATGCATTAAAACGGCATGGGATACCTACCAACCCATACCCTGCCATCTTTGACCGATTTGGAGGAGAATCCGACCCATTTGTATTAATTTGGCCGCTGAAATGTCACTTCTGGCCGTGCAGAAGAAGAATGCGACCCATTAGCATTAAAACAGGTTGTTGAACATCACTTCTGGCCATTATCACGTGTCAGAGCCGTTTCTCGATTTTCTCTCTCTAGACTACACCAAAACTCGAGATTGATCTCAGAATCATGTAGAGCATCTCACAAGCTTTCCGTTGATATAAAGAACGTGCAAATCCGAGCTCTGGATCAAAAGATATGGCGATCTGAAGATTTAGGGCACGGAACAGACCAAAACGGATTTTGAAATATTTCCGCGCTTCGCCACCTGGATGACACGTGGCACGCATTGATTGGTCGCGTGATTCTCTCTCCTCTACCTTTCGGCGGGCTTTCATTTGAAATTTCCTTGTGGGCCCTAGCTGGGACACGTGGCACTATTTCATTGGTTCGGATCAGTGCTCGAAAACTCGCCCTTTGACTTTTTGACCTTTTCCCTTGTGACACGTGTCATGATTTGGTTGGTACTCGGCTCTTTCGGCTCCTTCGCGTCCACCGCGTCCATTTGTCCTGGATGTCCCAGTGCTCCTTGTGCTGATTTCGGCCGAACCGGCCGGTTCGCGTACCTTTGTCCCACTTGTCCCACTTTGTTTGCATCAAGTTCCTCATTTCTACGCCGATCCACTGGTTCGGGTCCTTTGTCCCGTGTCCCAAATGCTTTTGACTGTTTGTTCCCATTTCGGCCGAACCGGCCGGTTCGGGTCCTTCGCGTACTCTTGTCCCGAACTGTCCCTCTCAGCAGTTAGTCGATTTTCTTTTCCTCTTTCGGCCGGATCGGCTTCTCGCGCCCGCCGCGTACTTCTGTCCCACTTGTCCCAAATGCTTAGCGGGCCGCCTGGAGGCTTTTCGGCCGATCCGCGTCTTTCTGTCCCACACGTCCCAAAGGCGACCTTGAGCAGGACTTAGCCAATTTTCACGATTTTTTCTGGATCAACCTACTTGCCTTTCTGTAACTTTTTCACATTTTCTCAGAGCTTGCTCCCTCCTTCTTCGGCCAGGGGAGTTAGAAAAATATCTGAGAGAACCTCAGAAACATGATGTTTGCTCTGAATCAATCAATTTGCCTGGGACTTGAATATTCTGATGTATGTTATCAAAATTACCCTGGGGGGTGAATTTTGGATAACAGTAACCGAGGTGAACAGGAGGAGGAAACCATCGTACATAAGCCCAAGAAAATGTAGATCCGAGCTTTCCGACTAGAATAATCGTCCGAAAAGGGATAGGGGCACCCAAGGGTGCCTTGGTTTGTGGAATTGGTTAGGAAACCTCCTATGGAGTGTTGTTAGATGTTCGCCTATGTTTTCTTCCTATCACACTAATGTTTTTAAATTGCATCGAATGTCGCTATGAATATGAGATGGAAGAATCACCTGCAAGACCCCAAATAAAGCATTAAAACCCTAAAAAAGAAAGATGCATATGAAGGGCTCGGACTATCCTCAGCTACAAAATTGATGGACTTATCATTTAGCGTTGCACTACATCTCAGACCAAATGTAGTTCTAGGTGTGTGTGTGTGCGTAAATCGTGCCCTAGGTTGCTCTTGTGCTAGTTGCACTTTGTGAAGTAGCAAGCAAATAACTAGATGTAGAATGTAGTAAATGTGTGCATGGAAACAATATAATCCCCTCCTATGAAGTGTGATGTAGATGAACTAACCTTGTGTGCCTTGTGATAGAGCTATATGGATGCAAATGTAGCTTTAGATACCTTTGATGGATGCAAATGTAGCTTTAGATACCTTTGATGGATGTAAATGTAGATTTAGATACCTTTGATGGATGCAACTCTATATGGTGATAGTAGATGCTTAGTGCTTGGTCCCTTATTATGGTCACATAACTTTATATTTATATGGTTCTCTTGTTCTAATTTCATAATTAACCCCAAAAAGGCCGACCACAAAAATATAGAAATCTTAAATGGCTAGAAAGTGCCCAAAAGGTGAGAGTAAAGTTCAAAGAGGATCAAGGTGCCCCAAAGGGGACCAGGGCTGCCTGGGTGCCCTAGTCAGAAATAGGAAAAATGTAGAATGACAATACAAACTAGGCAAGTGCACGTGTAAGATCAAAAATACGACAATGAGAAATGTTAAAATGGCCAAAGACATGGGTTAACTATTACTATTTTCACTTAAAAACCATATGAACAGTAGTATGAGACCAAGACTAAATAATAACTTGAAGTGTGTGATTTTGTGTCTACCACTCCCATTACAGAATCGCGACCTTATGCTTTAGACCCTCAATGGTCAATTTTTCCAATGAGACTTATGTAATTTGATAATCAGAATGAGTAAAAACATCCCTCAAAATGTCATGTTGTGGAGTAATAATCTCCACAAATCTATCTTCTTGTGGCCCCACCATAGTTCTTGACACAATTCAAGCCTTTTTGTGTGCTCTAGGTGGTCTCACAAAGAAGACACTTTTAAGGTCCACTTCCTCCAACTTTACCTTCACATTCTTCTTGCTTAGGAGTTCTACTCCCAACCATCCTTCACTTGGGTTATTTCCCTCTTTTTATGTTTCATGTTGTTTATGTGAAGTACCTGGAGCAACTAAAATTGCTCGTGAATCGAAAAGGGTGAGACTATAATAAAGAATATTCTTTTGTGGGGTTTCCACATTCTCTTTTTCTTTCACAAGGGTTAGGTGTGAGATAGTTACATCAGATGGTCTTGCCACTTCAACATCAACCCACAGACTCCTTATATGGAACTAACTCTTTGATTAGCTCTTCTTGTTTCTAAATTTGATCCTAAGCCTTCATTTATTTTAGATCCTTTAAGAGTTATAACAAATATTTCTACCACCTCCAAAGCTAATTGAATAGGATCCATTGTTACTATTTGTTTAACCTTAATGGTTGGATTTACCTCTATCTTCAACTACTCCTCTATTGTTGTAACTCCCTATATGATAAGTTGTTGAGACAATGTTGTGCACTACCCTTGTTCTCCTATTGATAAATTCAAGTAGGTGCTACATGGACATCTTGTGCGAGAAGGTTAGCCCTAACATCTTCACCTAAATGATGCAACAAGTCAATAAAAACTTCTTCATGAGAAGGATCTTGTACCTCACACTCCACAACTTTAACTAGTTTGAATTTATTTTCTCGAACAATAGCTATGGTAGGGACCTCTGGTATTGATAAAGTTGGAGTGGTATCAACCACCTTGGGCTCCTTTGTTACATTGGAAGGAATGTTATGGCTCGTGGTAGCTTCAAGCATGTTTAAACTTACAAATTATTCAGTTATAGGTTTCACCACCTTCATTTTCTTTCCCCTTATAAAGTGCTTGAGTTTTGGCTCATCCTCCTTCTCCTTAAGTATAACACCCAATGTTGTAACTATTCCTCATCTCTCGAGAAAATTTCTCCTCTCTAATTAAGAAAATATTGAAATAAATAAATTCCTAATTCTAAATATGTAACAAGGATGATAAATATGCTATGAAGTACAAAGCCCGACCCAATAAAATAAGAAATTTAAATTTGAAACCCTAGTTGCAAATGAAAAGATAAGAGTACTTATTTGATTCATAGTGATGTTGAAGGTGTGTAGAGCTAGAAAACTATTGGAATGAAGAGGCGAGATGTCGTAATAAAACCCGAAAAATTACAGAGTGTCAAAATCCTAGGACCAAAGCACCTAAGTAGGGCTCAGGGCACCAAAGACCTATTTCGGTGCTTATAACTGCTCGAAGGTGTGAAACCTAATTTTGTAGGGTCACAAGATGTTCACTTCTTGTCACCTTTGATCACATGTATGTCACTAGACTTCATTGTTATTCACATGAAACATATAATAAGAAAGAAACACTTGCAAAACCCTCAAACTACATCAAATCCTAAAAAAGAAAGATGCAAAATGAGGTGTTGGACTATCCTTAATTATCAAACAAGTGAACTTACGACCGAGAGTGTTGCACTCACATCTTAGACCTAATGTAGTTTTGTGTGTGTGTGTGTGTGTGTGAAGAAATCATGCCCCATGTGGCTTTTGTGTGAGTCACACGTGATAGAAAGCAATAACCATATATAAAAGATGTAAATATATGTGTGCATGAAAGAATGAACTTCCCATCCTATGAGTGTATACATTCCCTTGTCCTTGTGTGGAGCTAGATGGATGCTTGAATGATTTTAGAGTGCTCTTGGATGTAACCTTAAGTGGTGATAGATAATACTTAGTGTTTGGTCCTTTATCATGGTCACATAACTTTATATTTATATGATTCCCTTGTTTAATTTTGTAGTTAATCAATAAAAGGCCAACCACCAAGAAAATAAGATTCCCATATGGCTAGAAAGGACCCAAAAGACATGAACAAAGTACAAAGAAGTCGGGGTGCCTAGAGGGGATGGGGGCACTGACATCTTGACATCCTAGCTAAGCAAGACTTTGGAGTCTAGAGTGAGAAATGTCGAAGTATGAAAAGATAGATTGAGCAAGAAGGAGTGTAAGACCAAAAGAAGAAATAAAAGCAAGCAAAGATGGCCAAAGACTAATAATTTAGTATTTTTCTTACTTAAGAATCATATGAATAGTAATATATGATCAGGACTAGAAATATACCCAAAGTGCGTGATTTAGTGTCTACATTTACCCCCACTTTATGTTATTGAGTGAATGCTCGATAACATAAACTACATAAGATATGCGTACCTGATAACCATGTAGATCGATGGCGAAAAATGTGCCGAGAGACAAAGAAAAGCACGTAGTGATAAAAATGTGAAGCGTGGAAGCTAGATAAGAGGAAGTAAAAAAATTGATGATGATGACCCTAGGGTGAAGGTATATGTGTATATGTTGTATTTGTACCTGTTGTTGATGTCACTAGATGTGTGATGATGTGTGAATGATATGTGATTGATGTGAGTACCACTTCCCATAAGGATGGACCTGTAAAAGAGAAGAATGAACAAGTAGTCAAATACATGTATATGAAAAAATCGAGTAAAACAAGTAAAAAGGTAAAAAATGTGAAAAGGAACATGTGCACCTGATCCATGATGAGTGAAAGAGATAGAAAGGATCTTGAAGATGATGTAGAAGAACACATTTTTGGGCAATCTCATGCAAAGAATGGAAGAAGTGTATGGAGAAAAGTTTGATGTCATCCTCCAACCTTTAATTGCTTCCTGAAATGTAAAACACCACTACAGATGGTGTGTAAAAATCTGATCCATTCGATCCAAAGCATAAATGTAGAAAAGAAAGATGTAATGCATGCATGCTTTGAGTCTTGAAGAACTGTATGTCTGTAAAATTTGATGTGTAAATTGCCAAAAATGTGCTGAACTAAAAATGTTGTGTAACTTGCCCCTTGGTCATAGGCATCCAGGAAGGGTTGGGGCACTCGCCTTCTCTATGTCTATGTCCTGGCACCGTGTCTCGTGGTTGTTAGAGACCGAAGTCAAGATTCGGGTTGTTCTTTGTGACCAAAAACTGTGTTGTATCGATATTGAATTGAGTTGTATATATGATTGTAGACTGTTGTATGGGGTGACTAATTCACCCAATGATACCCCCATTTGGGATGCATGCGACATCGTTGAGGAGTATGCGACATAAAGGAGGACCGACCACTAAATTGAAACTAATGCCTTATAGGGGAGGGAGTGTGCTTGGTAGAAACCAAGGCACTCACAAACAAAGTGGTTGGAAACAAGTGTTAGTGTAAAAAGATAAACACACATGTAGAATACAAGATGTAAGCCAGTAATCAAGAAGACAATGTATAAGTACACGACAAGAAGACAAAGTATTCCACGAAAAGTAAGTTGTAAATATGGGACATCACTCATGATGTCGCAAGCCAATCGAGGCTGAATTGACTAAAAGCATACATTGTGATCCGAGAACAAAGACAACATAGGGAAAAGACCACAAACAATGGCATACAAATGCAAATAGTAGTAAGCAGAGAATTAGACAACCATGGAAGCTACAAAGCAAATGTTGCATATGAAGAACCTGTTAGCATGTTAGAAAGATAAAAAGTATGTTAAAGCGTGTATAATCTGATATAGTAATGTGCTTTGTTAAAAATGAAACAATAACACCTGTAATGTGTACGAAAGTGGATGCCCCAGAGCCACCACGAGGCTGACCGGTAATAAGTACTGCTCCCAAACATCCATGCTTTGTGTGTAAATATCATGTAAAGCCTATGATCATAACTAGAAGCAAGTGAATGCATATGTGTATATGATAAAGATAATGACATACAAAATATTTGTCAAGCATGTGTAAAAAAACATACATGTAACGAGTAAATGCAAACAAGACTAAATATGACCAAGATATGTAATATGATGTGGATGATATGGAATCAAATGTAGAGTGAACAATGGGAGCAACAATCCCCCGAGTGCATGCGAATGAGAATGCATGTGATTAGGTTCATTTATACATGCCCCCTCAACATTTGAGAATGAACCATAAAACAAGAATACGTCATCGAAATGGTTTGAATGTGTATGCTAGAAAGACGTGGTCGTGAAGTATATAGCGTAAGAGTGAGAGTGATGTGATGTGATGTTAATTTTAGATTGAGACCCTCAACAGTCAAGTATAAACTACACAATTGGAGTGCTCCATATGGTAGTGTATTGTGTGAGAATGAGATGTTATAAATATGTGTTGTGAATGCGCTAAGGTTAGAAATGTGCATACTAGTAAATATCGAAAGAAATGTCATAAATGCATAGAGTGTGTAGTGTGTGAGGTTCATGAATGTAGTATGCCCTCAACATTCAAGTGTGAACCAAAGCATGAGAGTGTATCATCCAAGAATAATGATACACATGTATCAAAAATGTGTAAGGTGAGTGTGAGAGACTTATATGTGAAGTGTAGAGTGAACAAGTGGAAACATAAGAGAACTAATAATGTGAGAAGGGGGAAGAATAAGCGTGATACCCCCAAGTGTGAAGTAATGGGAATGATCAAGTGATATTGTTTAAAAGATCATAATTGTCCTAATTGGAGCCAAATGGAGATGTGTTTGAAACCTGGTAAGTAATAGTGTGTGGTGGATCATATAAGGAACCATTACGACGTAAATTGTACATGTGTATCACGTCCTCTTCATCAATGAAAGGTGTTGGTATACATCCATGTGCATACTAACAAGTGAGATTTTGTGAATAGATGAGAAATGAATCATTGCATATAGAACACAACTAAAATACATAGGAAATGCGATGCTAGTATGGTTAGGGTCTAAAGTTCCCCAATGTAATCCAACCAATATTGTCCAAGTGTTAGTAGATAAGTGTGAGGAGTGCGCGCTGCAAAACTGTTAGATAGAAGACACGAAGACCACAAGTAGCCGTAATATGAACACAACCATGGTAGATAAGGGGTGAATGAGGTGATGGTAAGATATCATTTAGTGTAAAGCCAAGCCAAGTCAAGCCATCATATGTGAAAATAGTATCAGAGTAAGTAAGATCCAAAGGAACACGATGCCAATAAGATTTTTTCATGAAAATCATGCATGTGAAAGGAGGAGGTACAAATGTAAATTGCCCATGAAAAGGTGAGATTACATCTAGAGTATGGACATAACCTCGATAAAGTACCATAACATTAGTAGAAGGAAGGGGTGTTTTGAATTGATAATCACTAGGGCCAACAAGGACAAAAGTATCATTGAAATACACATCATCTACCTCAATGGGGGTGAAGTTAAGATTACAAAATTTGTCATTAGTGAGTTCAACAGTATTGACATCATCATCGGTGCTAACATTGTCATGCTAGATAGTAGTATCAAGGATGTTGGTAGGAGGTGTACTAGATGTAGAAGCGAGAGGACCCTCGATGAATGGAGCATAATGCTTATTAGAATCGACACAATGGGTAAAAAGATAGTAGTAGTATGAGTGGAAATAATTGGAGTATGAAAATACATGATGGGGAAGAAGGATTGTAAGACCAAAAGAGGAAACAAAAAGCAAGAAAATATGGTGAAAGGAAGTGATCAATTAGTACTTTTCTCACTTACGAATCATATGGATAGTAGTATATGATCGGGACTAAAAATATACCCAAAGTGTGTGATTTAGTGTCTACATAATTTGATTAAGAAAATATTGAATAAAATAAATGCCTAATTCTAAATATGTAATAACGTTGAATATAAACAATTAAGTACAGATTTGATCTAAGAAAGTAAGAAATTTGAATTTGAAAACCCTAGTTACAAAGTAGAGATAAAAGAACTTAGCTAATTAATAGTGATTCCGAACATGTGCAAAGTTGGAAAACTGCTAGAACAAAGAGGTAGGATGTCACAATCAAACCCATAAAATTGCAAGGGTCTCAAGAATGCCAAGAATAGGGTGCATATATAGCGTTAGGGGCACAAAAGACCTATTCAGTGCTTGTGATTTCTTAGAAGGTGCGAAACCTAATTTCACGGGGTCATGAGATGTTCTCTTTTTTATTGCCTTTGATCACATGTATGCCACCGCACTTCACTATTATTTTCCTGAAACCTACAATAAGAAAGAAGCACCTAAAAAACCCTCAAACTACAAAAATCCTAAAAAAGAAAGATGTAAAATGAGGGGTCATATTGTCCTCGGCTATCAACGAAGTGAACTTACGACCGAGCGCCGTACTACATCTCAGACCCAATATAGTTCTATGTGCTTCTGTGTGCAATAGTGCTCCTATTTTCCCTTGCACCAATGATGCTAAGATAACTAGTAATAACTAGATAGAATGAATATGTGTGGATGGAAAAATTAAAATCCCCTTCCTATGCAAAGGTGTATGCAAAATAATAAGCCCAAGATGCAGTCCCTTTGATATGTAGATAGATATCCCTTGATAGAAATTTCCCACCATTATAATGGTATGTATGTTATGTTTATATAGGGATCTCTTGCTTGAATTTCAACATTAATGACATGACATGCCGACTAGTACTTCGGTATAAGAGTATAAAATCAGAAAGGTCGACCAAAAATGTCAAAAATGTGAACAAGAACAAATGGGATAAAAGCACCCGGGGTGGATAGGAGCACTGAGTGCTAGTGTCCATCCTGGTACTAGTGTCTTGATACAACCGACAAAAATGTAAGAATACTTGATAGACATGGATCCTGTGACTTGAATAGAACTAGGGTACATAAGTGACATATGTAAGAGATAAGACAATAGAAACCAACAAAGCAAATAGATGGACTAGACAATGTGTCACTAGTGAATAGTTTTCTTACGCAAGATCCATGTATAAACAACATACTTGGTGGTAAGTGAAATAATAGTAAGTGTGTGATTTTATGTCTACATTTTCCCCATTTATGATATTTGAATGAAATTCAAGTAGTGTAAAGGAAGTAAGCAACATAATTGTGAGAATTTTGTAGAATGCATGTTATAGAAGTACACATAGAATAAGAATACATAACATGGTGAACCATGGATCAACGCGTTGATCCATGTGGCATAGATAGAGATGGAAAACCATTATAAGGAGTGCTCGGAGATATTTGATGATTTGATTTTGAGCGATTTGAAGATTTTTGAATTTTTATAGATGGAGATTTGGTAGGGTAGGGAGTGATTAGTTCCCAACCCGATTTTGTATGTGTGAAAAATTAAAGGATTTGGGCGTCCTTCCGCCAGAGGAAGAGTGTTAGGGAGAGAGGTCTAGTTTTACCCTCCAAATATGACTACATCCTTAAAAGTTCTAGCTACTATAGACAGAGATAAAGACCATTTTTTTCATTTTGATCCAACAAGAATAACCCATGTAGGAGCAATATAGGAAAGGCAATGACGTCTCATTGCCCCCAATCCATGGGTGTCGTGATGTGTATAGTGTGAGATTTTGTTTCGAGTTAGGTCATCTAGAAGTGACATAAAATATAAAGTGACTTCCCATGTTAGGTCATTTGGGAGAGATAATTAAATGCGTTATGTTGTATTGATTGATTGATTTGATTCAAGTAGTAGAAAAATGTGTTGAGATTAAATGTATATCATAGATTACTCATGAAGAGAGTTTTTGCTTGTTGCTCTTAGATTAGGTCATTAGGGTGAATCAATAAGAAGTAGTAGGAAATGTCGCATGTTATATGAGAAAATTTTCCATAATGATGTGTTAGAAATATGAAACGATCATGTAGTATCTTGAGAGGGATTGTAAGGTGATCCTGATTGTATTCCCATCTTCAACGAAAGGGAAGTCTTTAAGAGAATGAATGTTGAGTTGAAATTAGATGTGCAATGATGTAATGGTTAATGAAAGGAAGTATAGTAAAATCCAAAAATTGTGTGTACATCGAGTTATAGATGCATGATATTAGAATATAACACCATGGAATGTGGAGAATACGATAGTAGGAGAAATTTTGAAATGAACGGTGAAAACAAGATAGAAAACAGTAGTGAATCTCAAGATATGAGAAAAATTACATGTCGTGTATTAGTTGAAAAATCAGCCCGAATGGTAAGTTTAGTAAAGTGGTAATTGTTTAAAATTGCTATATATAGTAATGGTGAAAAGTAAATTCATTTGAACCGTGATTGAGTGTGATTTTGATCTTTGAGCTTGTGAAGATGCTGCAAATTAGAGTAGCGCTATTGAGCCTATTTGAGATGTTGGCATGTGATTGTGGCATCGTACATGAAAAATGAGTTGGTAAGTAGGATCATTTTCAAAAAATGTGTAAAAATGAGCTCATTTTTGTGAATTTCTATGAAATTTGCATTTTTAAACTTTTAGGAAATTATGACATGGGAAAAAGTGGTGAAGCATTAACATCCCTCGGGATGCCAACACCAAGATCTAGGCACTAGTGACCCACTCCTAGGCACCCGTGTCCTACTCTTGGGTGCTTGTTGGAAGCACAATGGATTGAGAGGGAGGTGAATCAGTCCTAAAATATTTTTACTTCATTAACCAAACCATACATTCATCAATTATATTTTCCATACATCATTCATAACCATGTGTTCTTATTAAGATATGAAACATGAATCATAAGAGCATGAAACAAAGTAAACAACACAAGAACACCATATGTAAGTGGGAAACCCTCATGGGGAAGAAAACCCGCAAAAACATTTTAGATACTACATACAACAAAGAAATTTAGTGAAACACCAACTTCACAAGGAGCACCAACCCCTAATTTTGTGAAGCAAACACTCCCCAAGGAGGCTGCAACCACATATGATGACTAATCACAAACTAATCAACCTGAAGATGTTTTATATCTGATTTTTTTGCTGCCACAATTGATGAAGATCTCTAATTTAGCTCACAAACCCTTGCTCAAACCCTCATTCCTTCAACTAGCTCTTTCTTCTTCTTTCTCAACTTGTATTGCATCTAAAACCTTTCACACATGCTATAAAAACTAACTAAAACTGAAACACATCTTATCAGTCTTCAAATAATTCCTAAATATGTGTAAAAAAATCTTCTTTAGGTCACACTTTTCACTATGAAATACTAGACCACAAAATGAGCTCAAAATTCACTTTTATAGCCTTCTGTTTCTTTATAACTCAAGATAGGTTGGTCCTTAATCACTAATTAGACCCATAAAACTTAAAAAATTCCATTACATCCATTATAATGGTCAAAAATTACCCATATAGGTCGGCCATGCCAAAAACCTTCATTCATGCACCAAAAATCCTCAAAGCCCCATCACTAGGATGGGAAAAATCCACTTATGCCAAAAATAATTTTATTCAAGCTCTAAAAATCACCACACATGTTTAATATGACATTTAAACATCATAAATAGTATCAATTTTATTTTAACCAATCAAATTATTTCATTTAATGGGCTCACTAGCTCATTTCCTTCTCAAAACAAGCTGTTTTCACTCACTGTCTTCACCTTTGGGCCTCAATATCACCCAAGATCAACTCAACTATGTCATGTGACCACGATATAGAATTCATAGGACTTGTAAATTATTTTTATGCAAGTTAGATCTCTCTAAACATCCACCGGTTTAAACCACAACAACTTTACTCTTCACTAAAACAAGCTACCCAAAAACCAGTTCTACGAACTCAACTATTTTACACCTATTAAAATACTTTAAAGACCTATAAATGACTTAAATAAATGAAAATTCATTCCTATTTACTTTCTAGGTGGTTTCAAGCATCAAATCATTCATATCATGCTCTATTCAACTCATTCTTTTAGCCTAAACAAACCTATTCTCGAAAATGCGCTTACATTCTTCTTCACAAATCAACCTCAAAGAGCCATCAAATTAACTCACAAATACACAAAACATATACCACTATAAACCTCTTTGAATCACCTTTCCATAACATATTGTAACTCCTTCCAATTCTAATCTTAAGGCGTTCAACCAAGCCAATCTCTACAAACTACTCCTTATGCCTTCTAGATCTCAAGGACCGAACATGGGCTCAACACACTCCATCACACAAAAACACACTTCCAAACTCAACCAAATCATTGAAAACACTTAGCCATGATGACTAAGCACTCAAGAACGTTAAAAAGAAATAACAACTTAGAAACCATCACTTTACCTCATGTAGCTACACGCACCTTGCTATAATGAGCATCCTCCATATTTGATCCTTAAATAATAGGTCATAACATTTTCATAACATGTCCAATCATCAAGTTTTATATAGAATTATAAATACCTCTAAACCTGGATCACAACAAAATTTTAATTAGCTCCTAATTCATCCCGTAGCTCTTGATATTCCAGCTTTTATTGAAAGTCGCTCCAAACGGCCCCAAAAATAAATCCTCATAGATAGGGCACACATTGTACTTTTTTAGCATTTCCATGGCCTGAAACATTTATGTACATCAAAACCAACTCCAGGGATAATATAAATGGCAATTTATTCCTTACCTTCTTTAGAAAAATTCTTCACAAACTGAGACTCTTCAGAAACAAGTAAATTTAAGTGGGGACCACATACTGCCACATTATGTAATCTACAATGTACAACATCCAATCATCAATTTTGAAAAACCCATCAAAAGAAGCTCAATATATCTCTTCTTCTACAAGTTGCTCCTAGCTAGGGTTTTTCTAGGGTTTCAAACCACTTTACCTTCTTAACGATCATTCATAAAAACGTGACGATCAAACCACCTAATTATTTTGTGAAAGATTAATAACTGATTTAAGAATCTATGTCAAAGATCACATGTCCTCATATAAGGCATACAATTTACAACGAGCATTAAAAGGTTCACTTTTTCTTTAAAAACACATTGTTACTTACTCGGTTTCACCAAAACTTGCATATCTTGAAATTTACATTGCAGAATAACCTAAAACTTGTCATGAAGCATCATGAAAACATCCTATAACTTTACATACTCACCATATAGCTCAAATATTCCTGAAAGTCTCTATCCAATCTCATTTGCATGTGCTAAGCTATCAGTTTCTCACATGTTACTTCCCAAGGACCTCATAGAAACACCAAACCACTGAATGTAGACTTAAAACTCACTATACACCTTAGGTACACTACCAATATGCTACTACCATGCTCCACCATGATTTATTAGGTCCAAATATCACATCTCCAACTCATTATACATGCTCTAGGTCTAGAAACAAGTATGGAATGACCTGACTAAACAATGACAACTCATGACTTGACCTTGTTGACCTCATGCATACACATAAACACCTAAAACACACCTTATGGATCATGAATAACCTCATTAAAACCTCCAACCAACTCAGGAGAGATCCAACAATGTCTCGACCTAGCAAAAACCAAGCACTAGGACCTCCTAGAACACCACCAAGCTTGACACTACCAATTAACCTTCACCTTTGACAACTGATCAACATCACATGGAGACACTTATGACACTAGGACACCCTTTTCCATCAATGGAGTTTAAATCAATGATAACACAAACACACAATGGACAACAACACTAGTGACCCAGGTGGCCGTTTCGAGCCTTGAAGGTGATGAATGCGAAAGTTGATGCTTTATGATGCTATTAGTAGTTGCTTTTTTGTGTATATGAGGTGTTAATTTCATGTTTTTACTAGATTTTTGTGTTGTGCAGAGGGATATTCACTTGAGGGAGTTCTGTGGAGGTTGAAACTTGAGTACACTATTAAGATTAGGCCTATCAGATGTAGTGGGGATGTATTAGACTGTGTCGGCTCATCATCACATAGTCATAGTGGGGGATGTACCCCATAATATGCCTATGACCACCTGCGTTGTGTGAGAGGTGGAGAGTAGATACATGTACTTTTTAATTTCCTACTGGGGAGATGACAATGACCCTTGAGGATGTATATTGCATATTACGACTACCTCTCGTGGGTAAGAGAGTTTAGTTGATGGCCATAGAGGATGCACATAGATAGATGTGGGCTGTGAGGTGATATTATACAGGAGATGGGTGCGAAAAAGACCCATATAAATTTGGATGCCATATTGAGATCTGGTGTTCATGAATTATGGAATTTCATTACGGTAGTTATTACTTCATCGGTGGTAGTGGAGGGTGGTGGTGTAGGCATATTGTATAAGATACATGATATTTTTCATTGTATAGAGGAGGATGGTACTAGATATGCATGGGTGCGATGTGTATTGGTGCATTTGTATAGGGACCTATATAGGTTTACACAAGAGGACCATGGAGGTGGGATAGGATCCACCACATTGTTACATGTATGGGCTTATGAGAATATTGTGATATTGAGGCCACTTGGTGGGCCACGTGTAGAGTGGGTGAGGCCAAATATATTTTTTGGGAGATGGGTAAGTGTTCAAAGTAGGAGGATGGACACCGATACTTAGAGATCAATGTTTGATCACATGGGGTTAGGGGCCATTATATGGAGGCCATATCGAGCATACGAGAGGGTGGTCGAGGATGGTCCGAGCTATGATGAACTCATCATATGATGTGGTTGGAGGATTGGTTCCCAAGGGTAGTCGAGTTATTTCGAGACAGGCGTGTATCGTGACGGTTTAGTATTTCTCGTGATGTACCCCTAGAACTGCATGTATAGGTATGATCTACTAGGGAACCAAGGAGATTAGTTGTGAGACTAGGACCCATAGGAGCATAACTAGTGCCCCCTGTTCTGGATGAGGTAGATGTGGCAATATAGATGATACATGTTAACAATGTAGGATGTAATGAGGCATATAGTGCATGGGGGTAACACACTAATGGATGCTATTATTCCCAATTATTGTGGATGTGGCAGAACACCACTAGTTGGAGGAGTAGAGGGTGAGCACTTGCCCCGATGGTGATGACATAGCGGAAACAATAATAGAGTGTGAATATTTGTTTGTTTGATGGTTGTGGTATATTACTTAGTTGCTTGATTATGTATTTCATGTGTAGTAACTAATGTTGTGTCTGGATGGTTATAGGGGATGCTTATTGGTCATTGATTATGGATACATCGATCCGTACATTGACACAAAATGTGCCTATTGATGTGCTCATTGGAGGTGGGATGTTAGAGTGATTAGATGCTATTGTGAGTGAGCATGCTCATTTGTTTGATCCAGTGGTGATAATAGTAACAACGTGTACTATGTTGTTGAGTGAGTGTGACGAGGCGTGCATAGAGAATCATTGAGCTAGGGAGGTTGTAGGTGGAGGATCCCTAACATAGGATGTGTTCAAGAAGTATGTAGAGTTACAGGGGACAATTTAAAGAGTAGTCACTGAGTTGGCATTACTACGTAGGCAGGTTGAGAGATATAGCGGCTATGACTAGTGGTGTAGGGTGAGCAGGGAATCATCTAGATCTAGAGCTCTTGCGAGTTGTTGATGTTGATAATGATGATGATGTATGATGTGTATTGATGTAGCGATGCATGGGGGCTTTCCCCCAGTGATTGGATTTTTTTGAAACTATGGTTTTTAATGACACATATAGATACATGATTGTCATAATTGTATTGTGTTGATGTTTAGTGATATGCGACATGATGATGGTTGGTTTTGTGATGTGTAATTTTCATTGTGTGAATGATGATGTGTAATTAGTACTAGATGATGATATAACTATATCTAAAAATTGGATTGTATGTATGTATGTATATGGATAGAGTGTGACATATAGTAATAGTATAGTAGATAAAAGGAATAACCTATGGTAGAATGATTGTGTGCAAGAAGTGTAGATGATGTATTTAAAAATGAATGAGTATAAGAAATAGAAGGGGGGAGTGATGCCCCCATCATGTGTGTAGAGAGAGATAAATTTTTTTATGGAAAACACTTTAGTAGTCACAAATGAACCATAGAACATGAGTGTGCCATCAGAAATGGCCTAAGAGTATGTCCTAGATAGATGAATCAATGAAGCATATAACACAAAGATGGAGTGAGGTTATTATTGTAAATAAATCCCTCAATAGTCATGTAAGAACCATGAGAAACATGAGTGCGTCATTGGGTAGTGAGGTGAGAAAAATCACCTACCAAATATTAAGCGGGTGTGGAGCGGTGAAAGCATGTGAAGTGGAAGAAACATGAGTGTATGAGAAAACTAAATGCCTGATGTGATGGTGCCAATGATGGGGGATGAAGTGGTGGGAAACACAGATGATGACAACTTAGGAAGCCAATGTGAAGTAAGAGGACCTGCGTGGCGAGATGAGATAATGTAGTGGAGGATGAATGAGATGGAGGTCATGCATGAATGATGACCTTAGGCAAGGTGTACGAATAAAACCGTAGGAGCTGGAGAAGGAGATAAGTGAACTAGATTAGTAGCGCACTTGTGTGGAATTGGTAAAATAGATAGCTCATGAGAGAGAGAGCCAAAGCAAATGACACCCTTGTCTTATAATTATTGTAGTTTTTCATGAAGGTGCAACACATCATCATTGTCATGATGGCCTTTGATTAGATGATAATTTCAATTCAATAAGGATGATCTCTTTGACGATGCAATTGATGAGGATGATAATGCTGATTAGAAGGAAAGCAAATCAAGCACTTATCAAGTAAAGAACACAACACATCATGAGGCTTAACAACATGTGAAAAGTGCAATGGCTCTCGAGTAGGAGATGATGAAGACTTAGGTGGGGAGTGACATGGTGGTAGAAATGGAGGATGCTTATGTGATGGAGGAGATGGAACATGCTCATGTGGTGGAGGAGATAGAGACCTTGGTGAAGGCTTGATAGATGGAAGTGGAGAAGAAATAAAAGACAATGCAACATTAACAGGAGGATCTATAACATGTGTAGTAATTAAATATTTTTATAGATTGATAACCTTATAGCATAAGAGTGTAAATGAATCACATGTATCATATTGCAATTATTGTTTTAGAGAAGGAATCAAGTCATGAAAAAAGATGAATTGATTTTCTTGATCAATAGGCTGAAATACTAGCTGATGCATACAAAAATTGAAGCATAAAATGTAGTCCCAGTATAGGTTCTATCTTTCCCTCGATGGAAGCTAGGAAAACGGTTATATGTGACACTAAGACCATTGTTTATTTTAAATTGTCCGAGAAAATCACCTTTCATTTCACAAAGTGCACTAATAGACCCAAAAGGTAAGTGAGTGTACCATTGAAGAGCTTCATTGATAAGACTATGATGGAAGGATTTAAGTAATAAACGATCATAAAAATAAGAAGCCATAGCTAAATGGTAATGCTTGAGGTGTAGATATGAATTTCCAATACTGTCAAAGCATGAGAATGTAGGCATGATGAAATATTTAGGAAATTCTGAATTGTGAATTTTCTTAGGAATAGTATTTCCGAAAGAGAGTTATTATCAATAGATGCATAGTAGGCTTTTCTTTCAAGAGTGAGATATTGGACCTGAGATTGTAATTTTCCAACAACATGCATGAGTGATAAAATTTCATGTGAAGGAATGGTGGGAGATGTGAGAGGCACATTGAGAGGTTGCAATTTTCCATTATGAGTGATCATGGGAATGTCAGAAGAAGAAGTGGAGGATGCCAATGTTGTAGGCACAAATGATTTTATGGAGTAATTTTGACATTACGACTTTCTTGTATTTTTAATTAAAATTAAAAACTGCGAGCACTATGTAAAATCAAAGAAATAACCAAGAAAATTTGACAAGAATTTTGACACCATACATGATAACAAAGTTCGACGCTTATGGCCTACATCTCTGGGTCCAATTAAAGGGATCGATCTATTAAAATCATAATAAAATAACACTTACAAAAGTATTATATGATTTTGACCTTCTCACTTGTGTTTCCTCCTTGCAAAAATATCCCTAGTCTCCTTTGGAAGTTTTCCAAAATTCCTCTCTAGCTCTCACAATAAGCCTTTTTAAAATTACATAGTCCACTGCATATCCCTTCAAATATAACATTGTCCCCTTTATATTTTTACTCACCACTGGCATAGTGCTCGAGAGCCTTTCTTATCCTTTACCACAAACGACCAAGGTTCAAGCCACCCATACACTTCGCTTTTTCTATGTAGGGAATTATATCCCACATTCAACATAAAATTGGTAGGAGGGGTTTAAGTGGTTTATATGGGGGGCTTATATGTTTAATTGGATTGTGAGCCATTTTAGTGGCCATTTGTGTTGTTTGTGTGGTAAGTTTGTTATTGCTAAGTTGACCGCGTAGAGGTAATGTGGCCATGTGGGGGGATAGGCTAGTGGAGGATAAAGAGATAAGATGGATTTGTTAGGAGATAAGATAGATAGGTGGCGAGGAGATAAGTAGAGATGAATGAATGATATGAAATATTGGCAATGAGATAATGAGGTTATAGGGAGGTTTCAGTGGGTGGGGTCAACTCGACTCGGCTTGGTCCAAGTCGGCTCGACCCACCAAGTCCGGTTGTCCACCACTATACAATGCAATACATTACAATATATTTCAAAGTACCATAAGATAGTCCCACATGTATCCTATTATTACAATCAAGAGAATATATATACAAAAGCTCTTTGTAATGGTAATATGAATATTGGAGGCCAAGGCACCCCTCCATAATCAGAGTGTGTCGAACCTGGTTGAGGGCCCCAACCAGCAAAAAGTGGGGCCCACTTGTCCGCAAATCGAGTGTCGAAGACCGACGTTATAAACCAAATTTTTACTTCATATCCATTGTGCCACTTGTCACAATTTCATTAGTCCACTTGGCGGATGCATGTGTGTCACCTACCTGTTCGATCTTGATTTTTACCAATTGGCCAAAAATTTCAGGGGCCATAACTTCTGCATACGTGCTCCATTTTTGTAAACAAGATACCACTAGAAAGCTCTAATTTTTCTCTACACAATGCAACTTCCTATAACTAATTTTGAGAAGATTATAGATCAATGTTTTCTCAATGAGGATCCTCTGATCACTCCTCCCCACTAAGAAACTTTTGGACCTCTAAAATTTAATTTAATTGGTAAATAGGTGAGGGTACTTCTCCCTCACCTTTCCAATTTCCATCCATTTCACCTTGTTTGGATGCATGCCTTTTAAACCCACACAAAGATATTCAACATCACCCCTTTGCGAGGTTCTAACCTTCTTGTCCAAAATGATATCATCTTATAACTCATCCAGATACTCAGGTGCAAAATCATCAACAAAAGGTACAACATTAGCATCATCATGATCAATAATCATAAGCGGTTCATACAACTTCAAATTTTCAACATTTACAACTGAATAAATTTGCATGTATGGAGGTAAATCCAACCGAAAAAGCATTATTACCAATTTTCTCCAATATTCGGAATGGACCATACCAAATTGGTTTTAAATTTTTCCTTCACCTTCATCTTTCTTTTTTTGATGTGAAGCCAAAATGAATCACCAACTTGGAACTTGTGATCAGTTCTATGTTTATCATGCCTTGCTTTATATTTCACTTGACTTTTCTCCAATTGTTCTCGGACATACTGATGGACCTGTTGTATTCGTTGCACAAAAATTTTTAGCTTTGTCAATATCACTAAGTCCACTAACAATAGTTTCTTGTCCAAAAGAGAAATCTAATGGAGATTTAGGCAGATAACCAAAACAAGTCTCAAAAGGAGACTTCATAGTAGAAGAATGTAAGGCATGATTATAAGCATGTTGCACATAATATAAATGTTCATCCCACAATTTAGGATGTTTACCACAATAGCCCCTAAGAAAATGTACCACTATGTGGTTCACAACCTCTGTTTGACCATCGGTCTGTGGATGGAAAATAATGCTTTTCTTCAGTTTAGTGTCCATCAAACCCCACAAAGTTTGACCAAAATTCCCAAGAAACTTGGAATCCCGATCTAAAATAATAGAAGTGGGAAAACCAAAATGAACCCATACAAACTGAAAGAATAAATGTGTAGTCCCTTCACTAGTTATTTGTTTAGTACAAGGAATCAACACACACATCTTGCTAAATCTATCCACAACCACATATAAATAGTCATGTTTCTTTCGTGACATGGGAAAACCTCCTACAAAATCCATGGAAATACTTTCCCATGGACGTGTAGGGACAGGAAGAGGAGTGTAAAGTCCTAACTTCCTGTCTAGGCTTTCTCATGGCACAAAGAACACATCCTTTTATATACCTGGTTACATGTTCATGCATTCTAGGCCAATAACAATACATTTGTAAATGTGCAACTGTTTTACCAATACCAAAATGTCCAGATATAAGAGAAGTATGAGCTTCCCTAATCATATGCACTCTTTCATTTTGTGGAATGCAAAGTTTACCAAAATGATACAAAATTCCATCATGCACATGATAATCCAATTCTCCTACTTGTTTCCCACTCATTAAGTCTTCATACACTTCTTTAAAATCAACATCATAAACATATTGTTCTTTATAACTATCATGAGCCAAAGAACTATGTTGTAAAAGAATAGATGCAACAACAACTGGAGGTCTAGATAGCATATCAACAACCTTGTTTTGTATACCTTTCTTATACCTGATCACGAGAGTGAAATTGTTGCAAGAATCCCATCCAACGGAAGTGTCTAGACTGTTGTAGTTTGGTTTGTGTTTGTAAGTACTGGAGGGGTTGATGATCTGTATGTATTATTGTTTCCTTTCCCATCAAGTAATGTTTCCATTTCTTTACACTCTACACCAAAGCATACAACTCTTTATCATAAGTTGGATAATTTCTTACCACACTCGTGAAGGTCTCAGAATGGTAACAAACAAGTTTTCTGTGTTGCATCAAGACTTCCCCCATTGCATATTCACTTGGCATCCATCTCAATCTCAAATGATTGCTGCAAATCTGGAAGTGCCAAGACTAGAGTGGTACTAATTTTCTCTTTTAGTGTATCAAAATCTCTCTAATGTTTTCCTCCCCACTTGAAAGACCTGTTTAATACTAGTCAAAGCATGCAAAGGAGATGCAATAAATGAGAAGTTAGCAATAAATTTTCTCTAGTATTGTACTACACCAAGAAAATTCTAACTTCCATTACATTATTGGGTCTAGGCCAGTTAACAATGACCTCAAATTTTGCAAGATCTATTTTCAATTCACCATTTCCCACAACATAACCCAAATAAACCAAATATGTTTTCCCAAATTCACATTTAGACATCTTCAGAAATAATTTCTCCTTTCTTAAAGCATCTAAGACTTTTTATATATGAATGATATGATCATCCCATGATTTACTGAAAATCAAAATATCATCTAAGTAGACTATGAAAAATCATCAATGAATGGCCTAAATACATCATTCATAACACACATGAATGTAGCAGTGCATTGCACAATCCAAAAGGCATAACAAGCCATTCAAATAAACCTTGTTTTGTTTTGAAAGTAGTTTTCCACACATCACCTTCATTGATTCTTACTTGGTGATAACCACTTCTTAAGTCTAACTTAGTGAAATAAATAACATTCTTTAATTGATCCAATAAATCATCAATACGAGGAAGAGGGTAATGATTTTTCACCGTGATTTTGTTTAAGGCACAAAAATCAACACACATTCACCATGTGCCATCTTTCTTTGGCACCAAAATGATTGGCAAACCACAAGGAGATGAACTTGGATGGATAATTCCTTTTGCCAAAAGTTCCATCACTTGTTTCTTGATTTCCTCATTTTCAACCATGGAAAATCTATACATACCAATGTTGGGAAGAGGTGCATCCTTGTAACAATGTATCTCATGTTGAACCCCTCTTTTGGGAGGTAGACCTTGTGGATCTTAAAAACATCATCATAGTTAGAAACAATTTTAACCAATTCATTACGATGTTTAGGATCACAATCCTCAAAATCCTTTTCGTGATCTTTCTCTTTGGATTTGATCACCATGAGTACAAAATTCTTGCTTGAATTTACAAGCCTTTTCATCTTCCTGCACAGTAACCAAGGAAAGACTTGTTTTCACATGATGAGCTCTAACAATATATTCAATCCCATCCTTAACAAGAAAGTACTTATTCTCTTCCCTATAGAAGATTGCTTTACGATCATATAGATAAGGACTTCCCAAAACCACACCACAAATATCTAAAGGAACAACATCCAAATCAACCTCATCAATAAACTTGTTTGTAATGGAAAATCTTGAATCTACAAGTTTTTGTTACCTGTAACTTTGCATCATCACAAACCCAACCCAAAGGATAAGGCTTAGGATGTGGCTTGGTTTTGAGTCCCAATTTCTTCACAACCTCCTCTAAAATCAGATTAGCTTGAGATCCACTATCAAATAGAGTGTCTATTTTTGTATGTTTAGAAACAAATCTAAGGTGGAAAAGCTCATTTCTTTTCTTTTCATCATGCATAGATTGTTGTTTAGAAGAAGATGCAACATTTGATGAACTAGTGTTAGAAGAAGAGGAAGAATGACTACCTTGAAAACTCATGGTCGTGATCTTGGTTTCATCTCCTGAATCAAACCCAAGATCATGGACCACAATATTCATTTTCTTCTCTTTTCCTTTCTTATTAGTCATCCATTTAGGCTTCATTTCTGATGTAATTTCCAACACTTAGATTCATCATGATTCTTTTTACAATGATTGCAAAATGGTTTTTCATCTTCTTTCTTAACAATAGAGTTTGTCTTTTTCTTACCCTTTCCTTTTCCTTGTTCTTTCAAACCTTTTTCTTTGCCTTCGGATTGCTTGTTCTTGTGTTTTGAGGAGGAAGACTCCTTAGTCATTTTCCCTCTTGCTTCCAAATGTGTAGCTTGCACACACACCACATCAAGATTAGTAGGATTAAAAATGAGAATCATATGTCTCAAATAACTATGTAATCCACCAATATATTTAAGCAATGTTTCTTGTGTATGGAGAGAAATACCAAGAATAAGAGCCCTTTTCCTAAACTCTTGTGTATAATCTTGAACACTTTGTCCCTTAGTTTGTCTCAATGTTTTCCAATCCATCATAGCTTGTTGCATATATCCTAGAGGATAAAATTGTTGTCTTAGATCAAAAAAAATCAGACCAAGAAGTGATTTCTTTACCTTTTTTCTCATCTACTTCTTAAAGCTTACTCTCCCACCATATGAGTGTTGTGCCACCCATTCAAAGAGTTTCCAAATGAATTTTTGCTTCATCATCAACAATTTTTTGAACCCTGTAATATACCTCAATCTTCTTGATCCAGTTATCCAACTTCTCTTGCATTAAGCTCCCCATTATACATTGGAATTCAAACTTTATATCTAGTTTTAATGAAGGAAGAAAATCATATTTTTGTGCTTCACCTTTAGGAATATCATAATCAAAACTAGAGCTTTCTTCCTTTTTACCTTCTCTAGCTTCTTTTTCCCTCTGTCTTTTCCTATCTTGGTACAATTCTTCCACCATTTCTTTCATCTGAAGGAATGATTGATGAAAAATTCTTCTTCACATTCCTCGAACATCCTTGGACTTCGAGATCATCTTGTACCAATTTTGGGATCAACTTCTACTAGTTCTCCTTCACCCTTTCTAGAATGGGACCTTGTTAACATTCAACACAACTTGCAATCCAAACACTGTTAATCTGATCATAGACCAACTCTGATACCAAATGATCCAAAATCATAAGAAAATTGCAAAAACATTCACCAAATTTTCTTTAAAAAATGATTTTATGGAGTAAAATTGACATTACGACTTTCTTGTATTTTTAATTAAAATTAAAAACTACGAGCACTTGTGTAAATCAAAGAAATAACCAGGAAAATTTGACAAGAATTTTGACACCGTACGTGATAAAAAGTTCAACGCTTTATGGCCTACATCTCTAGGTCCAATTAAAGGGACCAATATATTAAAATCATAATAAAATAACACTTACAAAAGTATTACATGATTTTGACCTTCTCACTATGTTTCCTCTGCAAAAATATCCTAGTCTCCTTTGGAAGTTTTCCAAAATTCCTCTCCTAGCTCTCACAATAAGCCTTTTTTTTTAAAATTACACAATTTGCTGCATATTACCCTTCAAATACAACCCGACCCCCTTTTATATATTGTTTAAACACAGGCATAGTGGTTAGACCCCTTATCCTTTACCAAATGTCCAAGGTTCAAGCCACACTCATGCGCTTTTGATTTCCATTCTATGGATTATGTATTTAATCCCACATTCAATGCAAATTAGGTAGGGTAAGTGGTTTGGTAATTAGGGAACTGGGCATGTTTATTTGGCTTGTGAGCCATTTTGTAGCATGTGATGATTGTGTGGTCGGTTGCTATGTGCTAAGTTGGGTATGAGGTATAGTGGTTGGTGGTAGGCGCGTGGAGGATGTGGATGGATGTGAGAGATAAGGCAGATTGTTAGGAGATAAGATAGATAGGTGGAGAGATGAGATAAGGTAGACGTGGCTACATGCATGGAATAAGATCAATGAGTTGTTGAGGTTAAGGGGGTTTCGGTGGTGAGTAGGTCGACTCATTCAGTTGAGTTGGCTCGACTCGACCCGAGTCGTTGTCGTTGTCCACTGCTATACAATGCAATACATTACAATATATTTCAAGCACTATAATATAGTCCCACATGTATTCTACTGTTACATACAAGATCATATATATACAAAATATTTGCAATGGTTATATGAATATTGGAGGCCAAGGCACCCCTCCAAAATTGAGTGTGTCGAACCTAGTTGATGCCCCCGCCAACAAATAAGCGGGGCCCACACTGCTTGTAAATCGAGTATCAAGATCAACATTATAAAACAAAATTTTTACTTCATAACTACCTATAATCGATTCCCGAGAAGATTATAGATCAATTTTTTTAGTGAGGATCATTTGGATCAAATAGAAGAAGCCACATGAATATCTTTGAGAGAGGAAGAATGAGAAGAACATGGAATATCAGTAGAAACATGAGGAATAGCCTCGGAAACGACATGCAAAAAAAAGAGATAGAAGCGAAGAATCATCATGCATATTATTAGATACAACCTTAAAATTAGATGAAAATGGAGTAGAGAATTCACATTTAGCAGTATGAAAAGAAGTAGAATCATTACTAACATGTTCAGGCTCAGAAATATCATCAATATTAGACAGAGTTTCACATGCAAGTATTTCATCAAGTGCATCATCAACATATAGTGAAGTAGGAGAAGAGCTATAATGAAATGTACCTCTATAAGCATTAACAACACTTTCAAAAATGTAAGGAGTATGAGATGTAACTTTACAATCATCTTGACTAGTATGAGAAATAACATCATGCACATGTACATTTTCATCATGATTTTTATCTATGGTATCATAATCAAGAACAAGTATATAATCAATAATAGCATTAACCATAGTTTCAACGGTAATAAAAGAAGGTGGAGTAGTCCTAGTTCCTATAGAATAACAAGGATTATAGCCGTGTAAATGTTTTTCTCCTAAAAACAATGATGCAAGAAGAATGGGAAAAACTAGTAGGAATGTTGCATTAATTGGCTATAAGTATTCTTTTAACATTATAATCAATACGAGGGTGCGATAGAGAGTGCTAAGTTCAACCTCAATAGCCTAACCATAAATAGGTTTAATAATCTCATGATGCATAACTTTCCTAAGCGAAGAATATATGCTTGTCGCTATTAGGGTTTAGTGGATCCTAGGCAAGGAGTTCTAAGATGCCGGTTCAAAAATGATTAAGAAAATATTGAAATAAATAGATGCCTAATTCTAAAATATGTAACATCACCGATAAATATGAAATGAAGTAAAGATATTGACCCAAGAAAACAAGTAATTTTAATTTGAAACCCGAGTTACAAATGAAAATATAAGAGTAATTAGTTGATTCATAAATGATGTCGAAGGTGTGCAGAGTGGAAAACTTATGGAACAGAGAGACAAAATGCTGTAATCAAACCCGAAAAATTACATGAGTCTCGAAAATGTTAGAACGAGGGAACCTATGCAAGGTCGGAGGTGCTAAAGACCTATTCTAGGCACTTGTGACTTCTCGTAAGGTACGAAACCCAATTTTGTAGGGTTGCAAGATGTTCGCTTCTTATCACGTTTGATCACCCGTATGTCACCGGAAATTTGCTGTTATTCACTTGAAACCTGTAATAAGAAAGAAGAACCTAAAAAACCCTCAAACTACATCAAATCCTAAAAAATAAATATGCAAAATGAGGGGTTGAACTATCGTCGGATGTAAAACAAGTGAACTTGCATGATTAAGCACTGCACTACATCTTAGACCCAATGTAGTTCTATGTGTGTGTGAAAAATCATGCCCTAGGTGGCTCTTGTGTGAGTTGCATGTGATAATGAGAAATAACTAGATGTAAATAGATTTGTGTAAGAAAAAATGAACTTCCCCTCATATGTGTGTATGCAGAAATGGAAGTATGTTGTCCCTTGTATGGAGTTAGATAGATGTTTGAATTCTCTTAGAGTGCTCTTGGATGTAAACTTAGGTGGTGATATCTAATGTTTAGTGCTTGAACCTTTATTATGGTCACATAACTTTATATTTATATGATTCCTTTGTTTTAATTTCTTAATTAATCACTAAAAGGCCGACCACCAAGAAAATAAGATGCCAAAACAACTATAAAGAACCCAAAAGATACAAGTAAAGTACAAAGAGGCCAGGGCGTTCGGAGGGGATGGGGCACCTGAAATTGGTGTCTTGGTTGGGTGTTGGTGTCTAGAGTGAGAAATGCCAAAGTATGAAAATATAAATTTTGCAAGGAGTGTAAGAGAAAAAGAGGAAACAGAAGAAAGTAAAGATGACCAGAGACAAAGGTGATCAATTAGTTCTTTTCTCACTTAAGAATCATATGAGTAGTAGTATGTGATTAGGACTATAAATCTACCCAAAGTGCATGATTTAGTGTTTACACCCTCACCCTCTTCCCCTTACTTTATAATTCTTTAGGAATAAAAGAAGTTGCACCTTATTGGACTTCCTTGTGAGAAACAAACAACTTGGGCTTTGAGGTACAAGGGGGCATAACTTGAAGTGGAGTGGCCTAAGTGATAGGTGAACCTTTCATTTTTCTCATAAACATATCCTCTTCCTTTTGGTGTTAAATGGACATAAGAGTGATTTTATTGCTTATATTTGCACTTAATTCCTCCACTTCTCTAAATGTTGGTCCCTTGGAAAAAAATCAAGGTGTTTTCCCCTTAATGTGTCCAAACTATCTTCTCCTTGATAAAAGGTGGAAGAACATCAATAACCAACCCAAAAGCCCTATATTCTCTCAATACTAAAGTATTTTGAAGAGACAATTCAACACCTTTATAGATGAGACAAGAGAAAGTTCTTATTACGAAATTATTTTTCCTCTCATGTAGATAGGTTGGGCCTTGTTTGTTCCAATCAAGGGGTTCCACTGTTTGAGATGTTATAATCTGTTTAATAAAATACCTTCTTACTAGTCACTTATAATCTACCAAACCCTTAGGGACAATTACAATTTTATAATCAATCATTTGCAAGAGATTCATTCAGAAAAATCCCTAAGTCTCACCTCCTCCTCATCCTTGCAGTCCATTTAGTAGTCCTCATAGTGAGGATCATGTTCATAAGAGTTGTCAAGGAATACTTGTATTATCCACTTGATGTTTTAGTTTGGTCTGGATTGGAATTTTTGCATGATAATTCTATTCATCTCAACATGCAAGAGTCTATCCTTGACCAATGTAGGGAACGTGTATCTCCCAATAATGATTGGGAACTTAACATTAGTTTTATGCTTCCTTGTTATAATTTTGTGAACTTCAACAGTTGTCTTTCTAACTCAAGTAATGCCCATTTATCATCTAAGTACCTAGGCAACATATATGGAGTTCCTTGGAAGCCACTCACCCTGATGTATGTGAAAGACTTGAATTGAATGAAATAACATCCAAATTCATTGATTACTTCCCTAGCCTTGGGTGACATCCTATACTAATCCCATTCAAGTTTAAACAAGAAAATGATAGGAGAAAAGAATGCATCATGGGCCCTTATGGAATCATACTTATGAATTTCTAAGTTGAGTTGTGGGTACACATCATATACCATATATTCCTAAAATTCTTTGGCCCTTGAAATGCCAGAAATGACTTATGGCATGTCACATTGAACCCATATAGGAGGTCATGTAAAATTCACATTTCTGTCTAGACCCCTCATGAATCTATATTGCCATTTTGATAAGTTGATCATGAATAGAATTGTTGATCAATTCTCCCAATGAATATGTGCTTTGAAGTTGAGGATAATTTGGATATACCTAAACATCCACTCATGAAATTAATAAGTATATTCATTACCCACAATTTTATTCAACAAAGTGATGAGGTCTCTAACTTCTTTAATGAATTTATCCTTGCTCAACCTCTTAGGAATCCTTATAGCAAAAATCCTTGGTTTAAAAAGCCATTGATTGTTCATTATCTTTGAGAACTTATCATGGTGAGAAACCCATAACTAACTTGCTGATTCAATCATTACATCTACAACTTCCTCCCTTTCGGAAGTCCCAACATTTCATCAAAAGTTTTAGGGTTCGAGGATAGAATTTTACCACCACTCCTATCAAACACCTCCTTGGTTTATGGATTATAATTCTCAACACATACCCAAACCAGTTCTGGGTACTGAATTGAAGGGGGAAGTAGCAGCTAAGGAAATGTCACTTTCATTAATTGAGGCCATGAGATCATTCCTATTAACCACATGTAGCCTCTGAAGGAACTCATTCATATTCGTATTTCCCAAATTTGTTTCAGATTATTTAATCCAGATCAGATATAAGATGGGACAAAATAGGGGTTCCAGATAATTAAATCTTCATGGTGGCCAATAAAGTGGAAAAAAAATCACTGGAGAAAAAAGTAATAGGGAATTAGAGATATTGAGAAAATAATCCGTTTCATAACCCAATACCATCCAACAACTTAGAAAAATGAAAATAAATAACATTAAAAGACTTACTTATGCACAAACACAATTGTAATTTCTTGTTCCAAGTGAAAGAGAATGTAATAACAACAATTTCACTTCAAAAATACTCCAATGCATCTCATCCATAGAATTTAGGGGTTTTATTCTCACTTTAGGGCTCTAGGATGCTTGACAATCTTGAGTTTTGAATGCAAAGTGTGGGACTTAACCAAATTATTTAAACATATAGTCACTTGCACATATCCATTAATGGAAGATATCCTCCAATTTTTTTCATATTTGCATCTATTAATCATTTAGCTCAAGTTTAAAATTGGGCCATACACATTGACCAATTGACGGGGTAACATAGGTAGGTGAGTAGTTAACGACTTTGCAAAAATTGTGAACATGAAAGTTGTAAATTTACAAGGAACATCTCACCTTGAGGTGCTCTTAAAAATTCCATTTTTCCTTTTTGGGCTTGGGAGATGGGGAGACAACTTGTAACTTAGCAAAAACTATGAAGTTATGAACTGCTAAGCTACAAGAATGCTTTCTCACCAATGTCACGAGATCATGCCACATGTCCATATCCATCATGATTTGGAGATAACAAACAACTTACAAATTTTTAAAATCTGCGGAGTTGCAAACTACGAAGTGACAAAAATTCCCCCCGAATACTTGTAAGATTCCTCAAATATTCCCATTTCATGCCTCATAAGTATTTTTTATAGTTTGTATCTTTGAAAAAATTACAAAATTTTCTATTGGCATGTGGATGTTGAGTTTTGATTGATGTAAAAGGAACATTAATTACAAATCAGGGATGAAGGAAAGCTAAAGGAAGCTTGAAGTGAGTATGACAAGGCATGACAAGGTATGACATGAGAACACATGATTGAGATTTGACTTCTTGAGGAAAAAGTGGCTTGTACACGCATGATGGTGATGTGGGCGCATGTCGATGATTTCATAGAAGTTTTAGCATGTATGTGATGAGGAAATACAATTAAAATGATAAACACAAAAGTGCATGAGTTGAATTGGCATGCCTAGCTTAGTTTAGTTGGCCTAATCCTTAGGCCTAGTCGACAAGATAACTTGAAATGGTTGAATGAAGGTATGAAGTAGATGTAAAAGTATCATCAAGGAATAGAAAGCATGAAGAGGGCATGTTAAGATAAGTTTATGACAATAACATGGTAGGTTCATGAAGCATGAGATGGAAATGCAGAGACTAAACTAGGCCTAATTCAGAGACCTAGTGTAAGCATAACATGTAGTATGGAGTGATGAAAGCTAAAATAGGGCATTACAGCATGAATTTTGTGTAGGGACATTGTAGAGAGGCTGTAGGATATGCTACAAGTCATAATTTAGATGATGGAGGTATGTTTTAGGTCTTTTGGAGGCATATCCTTGAGGACAAGCCATGTATGCATGTATAAGTCACTATGGATAGAGAGTTTCAGAACTAATTGAGAAAGATGGTGAATTTGGTCAATTAGAGGATGTTGTCATGATACTTCATAACAAGTTTCAAGTCCAAGTGATGAGCATTTTTGAAGATATTGCAATATTACCAAAACCAAGTTTCTAAAGGTGATAATTTGAGGTAAAATTTGACTTTGAGATGCTTGTTGTGGGTTGTATGCTTTGCATGGGGACCTGAGATCCTTGGCATAGTTAATTATGATTATTATGAATATTTTCCAAGAACAATGAGGTTATTTTAATATCATATCTTTATGAATGATTGTTAAGAACCTAAGTAGGTTTGAAACCCTCTCAAAACACTAGATTTGGAGCGACTTGAGAGATATTCCTCAAAGTGACCCAGAATTGATTGTTTTCTCAATTGTGATGATTGGAGGTTATAGAGGACTCCTCCATATTTCTAGAAAGGTATGATAAAGATCGTGACATTATGTGGATCCCACTCAAAATGAATTTTTATGAAAAATTTTAGTATGTGGCAAAGTTTTCCATTGACCTATCGAATAAATCACCATTTATGTAAGCATTGGAGTTTTAATACATGTGCATGATAGTTTTAGATCATGGTTTTTCCTTTAAAATGCAAAGTGAGCCCTATCTATGAAGACTAGTTTTTGGGGAAATTTGGAGCAGTCTGCGGTAAAAGTGGATTTTCAAAATTTCCAATGAAATATCAAACATGATTTTTTTCTAATTAATGAGCAAGTTATGACCTATTCTTTGAAGGTCAATTCTAGAAATGCTTGATTGTGCATGCTATTGAGTGGCTTCATGAGGTTTATTGGTTGTTTTAAGTTATTTCAAAATTTCTAGATATTTCTGAGTGCTTATACAACATGTCTAAGTGTGTTCCATAATTTTTTTAGCTTGGAAGTGTTATTGAAGGTGTTTAGAGCTTGATTCCTCAAGATTAGTTCTTGAGTCTTATTTGCCAGTTTGGAGCACTTGCAGAGATTGAACTGTTTGGAGGTATTCTAGTTGGATTTAGAAGAAAAAGTGAGTAGTTCTAGAAAGAAGGTTCAAAGATATTTCTAATGGTATATGAGTTGATCTTATATGATGGGTTTTAATACATTAAATCATTCATTCTTCGTGACTATGTTTTTGAAGCAACCATGATTGTGCATGCCAAGCTGAGAATAAGTGATGAAATGAAGTCTTGAGACCTTACTTGAAGCATACAAACAATTAGATGATGTTGTAGACATATTGAAGAGTTTTCCACCATGTTTTCATTTCATCATTTCAATCTTAGAGTGATTACATGCATCTAAGTTGAAGACTGGTTTTTGTAGTTCATACACCTAGTGGAACATATGAGCTCTAATGAAGTTTTGATGATGAACTGGGAGTTGAAAAGATTTAAAAACTCATATATGGAAAGGAAATAACCCTAGTAACATGCACACATCCTCTATAACACTTTTCATTAGTTAAATTTGATAGAGGACAAATATTCCAAAGTGGGAAGAAAAATATAAAACTGAAAATGACAATTACAAGGTTAGAGAAAAGACTAAAAATGGAAGGATTTTTAGGTGTTTCAGATGTGTAACGAGTTGGGGAAGGTTCTCTAAGCCTTCATATGTGTCAGAGGTGTCATGAAAAACTGAATAAAGGTTAGAAAATGTAACTTATCTTCTACAAATTCCCGATTGCTTGTTGGCGAGTTTTTGATGACATCATCCAAGCTCCTTGTGTATGAGTTAGAGGAGTAAGTAGTTGAAGAGTTGTAAGAGGAAGATAAAGAGAGTTTAGAGTATTTTATTCTCATGAATTAGTATGCCTAAGCATGTAAGAAATTTTTTCTCTTACTCGACTATGTTTTGAAGTAGCATGAGGAGATGAAAAATCAAGTGCATTAAGGAGTATGTGAAAACCTTTATGACTTAAATTTTTACAGATTATGCATACATGAAAGAGTAGGTGTTTGATGGTGTCATACAAGGTGAGAGGAATTAAAATAATGAGTTTGTGAAAGAATATTTCCATGACACTACTGAAAACAACATGAAGTGATGAGAAGAGAGGTGAATCAAGAGAGGTGAAGAGTGAAGAGATAAGAGATGAATATGAGATCAAAATCTGTTATATCGCATAACAAAGTGAAGGTGATCAAAATATTGTAAAAATTCTAAATTGTTTCTTATAAAATGGGAGTTGAAGCTTCCTTGTAAGTTGTATCTTGCAGAAGGTCAAGTAGGAGCTTGACTAAAGTTTTTGGAGTTGGAGCTTCCATGTAAGTAGGAGATTGCTAAAGGTCAAGTAGTAGCTTGGCTAAATTTTGGAGTGGGTGCTTAAAGTTGAGTGGTTTCTCAAAAATTTGAAATACTTGTAATATTTATAGGAAAATTTATCCACACTAGTGCATTTGCAATAAGGTTGGGCATGTCATATAAATCTATGAATTGAGAGGAGGGGTGAATCGGTGTTTTTAAAATTTTGTGCAATTTATAATGATTCAATCAACCAAACTTAACTATGTTAACCATGAAGAACATGAGCATCCAACCATGAAAGAGAAAGAGCAAAAACACACAGGAACACATGAGGAGACTAGATTTAAGGTGGGAAACCCAATAAGGGAGAAAACCAACAGAAAGGAGAAATCAAAGCAACTGCGAGTGAATGATAAATTCACTAGAGACTTGTACAACATTTTCAAGTACTTGAATGCATAATTTATCAGAAGAGAGATATCAGTTCAGCTCATGTTATAAAAAATTTGCACACACATCTAACAAAATTTGCTAACAAAAAGTTTTGAGACCTCAAATCTCTCCATATAGGAATACACTTGAATTAATTAGATCATCTTAGGCTTGTATTAGATGTAGCTAACCATTTTAAGCTTCAAAACTTGTTTTCACACAAGCATTCATACAAAGCATTGAAAGTCCATGGTTTGTTTGATACTCATGAAAAAAGGCTTATAGAAATCATGGGATGATTTTACTGTTTGAAGCTTATTGAATACCAAGAACTCTTATGCATAGTCTAATGGATGGATCATCTTTGAGGGACTACAATGATGCAATGTTTAGCTTGAATGCACAAATTGGACTCAAACTTTCCTTGTAATAACCTTGGAGGATCCTTAGAATTTATTGCACACATGATTGTTTAGTAGTATTGAGAAGAACTGAAACATGTTTGACACTATGATATTGACTCAAGACATTCTCTTGAACTCAACCTTGACAACATAGAGAGAGGTAACATAGGCCTTTAAACTTGTTTACTATACTCCTTTTGTATGTATAGAAAAGAAATAAATCCAAGAAATTCAAAAAGATTGGTACATCAACAAGAAGAAATAATCATTCTCTGACATACCTTTGCAATGTGATGAAAAATTCGATCAATAGCTATTGATGACACTTTACATGCAAAAACATTCTTTGGATGGTTCACTCATCATCAGGGATAAGATTTTTCTTGAGATTTGACATCTTGCAAGATGACCAATTTATTTCACAAGCTCATTTGGATTCTTTCAAGATGAATCATATCTTTTAGAATTCTAGATAAGGAATTTCATGCTCCTAAGAACACAATAACATCATGAAGTCCTCAAAGGACTCCATATTCCTTTCAATTTTGTATAATTTCTTTGTGCTTCCTTGAATAGATGTCTTGGTATGATAGTCTCCAGTTTTTCTCATTAATAAAATATGTTCCTCCTTATGCCTAAACTTTCTCTCAAATAAAGCAAGCATACTCCTCATAGGATTTAATGGTTTATTAATCTTTATGGACTTAACTGACCTAACTACCTCCTTTTTAGCTTTTTCTATGCATTATGTCACCTTAGTTAAACTTGGGTATTCATTGACTAATTTTGATTTTCCCTTGACTATTACTATAGGTTTAGGCTTGAATTTATCCTTACTTTTGTAGATGAGATAATTTTTATGGAAATGTATAGAAAAATGACCCGTTTTATTGCACTTAAAACATAGAACTCTAGATGTCTCCTTTATCCAATCTTGCTCCATAGGCTCTTCAAGGTAGAATTTAGCTATGTGACCCTTCTCATGGAAATTGAAACAAATTTTGTTCTTTTCAAATTCAGTCATGTAATCCCTCCATGGGTGTTCCTTGTCTACTTTCCTTATGAAATCCCTAGCTCTATGTCCAAATACATGACATGAAAAGCAAATTCCATGAAACTTACCAGGGAATCTCCTTACATTTGGCTACTTGATGGTCTTCTTGTGTCCTTGATATGATACATGGATTTATTTTCCCTTCAAATCATTTTCCTTTCTTGTTCCAGTTCCTCTCTTAGTGTCATCAATTTTGCATTTATTTCACCACATTCTTCATCCTTGGCTTTGATGGCTGCTTGACATGGCTCATGACTAGGTTCATGCTCTAATTCACATTGAGTTGCTTCATTTTTAAAAACCATGCGTGATCTATCATTAGGGTGTATTTGATATGTCATCAATTTATCTTTAACTTTTTCTAGCTCATCCTTTGAATTCTTCAATTCTTCCTCAAGTTTGATATAGGAATTTCCTTTGACACTTAGATCTTTTGACATCTTACTGACAATTAATTCCACCTCTTTAAGTTATTCAAGATGATTTGCTTCCATGAGCTTAATTTTAGCCTTTAGGTATTTAATCGGGCTAGAAATCTCATACTTCTTCTTCAACACTTTGTATCATCTTGACCACTCATGTTTGTACCTTGAGGACCTTCTCTTAAGTTGTTAAACTTGTACAAAGAGAACCAACTCTGATACCAATTGTTAGAAATCTAGGCACTAAGAGGGGGTGAATCAATGCTTATTAAAATTTTGTGCAATTTATAATTATTCAATCAACCAAGCTTGACTATGTTAACCATGAAGAACATGAACATCCAACCATGAAAGAGAAAGAGAAACAAACACACAGAACACACGAGGAGATTGGGTTTAAGGTGGGAAACCCAATAAGGGAGAAACCCATGAAAGGAGAAATCAAAGCAATATCAAGGACAACTATCCATCAATAATTATAATGATCTCACCAAATGGTGAGAATCCACTCACCCTAAAGCTCTAACTCCAGTTATGAAGCATCCACTTCAATTTTATGCCAAGCACCCACTTGACTGTTGTTCTACAAGCAACAACTTGCTAAGAAGCTCACTCCTAAATTGCTGAGCTACAACTCAAACTTTGAACATAGAATAATTTGATCACCTTCTTCACCTGGTTGCATACATCAACCTGATGTGATCTCTGTTTCAGCTCACTTTTCTTCTCCTTTCCTCTATTGATTCACCATGGTTTCAATGCATTCATACACTTCTCAATTTTTAAAACTAGTACTCAACACTATACTCTTTTCAACAACATTTACATACATAAAAATGAGCTTATATAACTAAATATAACTCCTAGACATGACCTTTGACCTTTCATGTACCATGACTCTTCAAATCACTCATTTTCCATATGTACAAGTGCATGAGAAAGAACTTTACAAAAGTTGCCTAAAACTTTGTCTTCTAGTATCTGACATATTTAGTTTTGTCTCATACATGTCAGACTTGTAATCTTCCCTTTGACAATCTGATATGATGACATAACTAACCTCTACCACCTAATTTTTAACTACCATATGATTTTTTCCTTTAGAAGTGAGCTCTAGTTTGTCTTCTAGTGCCTTTTGGAGTAATTTCCAAGTGGCACATGCATGCAACATGTTACTAAACCTTTAAGGATTCCTTATGACTCCTACACAATCCACATTCTCGCTATTTATTCTTCACAACTTCATTTAAGGACTTAGAAGTGTATGAGAAATAAGATCTTAGACTTCTCAAATTATAACAAAGAGGAAGAAAGTATTAATAGCTCACATCAAGCTAGACACTCATGGATACCAGGTTTGTAGGTAGTCTATATCAACAAGGAGGACTTTAAGACCTTTCACAATTAGAGAGATCAAAATTTTTCACACATCTTTTCATTGTTATCAGCACAATATTTCATGAGCTTGTCATGATAAAGAGAGAAGCCTTTCAAGGAGCTACACAACCTAAAAATATACACCTTAGAGCATTTAGCGATCTATTTCATTCAGAAGACATTTCATTTCACCAAACCTTCATGAAGCATGCATAGTTTCACAAATTCACAAAGCATCCTTAAGGACTCATAAAATTCTCAATCAACTTTGTCTTTAGCGTCTCTTTACCAGATGGAGAAATGTATTTTAATGGCCTCCAAATTCTTATCTAACCCGAAATCACACAAATAATGTCAAAATTTCTTGTTACTGCATAATGAGGGTTTTGGTATACGAACCATAGCTTGTCATTTGGAAGCTTTAACCAAATCTTCATTCATTTTCATGCAACAATGATTGAATGATAACTTCTCTAAAGACTTGTACAACATTATCAAGTACTTGAATGCATAATTTATCAGAAGAGAGATATCAATTCAACTTAGGTTATCAGTCCTTTGAAAAAACCACCAACATAATTTACTAACAAAAAGTTTTAAGACCTCAAATCTATTCATAGAGGAATACACATGAATTCATCAGATCATATTAGGCTTGTATCAGATGTATTTAACCATTTTAAGCTTCAAAAACACGTGTTCATATAAGAATTCACACAAAGCATAAAAACTAGTTGCAATGTGCACATACCTTCAAGCGGTAAACAAGATAATCTCACCTTTACTTCACATTTATTCTCATGAATTTCTCAAAAAAATTTGTGAGCACTTTGGAAACATCAATAGAATTCTAGAACACCAAAAATTCTTCATAAAGTACTTAGCATACACATGTACTTACAAATTTTATTAAAAACTAGGATTTTCTCGTATGGTGTAATCAGACTGTACCTACACAATTGATTTTACATGACCCATGAGGAATCATTTGCATGTTAATAGCACCCAAAAATCTTCACCAACTCATTTTATGTCCATACTTTCCATATTTCTCATATCTCTTAAATACAAAGTTGGGAATGACATGAAACATGCTTAGAAGAATGGATAGAACTGTTTCATTTCACCACCTTTTGAATTCAAACATTTTGAATTATATTTTATCCCAATTTAATCTTAAAAATTATCTGAGGAATCCCTATCAATTTAGCACAATTGCTAAGAAGTTGAGGTGCTTAGTTTGGCCTTCTCAAAAAGCCGGTCTTAAAAAAACATGCATAAATTTTACAAAACACCTCATTAGGTCCTGAAATTTTGACCACACCTTCTTAACTCACCCCTAAATGTATTAAAATTACCAATTTTTCATGGTTTTCTTTGGAAATATCTACCCCATCTTATTTTTAAAACACTAGTTCTCTAGTCTTGAGCAAGAATTCGTTCGGACTGCATTTAGTGCCTAAGTCACATTTTTTAGTCACCTATGAATCTTTGTAAACTTCATATACCACTATATTATTCTCATGCTATGATTTATTTTCATAATCATGCATTGTCTCAACCATTTCACTTTCCTACTAACCTTATATTTACTGAAATGCCTCAAAATGGCTACCTTCATGCCTAATAAGCCTAAGTGTTGACCTAATACTCCTTCCACACATTCTATTTCAGCCCATAGTTCTCCAACCATGCTCTTCCTACATTTAATTTATCCATTTCTCATGTTTCCATGTCTACTTACTTGATCTGGGACTAGGATTAGGCCTAGAGCTACCTGAAACTTCATGAGTTGACCATGGAGACTTGTTACAAACTTGTTAACACCTGATACACATATGATTGACCATGTTTGACCTTGGGAAGTATTCATACCACCTTGGGAGGACTCACCACACACCTTACTTTCTTGACCATGCACCTAGCTTATGCTTGCACACCATGACTTCATGATTTGACATGACTTGACACTTCATGGAACCACCTGGACACCTTAGGGATAATTTGACATCAATGTAAAACTTGACATCAATGAAAGCATTATGAAAAATTTCCCAATACATGTTTTTAGGAAGTTTTATGGCCATGAGAGTGTTAATTATGATTGGAATGTCAATCCACACCAATTTAGAAGCAAAAGTAGTGTCATATGCTACAATTTTCATGAACTAGGACATTTTGCAAAGCATTTTCATCTAAATGAACATCATAGATACAACATGTAAAGTTTCATACATTTAAAAGGTAAGGCTAAAAGGTATACAAGGTGAAGATAAATCCTAAAAGTGAGTCCAAGATAGCAATGTCTGAGATAGTCAAAGGAAATAAGGTGGTTGAGCACAAGTACAAGGTTAAAGAAACTGAATCTAGGCTTGAAGAAGTAATGAAAGAAAAGAAAACAACATGTGAATATGGTAGAGATGAGAAGAAATCAAGAATAGTCATAGGAGATTCTAGTATAAGCAATATTTCAAAAGTGGCGATCAAGCCAAGAAGGAAGAAATCGAACCTAAGACTAGTCATGAAGAACTCATACCCCAAACTATGATAGAGAAAGTTTATGATATGCACTATGTATGCTTATCAGAATTCAATCAAAGGATGAAGACATGGGAGATGAAATTATCACATCTAAAATGACATCCAAGAAGAGTGAGAAGATCTCAAAGGAAAAAGGAGAGAGAATAGATTCATTAAGCTTCTTTGATGACTATCTTCTCGCTTTATTGGTTCTAACAGAATTGTGTGTTTCCTCTAGGATTCTTGGAGACATCTATCATTTTGAAGGAAGCTTAGTGCATTCTTGAGATGCATTTCCATAAATAGGAGTTAATCAAACTATTCACATTGTTGTAAATATGTGAACTTTCAAGAGGTATGTCTACTTGCTCCCTCATGAGGTCTTTGAGAAAGTTTGATTTGTATAAGGTGCTTGAAAGTCTTATTTGATTGTCCAAGTAAAGGAAAGAGTGTGAATTAAGCCCCGAGGTCTATTTCCAAATATAATTATCCCAAATTATGTGCATGGATTTTTATAGCTTGTCAAACATGTTCCCAATCAGTATATCAAGCTTTAGTCAAGTGTGTTTGCATAAAAATTCATAATTGTTTTGATCAAAAGAATTATCCTCTACACCTGTATACAAGCCATGAGATGTCTTCAAACAAGTTGTGAAAGTGTAAACAGTGTCTTGAATATATATCCTTGGATAAATACTATGTGTCCCCAACTAGGTCGTAAGCTTTAATCGTGTGTGTGGTAATGGTATATGATAACCACTCTAGTCTCCAAAATAGAGTCATGAATGAATTAAACATGGTAGGGTCTATCATGGTGTGCAACATGACTGTTTGAGTGTTAAGTGATTTTCCTAACCTTAAAAAATTCATGTTTGTTCTTTTCATGAATGTATAAAGTTGAATTAGTCTTCAAGATGTCAATCAAATGAAGAAGAAGATGTAGATTCCATGAGTTTGATACATGTATTACAAAATGTTAAAGGTACATTCCATCAAGAAGGAGAAGAATTATGAGAGGATCAGTTAGGAGTTTTAAAATTATTAAGGAAGTGACCATGGTCATCAATACATCAACACCTAATAGGTCCTGTGAAGATGAAAAACATACATCCAAATCTTTGCCATGACAGATGAAGTAAAGTTCAATCAGACAAGTGATTGGTGTTCAAGCTCTTTGGTGTAGTAATGAAGAATAAGGAAGCCATGAAGTAGCTAAAGGTATCCTTAGATCGGTGGAGAATTCAAGTAATCATAAGGTTTGCAAGACAAGTTTCAAATGTGGTCAAACTCATGAAAATATGAAGTCATAATGCTACCTTGGGTTCACTGAGGTATTGGTTATTCTTTCTTTTAAGCATTTGGTCTTCAACAATGCTACAAAGTTAGTGATGTCAAATGGTATAATCTTGAAGTAAGATTGAGTATGTGTCAGAGGTCTGTACATAGTATGGTTGAACATATGTTATCACGGGATAAATAAGGACTTAAAATTTAGTGAACACATTTTCTTATTGTTTTTAGAAGATCTCAAACCTCATACATTTATCCTAGTCATTTGTATGATGTAAGGGTTAAATTTCATGAAAACTATGTGTTGTGTTTTTGGAAGAAGAGGAAAGGATTTTGTGAAATAATAAGGCTATTTTGAGCCCTAAAGATCCTTATATAAAGTGAGCAATGTTATTAAATGATCTTGGCCCTATGAAAGTCTATAAAATGCAAGGAAGAGTGTTGTAACAATGAAACCCTCTCTTAACTGGAAGTGACCTATTTTAAGGATTTTAACCTAAATTATTTTTTTCTTGCATGATAAAGGATATATAAACAATGGATAAATGGTTCTTTGGAAATAATGAGGTGAGATTGGAATCAATATTGAGTGTGGAGGTCATAGTGAAGAACATTACTTGAATAAAAATCGATAGCTCAAAATTGATCGTGTAGGATATGTTGAAGGTTTAAAGAATATTATTAATGGTGAAAATCAAATCAACTCCACGTGTTGAAGGATGAGAAGACTATAGAAGTTTATGAGAGATCTCAAAGATCATTTTCAACTCGAAACAATACATGTTGAGAAAGGAATTAAATATCAAAATTGGAAAATCAAGTTAGAACATTGTACACTTAGTTAAGGGTTTTAGAGGCAATATTCTTGAGTTTATAGAATACATTCATGCTTGTCAAGGGTTGAGAAGTTGTTAAAGTATTGGAAGAAGTTTAAAGAAGCAAGTGGCAAGAGGTCCAAGGAATAAAATTCACGAAATAGGTTAAAATGAAGTAAATGGGCATATATTGTCTTAAAAGTGGAAATTTGACAATCATGATCTAAGGATGGTTTTAGCCATCCTTAAAGGAAGATGCATAGGGTGGATTATTTATCTAAAAATGTTGGCAAGGATGTTAGATTAAGATGAAATCTTAAACAAGACATCAATGTTCTTAAATACGAGAACATGAGTGAGTACTTGATTGTCATGTCATAGTATAACGAGAATCATAAAGAAGAATAAGAAGAGATATAAAAGTAATGTTTGGAAGGTTGAAGGACTAGTATGAGGAAACACCGCTCTATCTCGTAAATATTGTACCAGTTTTTAGAACCCTAACAAAGTTTTCTCCAAGTCCGAGGATAGTGTGTGAGGCAAGGAAAAATGCTCATTATGTCAAGTAAGTGGTTTCAAGTATTAAGGGATATAAAATGAGTATCATCCTTGAGAAAAGAAGCCAAGTGTGCAGTAGGACAAGTATGAATAAAGGTTGCAAAGTTTCAATTCATTGTAAGTTGTTAACTCCAAAACAAGGACCTATAGGTCCGAGAATACCTCATGAAGAAGAGAAATTCAAGGTTGATCTTTATTAAAGAATTTTTAGGTGAAAACCGTATAGGAGGTAGAACTAGTAATGTTGGCTAGCACATGGATAGGGGAGAAAGTGTTGTAACCATGATAATCACTATACCAAGCAAACAAGGCTATAATAACCGAAGAAACAATTCAAAACATATTTGATGATGTTGACTAACCTAGACACCATAAGATCAAGATATGCGGTCAAATTATTGGTTAATTAGTTAGATAATGGTGGAATGATTACAAGGGGGTAACAAGGATATGTTTTATGTAGTGTATGAGGTTCTATAGCATTACAAAGATTGTAAATGCACAAATAGTTTGGTTTAGGGACCTAAGGCCTAAACAAGAAGTGTAACCAGAGTGTATGGCAAAATAAATCTTGGCTTGGGTATCTTAAGCTGAGATAGGCATATTTATGAGTCATGAGGAATTTTTCATTCAAATACCAGTCAGGTTGACATGTTTATGTACTTTAAATACATCTATCTAGGGGGAGCTATAGTGATTTCAATGCATATAGAAGACACAAACAAAGCTAAAGAATAAGATATAATAGGGGAGCTTAAATGATGAGTATGGTTGATTTTTGTAACCAAGATGGAGTCCAAATAAGTTGATGAAGGAGAATACCATGGATACGAGACATGTACTTTTTCATTAATGCAAAAAGAGAGAAGAACTAAGAGGTTTTCCATGAATGAAAAAGGGGAGATTGTTGGCATGTGGATGTTGAGTTTTCATTGATGTAAAAGGAACATTAATGACAAAGTAGGATGAAGGAAAGCTAGAGGAAGATTGAAGTGAGTATGACAAGGTAGGACAAGACATGATATGAGAACACCTAATTGACATTTGACTTCTTGAGGAGAAAGTGGCTTATACAGAAAGAGTGTGATGTGAGAGCATGCCAAGATGATGTCATAGAAAGTTTAGTAGGTATGTGATGATGAAATACAGTCAACATGATGAGCAAAAAAAGTTCATGGGTTGAATTAACATGGATAACTCGGTTTAGTTAGACTACTCCTTAGGCCTAGTTAGCAGGATGACTTGAAATGGTGGAATGAAGGCATGAAGCAGATGGAGAATCATGGTAAAGACATAAAAATAATGAAGAGGGTGTGTTAAGCTAGGTTTACGACAATAATATGGTAAGTTCATGAAGCATGAGGTGGAAACAGATTAAACTAGGCCTAATTCAAAGACATAGTACACACATAACATGGAGTATGGAGTGATGAAAGCTAAATCATGAAATTACAAGCATAAATTATGTGTAGGGACATTATAGAGAGGATTTATGATACTCTACAAGTCACAATTCAGATGATAGAGGCATGTTTGAGGTTTTTGGAGGCATATCCTTGAGGACAAGCCGTGTATGCATGTGTAAGTCACCGTGGATAGAAAGTTTCAGGTTTAATTGAGAAAGGTGGTGAATTTGGTCAGTTATAACATGTTTTCATGATAAGTTTCAGGTCCAAGTGATGAGCATTTTTGAAGATATTGTGATTATACCAAATTGTGTTTCCAAAGGTAATAATTGGAGGCAAAATTTGACATTTAGATGCTCCTTGTGAGTTGTATACTATGCATGGGGACATGAGCTCCTTGGCATAGTTAATTAGGATTTTTATGAAGATTTTACAAGAAGAATGAGGTTTTTTTAAAGATAGATCTTTATGAATGATCGTTAAGAACCTAAGTAGGTTCCAAACCCTCTCAAAACCCTAGCTTTGGAGAGAATTAAGAGGTCTTGCTCAAAGTGACCAAGAATTGATTTTTTTCTCAATTGTGATGATTAGAGCTTGTAGAGGACTCCTCCATATTTCCAAAAAGGTATGATAGAGCTTGTGACAATATGTGGGTCCCACTCAAAATGGATTGTTTCTAAATATTTTTAGTCTATGGAAAATTTGTCTATTGAACCTATGGTATAAATAATTTTTTTTGGAATAATTGGAGTTTTAATACATGTTCATGATAGTTTCAAATCACGTTTGTTCCTTTAAAATGCAAAGTGTTCCCTATATATGAAGACTACTTTTTGGGGTAGTTTAGAGAAGCCCATGGTAAAAGTGGATTTCAGGAACTACATGTAGAGTTAAGACTTGGTTCAAGTTTTTCATGATTTTAATTCCAAGAGATTTCCAATGACATATCAAACTTTAGTTTTTACTAATAAATAAGCAAGTGATGACCTATTTTTTGAAGGTCAATTTTGGAAATGCTTGATTGTGTATGTTATTGAGTGGCTTCATGAGGTTTGTTGGTTGTTTTGAGTTGTTTCATGTTTGATATATATTTATGAGTTCTTATAAAACATTTATAAGTGTGTTCCATACTTTGGTTGAGCTTGGAAGTGTCCTTGAAGGTGTTTGGAGCTTGATTCCTCAAGACTAGTTCTTGAGTCTTATTTACCAGTTTGGAGCAGCTGCAGATATTGAACCATTTGGAAGTATTCCAATTGGAGTTGGAAGAAAAAGTTAGTATAAATAGAAATCAGGTTTATATATATTTCCAATGGTATATTACTTGATATTAGATGATGAGTTTTGCTATATTAACTCATTTGTTCTTTGTGATGAAGAGTTTTTGAGGCAGCCATGACATGTGCATGCCAAGCTGAGAAGAAGTGATGAAATGAAGTCTTTAGAGCTGACCTGAAGCATACCAATCATTAGATGATGTATTAGACATATTTAAGAGTCTTCCACCATGTTTTCATTTCATTATTTTAAGCTTAGAGTGATTGAATGCATCCAAGTTGAAGATTGGTTTTGTAGTTCATACACCTAGTGGATCATATGAGTTTTGATAAAAAAATAGGAGTTTTAAATCTTGTAAAAATAATATATGGGAGGAAATTAACATATTAACATGAAAAAATCATCCATAACACTTGTCACTAGTTACATTTTCTAGAGGACAAAGATTCTAAAGTGGGAAGAAAAAGACAAAAACGAAAATAACGATTCAAGGTCGATGTTCGACTAAAAATGGAAGGTTTTTCATTGCTTCAGATGTGCAACGAGTAAGGGAATTTTCTCCAATACTTCATAGGTGTCATAAGTGCCATGAAAAACCAAATAAAAGTTTGAAAATGTAACTTATCTTCTTTAGATGCATGATTTCTTGTTGGCAGTTTTGATGACATCATCCAAGCTCCTTGCATATGAGTTATATAAGTAAGTAGTTGAAGAGTTAAAAGAGGAAGATAAAGAGATTTTAGAGTATGTTATTCTCATGAATTATTATAACTAAGTGTCCAAGAAAAAATTATCTTAATGACTATGTTTTGAAGTTGCACGAGGACATGAAAAAATAGGTGCATTAAGGAGTATGTGAAATGCCTTTATGACTTAAAATTTTGCAAGAATATGCATACATGAGAGAGTATGATTTTGAGGGTGTCATACAAGGTGAGAGGCATGAAAATAATGTTTATGAGAAATAATATTTCCATGACAGTACTTGTAGCAGCATGAAGTAATGAGAAGTGAGGTGAATCAGGAGAGGTGGAGAGTGAAGAGATAAGAGCTGAATATGAGATCACAATCATTGTATAAAAAAAAAAGGTGAAGGTGATAAAAATATTGTAAAAGTATAAATTTTTGCTTAGAAAATAGGGAGTTGAAGTTTCCTTGTAAGTTGTAGCTTGCATAAGGTCAAGTAGGAGCTTGATTGAAGTTTTGGGAGTTGGAGCTTCCATGCAAGTATGAGCTTGCTAAAGGTTAAGTGAGTAGCTTGGCTAAATTTTGGAGTGGGTGCTTCAAGTTGAGTGGTTGCTCAAAAATTTGAAATCCTTGTAATCTTTATAGGATAATTTTTCCAAACTAGTGCATTGATTTTAGTGGGTTTTTCTCCTTGAAGGGTTTCCCACATTAAACATTGTGTTCATGTGTACTTGTTTCTCATTTGCATATGTTTGAATGTCATTGTCTTAACATGGTAAAGATGGATTAAGAGTGAGTGTCTTGCATAGAATTTGAAAATTTTAAATTTTTTGAGAAGCACTGATTCACCCCTCCCTCTCAGTGCTTGTGTTTTCCAACACTGTCTTTAAGGTTTGCTTATGCTCGGATGCCCGGAATATCCCATTATCGGGCCATAGGTGACATCGCAGGTTGCAAAATTGTAGAAATGCAAGCCCGTAGAATTAAAAACACATAATTCTGGAGACAAGGGGCTTCATTTCAAGGATAAATTATACCACCAATGCCATTAAGACCTTTCCCATGCCCGCTGAAATTTGCAAATCACAAAATCTACAAGAAATATGTAAAACATTAAAGTGTTAGCTCAATACAAATGATTGACCCTACAACAACATGGTTTACTCAATTACAAAGCTTGGGAAAATGTGAAGCACTACAAGAAGTTGTGAAGCGAGGTAGAGCCAAAGAGACAACACAAAAACATGACAAGAAACCATAGTGCACATGGGAAATGGGTGATTTATATAGAGGATCAAATGAAGCACCAACACCTTCAAGGGTGATTTACTTCACGATTTGTAGACAAATTTATAACAATAATAATAATGCATTATAATTATTAGTAAATTCTTTATATTAATTTTTTATATTATATGATTAAGTATATTATTTACAAAAATATAGACTAATTTTTGCATCACATTCACACCACACATTTGTGGCATAAATCATGTGCAAAATTGTAACTAAAGTTGTGTAAAATCAATGTAATAAAATGTATCTAGTCATGTTAAATTTTTGTCACACTTACACTAAACTTTTTGATGTGAATTATTTATGTAGACACATCCAAACAACCTAAAAAAGCTTGATTTACGATGTGAAATTGAATCAAACAATGAAACTATAAGCCCTTTGTATAGTAGTGGTGGTCTGGTCTTGGCCGACTTGTGCATAAACTCTAAGAATTTTATTTCATTACCCATAATTGCTGTTAATTTTTGTAGAGAATCCATATCAAGGTAAGAAATTGTGTTTTTCTTGGAGAGCCTTACCACGGTATGTAATAGTTTTCTATTGATATAGATGTTCATTTGATTTTTTAATGATTAAAAGATCATTAAATAATTCTTGATATGTGAAATTGTGAAAAATGTATTAGTTAATGGGCTTGTAGGGAGAAAACCAAGACCACTTTCCATGATTGGAGATGGGATCTCGTATAAATTTTGAAAAGTAGTTTTGTACTTGAAACCACTATGGTTTCTTTCTAAATATGACTATTTTAGTCCTCTTTTATTATGCATTACTTTGAAGAACCCTAAGAGGACTAGAATGATGTAGGGAAACATGAAAATAGTTGTACTCTATACAAAATTGGACACTAAAATATATTTTAGTACTACACCAGAATTTATTACTTTAAAGAAATAGGGGTGCCAAGTTCTTTACAAAATTAATTATTTGCATGCTTCCATACCACATCGCATTTGTGGCCTAGCGAGGTAGATTTTATTACATTCTATTCATGGCCGATAGAGGTAACGGATTGGTCAAATTCATGGAATCCTAGTGTGGTGTCATTTGAAACTATAAATGTTGACTCACTTGACATTGATAAATCTTCTTATAACTAACTACAATATTTTTTGAGGTTAGTTTGTGATGTACTTGATGCGCAGAGCATCTCAACCTCAAGGAAATCTTGTATTCCTAAAAATAGTTGAGAAAGTGTAGGGAATTAGTTTTCATATTAAATAATATAGGTGTTTTTATATGTGAGATAAAGTCAAGAAAAATTGAGAGATTATAGAAGTTTGGTATCCTATTAATAGAAGTTTTGTGGTTTCCTTTAGTAAAATAACATAAATAAAGAATAACAAAGTAGAATTGAAGGGGGATATAAAAGTACAGGAGAGAAGGTTTTAGGGAGAGAAAATAAACAATGTTTGAGTACATTAGTAAGTACAAGATATACACATGAGTATGTACAACCATTTGAGGCTATCAAATTTATTGTAATGACCTATTGAGGCTTGAAGATTAATTAATAATTTTGTTTTGTAGTGAATTTTTTTCATGTTAACTTTGGGGATGTAAGGTGGGGATCTATTTTTCATGACCTACTATACTTTCATCAACCACCTAGCTTGACTCCTAATTCACTTACAATTAAAATTCAACATGGCTTAAATTTTAAAAAGCTAAAATAGAAAAAAATGATTGTGAACATGTTCATATTGTTATTAATTTTTAACAAAAAGAAATGCAAATCCCGATATGTTCATATCATATATTTCTTATAATATTTCCGCTCATCAAACCCTATTAAAACCCTTATTTCATACATGGATCTATAGTGATAAAAATGACCCTAATTTTAAATCTAATACCGATTGTTAGCTTTCAAAAATCATGAGAGACTTAGCCAATTCATTGGCAAGTGGTTTTATCAAAAGTCTACGACGTTCATTTGGCCATAAAATTTAATGCCAAACATCAAGCAGTAGGCCACGTGGTAGGATTCTAGCTCTCCAAAAATAATTTGGGCTCCATGGACCTCAAGTCCTCTCGAATAAATTGTGTTCAATAATTCATCGGGTATGAGAAAAGTCAATGTGACCAACAAGGGGATAGGTGGTGCATTTATTTTCAAGCCAAAAGTTTCTAAGTCCCTCGATGAAAATGTTGCGATGTGAAAGGAAAAGTTTGACATGTTCTAGAAACGTGAAAGAACGTGGAGCTTTCCTATTGGCTCGCATTTGGCATTGTCAATCAAGAACTAAAAATGGTCCGACATTGAAAAGGTGTAGGGCTTCCCCATTAGCTAATGTTTCACATTAGGAAGAAGAAAATAAAAGAAATACTAACATTGCAAAGTGCGTGGATATTTATCATTGGTTCTCACTTCGTATTTGTCGATGATGAGCTAATCAAAAGGACTGACACCCGAGGTGCATGGAGCCTTTTTATTGGCTCACACTTCATAGTAGTCGGTCAAAGAGATAGTCAAAAGGTGAATTATGAAGAAATGTGGAGCCTTATCATTGGCTCACATTTCTGAAGGAGCAAAAAAGAGCAAAGGAAAGTTTGACACCGCAAAGGAAAGTGGAAATTTTCTATTGGCTTGCATTTCTTAATGCGGCAGACCTTCATATAGCTAAAAGAAATAGAGACAATAAAAGTAAAGGGAAGAAAAGGCCCAATCCCCAAGCCAATGAAGGACCGACACATGGAGAAGGAAAACATGATGCACACGTTAGAAAAGACTGATCCTCGAGCTAATCACATGCTGCCACTTGTCAAGTTTTTGTGCTTCCTGGCATGCAAATATTAAAATGATGATATATTTCAATTCCCTTTACAAATCACACAAAATAAGTATCATTGGAAGAAACCATAGAGAAATATAATTTGACATCATGAGAATCATATTTTGAAGGAATTTGATAGATGAAAAAGAGGAGAAACAGTTTGAGCCATGTATAATTACAGTTGTCCAACCACCAAAATTGTTTAATTATAGAGCCTCATATTTTCACTTCAAGTTTCTATTGGTGTGCTTGAAGACATGCCAAATGCTCATCATCCTCTATAAAGAAATCATTTTGATCCTCTGGGATGGTGGGGACCATTAAAACACAATCTGCGACTTCTCTCTCTCTCTCTCTCCAGAAATCTATAAATGTAAGTGCTTGGACATGTTTTGAGCAGAATGTTCTCGAAAATGAAAGGGAACTTTGTAAAATTTGTTCTAGAACCTTTTATGAGTTACAGGCCTCAGATTTGAGCATTCTGTGAGGTGATCCTTGCCTTATTTATTGTATTATAATGAATTGTGCATTTTTTTAAGCAATAAATCCATGTTTTGTGGCTCTTTCTCCTTAACTTGTGTTATATTGTGTTTCTTTCCTTCCATTACAATTGTAGGTGTATTGTGCATACATTATTCTTCTTGCAGGATTCAAATATATTGTGCTCCATGGAAATGATGTTAGTAAATGTAGTTCGGGACTATGTCACTCATATCTGACCTCTCTCCTCTCCATTCTTCCTCTCATTTTCACTCATTGGAATTTTACCACCCTTTTCTTGGTGCCATCACCCCTGTAGTTTAGGATTTCCATTTCATGCATCTCTCTTTCTCTCTCTAGTCCCTTGGAATCTTAGGATAGAAGTAAATAGCTGATTTTTCCTTTCTAGGAGTAGTTTTGCATTAGGATTAGGTAGAGGAAGCAGCCTTCTCTGGAGGTTTGTCTCAACAACAAGGTCCCACACTTAGAGATAATCCCACATTACCCCAATAATTTCTCATCCATTATTCATGACAAATCAGAGGGTGTTGTTTTTTGGTGATAACAATAACCCCTATAGAAACATTCACTCCATATATATGTAAAAATTCAAACCCAAATGAATATGCTCATGGTATCTTATACCTAATTCTACATTTCAATATAAATGACCAAAACATGTCATACATATATTTCTTATTATATTTCCATATTTACACGCAATAAAAATGTAGCCCCAAACATGTTTTTAAGTTGCTCGAGTACTGTACGCACCCAAAATTACATGTGCTACATTGTAAAAAAATGGTTACAAAAATCCCCAATGATGATTCAGGTCCTTTCAAGAAGGTGTTCAAGCTCTAATTTCCATTCACAGTATATATTTGTTGCCTAGACGTCTTTACTTAGCCTTCCCGTGCTTTTTCTAGCTTCCTGCCTCTTTCTGCACATGTTTTGGCCTTTAGTGCCATGATCGCCACCTTACTGGGTGGTGGTTTTGAAACTGCCACCCAAAATAAGGTGGCAGGTCCTGAAACCACCGCCTTGCGTAGGGCGGTGGTCCTGCCCACTTTTTCTAGATTCTCTCACACATGTTTTAACATGCGACGATTCACTTAATTTCACTTTTTGCATGCATCCGTGAGCCAAATTATCTAAAATTAGCTTTGATTTCTTGGTTCTCCTTCCTCCTTCTATTTTTAAATAGATTTAATTAGTTGGAACTGCTCCTTCTTGCCTTGAGCTTGAAGGCACCTCCCATCCTCCATTCCTATATATTCCATGCTTGTATTCAAGCAAAAGGCCTAAGAATTTTTGTGTATCTTACATTGTATTGCTATTACGATCTTGCTAGGAATTACATAGCCAAGCTCTAATCTCTTGTGCTATCTCTCTTCTACTTGCATTGCATCCGAACTACCATCAAGCTACCATTGCTCAAGCACCATCCTCCTGCTGTTGTTCTTACATTCCCAATTCCTTAGACTCACATGAAAACTCGAGAGAAAGAAAGGAACATACTGAGGGGATAGATATAGACACAACCAAATTTTCCAAAGCTCTTGCTTGTCCAGGTTAGAATTGTGTGTTTTTTTCCTTGTTTATTGAATTGTTAATTTCAAATCACTAGTTTCAATCACATATCAAATAGAGTAGAAAATCATTCATTTCAATAAAATTAGTCAATCACAAGTAGATCAAATCATTAGTAAGCTTGCCTCTTTAACATTACTAGGGAAGTTGTGGGGAACAATAGCCCCTTTCAGGGTCATGATTTGTTCTTCACCTCTGAGGTAGGGTTTGAAGGGTTTTGATTAGATTAGGTTATTTTCTTTAGATTAGATTCATACATTTGCACAAGTAACCAACTACATCCGGCTGATTACTTGTCTTTAGTTTATTTATTAGATTAGAATGCATTGCTTAAAAATTAGAAAAGAACAAAAAGATTTCCTTTGATAGATTAGTTTGCTTTTATTGCTTTGATCTGAAATATTGTGAAAACCCCAAAAACATAGATTAGATTTCCTTCAGTAATTATTTTGCTTATCAAAAATCATTTTATTTCATTTTGTATGACCATCAACGGTCCACAATAGGAAAAGACATACAATTGTGATCCCTTGGTCCCACAACCCAACGGGCCAGAATTGATAACTGACATTGATACCAGTTTACATTTGACAATCTTACACACACCTGTAACTTTTACTAAGAAAATAGAACAACTCAATATGCTAAACATCACTACTAATCAAGCCTACGACTATTGGACTACTCTTGGCAACAGGGTTTGATTACACGCATGACCATTTAAGGGCCACCTCCATGAGTCTTTGGTTGTGATCCTCAGGTTCCACAACCCAACGGGCCTGCTAGTCAGTTAGACATTGACACTAGTTTGCGTACATTAGTATTCAAATCTTCACCACTTCCACTAGATATTATTGCACAACTTTCCTTACTAGAACATAGCAGATCGATCAAGCTAAGAATTTTGGACCAGACCAAAAATCACCCATAAATACATGTGGCTCCATCACACCTCTCGTTCTTACTTCCATGACCTTGTCTAGAAATCTATACGAGGCACCCGCAGGTCATTTTCCGTGTGTTCAACAACCAACAAATAGAATCTCGGCCAAGCTCGACATTGATTGGAGTCTACGAGTGGCTATTATTTCAGACCAGAGCCATCACACCACTTCAAGTTAGGAGAGCATTCTTTTCCTTAGACTCACAGATCCCGACATTACGTGTTGAAGATATAAGATTGCCCAATTAGCTTGATCCCCATCACCACACTCACATTCACACTCATTCTACACCGGTTGTCTCACGACCTCGAGAGGTCAGCGAAGAAGGTCACGTGTTGATTTTCTATTGTACAAATTGGTGAACCCGATGTGAAGAGCTAGTCTCTAAACATTTCCTTTCTTCATCCATCCTTTATTATGTGGGTATTCTTATACCCCCGAATATGTTAGGATATGATGAGTATGGTCAGCCCATCTCGAGTTTTGACATGTACCACTACTAATCAAGTATACCATAACAATCACCTTCACTTTCAACATGGGTGGACAACCGCTCATCATCTCAAAACCCTCTACTTTAGGAACCAATGTTGGTTCCTCTATATGTATTGAGGAGCTTGACCAAGTCACGTAGACCTATCCTCATGAACAATCAAGTTCAAACAACATGAATTTCACTTGGTGAAGAAAGTTCATCTCCTCGGGTATTGTTTGATAGCCCATTAGCATGCAATCAAATCAAATCTCCCATCTAGATGAGGAATATTTAGCACGATATGCTAGGAGTGAACAACACTTCCAGAACATGAACAAGCTTTTGATAGGTTGTAAGGACAAGGTGATGTCCTACTTCAAACAATAATGCTACCCCTCCACCAACCAAAAATACTACTAATGAGGGGTGGCAACATAGTGAACAATTCATAGCAGGATACCATACTCCTCAACAACCTCCAGGGTTCAAAAAAAAGTACCTAAGAAAAGCACTTCCCCATCAATGGTGATGTCATTTCAGCTTTGGTAGAAAAATTCAAGGAGCTAGAGCTTTCCCAAAATACTTAGAATTCATATGTAGGGCAAGCACAAACTTCTCCCTACCTATGAACTATGAACAAATACCTACTACACAGAATCCTCCAGTTTATATGAATACTCAAAACCTGGAGATCTACTTATGGGGATGGCACCTTGGGTATGCCCCCAAGCCACATATGGATATTTACAACAGGAACCAACCGAAGTGCATTCTCAAATGCCATACCAGCCGAAAATGCAACATTCCTTGCTTCATGCCTTCGATTCCATATCAAGGTAATCAACCCCCTATGTACACATGTATTCTAAATCTTCTATGAGGGGGACATGTATACCTACTCGGTCCATATGGACAACCACATAGGGATTCCATATGCCCCAAAAAATGTCTATGTTGTCCCATTTTAGCAACCGATGCAGCCCCACCTCCCCAACAAGGATCTTCAATGGTGGAAACATACGCAATGGGGACCTATTCTAAATATCTCAAGGAACCCCTAGACTTCTCCATTCGGACAATCATGCTCTCGAGACCCTTTCCTAATCTTTCAAAATTCAAAGGGAGGGTGATCCTAATGCCCACATCAAGGCTTACACAATGGCCATTCGAGAGCTACTCCCATGGGACGCAGTCATTGCAAAAATTTTCCCTAAGACTAGAAGGTATTTCTCTCAACTGGTACTATAGGATACTAGAGGCTTCAATACACTCGTTCAAGCAACTCATATCAAAATTTATTAAAGATTTTGATATGAACAAGATTTTGAGAACATGAATTAGGGAATTCCTTCATATCAAGCAAGAACACAATGAGTTTGCAGCCCACTTTATTCAAAGGTGGCGACAAGTTCTCTACTCCTCTTGAGTGCTCCAAATATGGATCAAATGGAACTTTGTGATTTGTTCCTCCACTCTCTCAACAGGGAGACAAAGGAAGAGGTTCAAAAGTTCCCACTAAGGAGCTATGAAGAGGTGCTAGAGGGTGCTCTTCAAATTGACCAAGTGGCCATTGATAGTGGTCATAAGACTTATGGAGCTAATGGAAGGTTAGTCACCCCTAATCAAAATAATCCCGAGTTACTCCAACAACACAAATAACAATCAAGGACCAAAAATCCTTAATAAGAATCATGGAGTCATGATGGATGGAGTGATGGACCAACCTAAGAAGCCTAACATTGTTAACGCCCCCAATAATTTTGACTTCAAACAACCACAATAACAATGAAAATAATCAAAGAAATAATAACTTCTCACCCTTAGTCAATGTTGTAGATTTTAACCACCAAAACAACAACAACAACAACCTCAACAAAAAAGACAAAAAAACCCCAAGGCCTAACCAATACCCAGTGGGTATCCAAACTAGTTTCAAAATCAAGGGCAAGGGTTCCCAAATTTTAATAATAACAACCAACAGCTGAACAATAACCATAATTTTGGACCACAACAAGGTGCAAACCAAAGGCCTCGAGATTACGATCCCGATTTATATTGTGGTTTCCATAGGGTTCATGGGCATGATGTAAGAATGTGCCGCGATTGTAACAAATTTTTACAGCATTTTCCAGAGGACCAAAGACAATTATTTTTGACATGTTTTTGGCAAACCCAACAACACCCACTCAAAACACCTACATGGGACCGTATCTCCACAGAACACACCACTGGGATCTTTAATGATCCTCTCCCCACGCATCCAAAGGATGGTAGATTAGATCCCAATGGTTCAAATAAAGGTATTGTAATAGGGACCCATGATCACAAAGCCTCAACTTTCATCAAACCCACAGTGGCACCTCCTTTGGATGGTCACCAACAAACAAAAATTATGGGGTTGGTAGAGTTGACACTAAACCACAAATTAACGCTGACCACTAGAACTAGGGATTATTCTTCATGCAGCCTATGTCGATCTACCCACCACATCAGATGACATCCATGATATGCTAAGTAGGCCAGTAGTAGGAGCTTACGATTTGATCAATGACTTAACTAAGACATTCTCACACATTTCCTTCTTGGATTTGTTAAAGAATTCCCTGCTCATAGGGCTGCTCTACTCGAAGTGTTGGGTCTTGGTCATTTGGCTAATGTCACCCCTCCTCTAGAAGCACAAATAAACCACGTGGAACTTTGATGTTTATCCTCTAGGACAACTGAAAGAGATGTTGGATTTGTGTTCGATATCAACAAGATGCCCACAGATACTAAAATAGTTCGTGTAGAGGTGATCCGACGTTGTTTTTACAAGTCTGGATTTACAAAACTATGTAAAGTGTGTGATGATTGATGACGGGGTAGTAGTCAACATAGTCCCCTTCTCTTTCCTTCAAAAACTAGGGTATAAAGAGACTAATTTCTCTTGACACGAAATACGCTTTGAGGGGCTACGATAGCCTCAAAGCAATGTCAATCGAAACTATAGTGTTTTTGGTCACCCTTGGACCTAAGACCATACTGACCAAATTTTATATTATAGATCGGAAACCAACTATAATATGATCCTTGGTCATCCTTGGATTCATCGCATGAAGGTGATTCCCTCCACTTTATTTCAGGAAGTTAGGTTCTGCATTTAGGGAAGGTTTTTGTGGTGCAGGGTGATCTAAAACCCTTTGACATACACTTAGCCAATTTGAAAAAGAGGCCAGAGTCCACTCTGAGTTTGAGCTTCCCACAAATCATTTAAATAAACCAAAAATCTCGACTACAGAGGAAAAATTGGTTCCTATAATGGAATTAGAAGTCACGGGTTTGATCGAAGGCATTCGATAGTCAAAGATGAAACCGTCATCATCATAGAGACATATATCGTTAGGGACTACGGAAAAATATTTTCAAGCTATTGGAAAATATTTACCAATTCTCCTTCCTTTCGATTCTATGGGCATGGGACATACCCTAGGACTCGGTTCTCTCCAGAAAATGAGGTTTGTATGGTTGAGGTAACTAAGTGAAGGAGAAAGATTCAAAAGATGATCCAACGTCCATTTTTCCAAGTAACTATTGGACTCTCCATTTCGATGGAGCCAAGTGTCATTTTGGTGTTGGGTAGGTGTAATTCTTACCTCTCTGAGAGGGAAGGATTCTACCTTTTTCCTTCAAGTTAAACTTTGAGTGCACTAATAATGGGGTTGAATACGAAGCCCTTCTACTTGGTCTCATCGTAGCCAAAAGAATCGGTGCTCTTAATATCAGAGTGTTGGGTGATTCACAATTAGTTGCGAATCAAGTATCCAAAGTGTATGAGACTAGAGCTGAGCATTTGTAACTTTACAAAATGGAAGTGCTGAATTTAACAAAGAGGTTTAACTTCATATCAATCGAGGAAATTCCACGAGACCAAAATCTCCTTGCAGACTCAATCGCAACATCCACTTCTCGCTTTACCCCAAGTGGTGAGTTGGAAGATTCAAGCTTCACGGTCTCGGTTCATGTAGAACCTTTGGTCCATAAGACACCGGTAACTCCAATGTTGACATACGTAGAGACTGAGAGTGAGTCTGTCATTACAGATCACATTGACATTGACAAAACAACTCTAGAATATCTAAACGCTCTCATGAAAGCTACATCTTACACATCACGAGGTTAATCTTTCTCTAATTCCACACTCTTCTTCCTATTTTGGAAATCCCATGATAGAGTCTTCCCCTGGGAGGGAACTTGAAATTTGTGAGGTGGCAGAAGAGGGGGATTTAGAGTTACCTCCGCCCCACTTGAGTTTGAGGAAGGCAATGCCTCCTTAATCGAGGGAACAATCGATATAAATATCGGGACCGAGGAAGAACCAAATATTTTGAAGCTAGGGTCCTCTTTAACTCTTGAGGAGGTTGAAATACATACCCACATTCTCAAGGAGCATAAAATCTTTCATGTTTAACTATAAAGAAATGACAAGGATTACACCACACATTGTGGTGCACAATCTCATCACCAAACTAGATACAAAGCCGATTAAAAAAATTCAAGGCCCATGAAGCCAAAAGTGGCCCTCATGGTGAAAGAAGAAGTGATGAAACTCCTCCAGGTGGGATTCATCAAGCCAATTACTCTCAATGGGTATCTAACATAGTCCCCATTCTCAAGAAAAATGGAAAGATTCACATTTGTATAGATTTTGGGATATAAATAAGGCTTGTCCCAAGGATGATTTCCCATTACCATCCATCGATGTTATCATTGATGCAAACAACTGGTTTTGAGTTGTTGTCTCTTATGGATGGATTCTCTGGGTATAATCAGATCAAAATATCTAAGAGGATCAAGCCAAAACCACGTTTATAACTCCTTGGGAACTTACTATTATGTGGTCATGCCATTCGGGCTTAAGAACGCTGGAGCTATGTACCAATGAGTGATGAATTATATATTCCATGATCTTATACATAAGATTGTGGAATCCTATGTGGATGACCTGTTGGCTAAGGCCAAAAAGCACTGCGATCACCCAAGAGGTGCTTCATATCATCCTTTCACAGCTTAATCAAATACAACATCACATTGAATCTAGAAAAGTGTGTATTCGGCATAATAGGAGGAAATATTTTGGGGTACATCATATCTTCATGAGGAATTGATGTAGACCCAGCCAAAATCTGAGTTGTATTGGAAATGATTCCACCAACGGATGAGTCTAGCATCAGATCTTTTCTTGGAAAACTTGGGGCAATCAAAGATTTATCCCTGACTTGACCTTTGTTGTTCACCCAATCAACAATTTGTTGAAAAAGGATTATAACATTGATTGATAAAAGAATGCAATGAGGCCTTTGAGGTAGTTAAATGATTCTTATTATCCCCTCCCACACTAATGCCACCTAGATCAAGATCACCCTTTGATCTTGTATTCATGAGCTATGGATGTTTCACTAGCAAGAGGCTCAGCTCAGAGATGATGATATAAACGAGAGCGTGTAATTTATTTCATTAGTTGGACATTGCTTGATTATGAGACACGTTACACCTAGGCAAAAAAAGAATGCCTTACCATAGTCTTTGCAACAAAGTGCTTAAGACATTATATGCTTGAATCAAGAAATGAGGGTTATTGTTAAGTCAGATCACTTGCGGACATTCCTCACACAAGGATCCTTGTCTAAGAAGGTTGGGTGCTTCATAACTCTGATGGGTGAATTTGAGTTAACATTTGTTAATCAAAAATCCATCAAAGGAAAAATCATTGCGGATTGGTTAGCTTGATAATCCGTTAGATGGAGGTGATCTGGTAGATCTAGACTTCCCGATGAGTGTGTGTACTTCGTTGAGACTAGGCCCCCATTTTGCGTGTCCATGGTATACCGACATCATTAATTTTATAGTGGACCATACATATCCAGAAGGGGAAACATCTCAACAAAGAAGGTGGTTACATGTCATTGCCACTAAGTATGTTATTGTAGAGTAGGTGCTCTATCACAGGGCCTTCGATGGAATGTTGTTAAGATGTGTTGACGTTGAAGAATCTGAAAATATTATTTATGAGTCACATAACGGAGTATGTGGAGGTCACTTCAGCGGCCATGCCATGCCACTTCTCGAAAGATACATCGAGATGGGCTATTTCTGGCCCACTCTAGAACATGATGCAAAGTAGAGTTTGTGTGTAGATGCCACAAATGCCAAGAGTTCTCCCATGAGATCCACATACCGGCACAAGATTTGCAACCAATCACAACCCCATGGCCCTTTTCCACGTGGGGCCTGGATTTAATAGGAAATTCTCTCCCTCATCAACGGATGGCCATAACTTCATAATCATGGCCACATAATACTTTACCAAGTGGGTAGAAGCCATGCCTCTTACCACTTGTACCTGGTCTATGATCACTAAGTTCATCTTAAACCAGATCATTTATAGGTACGGTGTCCCACAAGTCATTATCTCGAGATAATGACACGTCTTTCAAAAATGACAAGGTGCATGAATTGTGTGTAAAGTTCAAGATAAGTCATCACACGCTTCTCTTTATTATCCTCAAGCCAATGGACAGGTGAGGCTATAAATAAAACATTAAAGTCCATCCTCCTTAAGACCATTAAGGAGAACAAATGAGATTGGCATTTAAAGCTTTTTTCTAGCCTTGTGGGCCTATCGGACGTCAGTTAGAACACCAATAGGGGAAACCCCTTTTCTTTGGTATTTGGTGTGGAAGTAGTTTTACCACTCGAGGTTGAAATACTAAGTCTCCGTATTTCACTGCATGAAATCTTGGGAGAAGAAGGCTATCGAGAAGCACAAATCTCTCAGTTAGAAAGTCTTGATGAGGTTAGAATCAACACTAACAATGACACAATGTTTACACTAACCGGATGGCTTAGAAATACAATAAGAAGGTTTACGAATGTGAAATATACGAGGGAGATTTGGTATTAAGACTTGACAACTAGATAGATAAAAAAATGATGAGGGAAGGAAATTCAGACCTAGGTGGTTGGGTCCATATCAAGTAGTAGAAGACTACAAAAATGGGGCATTTCACTGTGTACACTAGAGGGTGAGGAGTTTAACGAATCTGTGAACTCTCTTCACCTAAAGAGGTATTACACATGATCCATTAGCATTTTCATATGTACATTACTACATCTACATCACACTTTCATTTGCCAGCTCATTTTGTAAAATTTGTGATCAAGGGATTTATTCTTATAGAAACTCCTAAAAACTTTTGAAAAACATTGGAAAAACATTCAAATCATGTCTCTTCAAATTTTCATGGTATCATCAATTGTTTTCAAATCATTTCATCAGTTCAAATAGGATAAGACAAAGTTTTGACCGTGATCATACCAAGGCCTGCATACTTGGTTATGCTTATAGTCTCTTTCTAGATTAGGTGTCTTTGCCTATAGTTTGTTCTAGAAGCTTCATGGTGTCACATCTATCCCATAAAAATCTCTTTGGAAATAAGAACATACTAAACATTTTTCCTAGATGAGTAAGTCAAATGCAAATCCACAAAAAAATTATTTTACACATTTCTTTTCCCTACCAACCTTCGGTGTTGAGCTTGCATCTCTTACTTGGTGATGTAGGGTTGGGAAAGGAGAGAAATGCCCTTACTCACCTATTCCTTGTCCATGGTGATGAGCCCATGCTTCCTCTTGGTAGCATGGGGCAAGGAGTAGGGGGTCTCTTTGATAAACTTGAAAGTTACAAATAATTCATTCAAATGTTGTGAAATCATAAGTCAAAAACAAAGTGAGTTAGATGTCAAAATTCCAAAAGAGTTTAAAACCTCAAAACCAGATTTTTCAACCAAGTAGCCATCTACATGGATCTAAGTCTAGATAAACTGGAAAGTAAATCACATTCTAAGCTATGAGGTAACTTGAGTAGGGTGAAGTTGTAGTGTCTCAATGTGGTCCTGTCAAACCATTGTCTTTCCCTCATCATTACCATTCAACAAATTTTTGTAACTTGTGCCCTTTCTGGCTCTTGGTGTTGAGCCCTCACATCTTACTGGTTGTGTGGAGTTAGGAGAGGGAAAGTTCATTCACTTATCATATCACTCTTTCACCATGTTTTTCTAAGACAATATGAAGTATCAAATATTTTTAAAGAAACTAAAGTTCAAACATCACATTGTGTTCGCATTATCATATATCAACATTATAAAATACAAAAAAGAAATCATTCTATTATCATTTCACACTCATTGCATGCATTTTGAAAAGCATAGAAAAGTGAAAATTCTAAACATCTAGAGTACACATGAGAAATAAACCAAAAGAGAGTCAACTCAGATACAATGGATTACTGAACCAAAAATAAGAGTTTGTATATATATCATAGTGGGTCAAGTTTCTATACAATGCCATCACGCACTAAGGTGTGGTCAAAACACTCATAATGAGCCCAAAATATACAAAAAAATCATATAGTGCCCAAAAAAATGGAAACAAAGAAATAAATGGCCCAGTGGCCTATCAATCCCTATGGGATCCCTCGGATGGTGCATGACCACATCCAAGGATCTCTGCTGCTGCTGCATATGTGACGACGTTGAGAGTGAAGTGAATGGTGCAAGTATTCATGACTGAGGTTGCTGGTTGTGGTCTTACTATGGGAATGGCTCTGCCTCATCAGATGTTCAAACACCTCATATCCGACCACCATGGTATGAAGGGAGGTCACCACCTCCGCTATCCTCCAAACAAGAGAAAACATGTCAGTGTGTCTCTGGAAGCTAGTGGCTGACTTGAATCATCAGTCAACTCAACTCAGGTCTTCCCCGAAGGGGATCAATAGGGTGTCCACGCACACCCATTAGATGAGCTCTCTCCACTCTATGTAGTCACTGTAAGAAGGGAAGGAGAAGAAGCAGATAAGTTAGAAAAGTGCAAGACACAAATCAAAAGAGAATATCAAAACTAAGGTTTCAAATTAACAAAGGTGAGAGAAGAGTGTCAAACATACTCAAATATCCGAGCATCTAGGTAGGTTCAGGTGATTACTTTTGCCCATGATGTTGGCAGGCTGGTGGGGCCTCCCCAAAGCTAGAGGCCAAATGTTGTTTGATCACGACTCATCATCCCCTCCCCACCTAGAGGAAATGGCTCCTTTGAGACTAAGGTCTCTCTCTCTGCACTGGCCTCCTCATGTGTGGCTCTCAACATCTCTTGAGTGTCATGCCACTCAAGATCGCTCTCCTCCTCTCTGTCGTATGGGATGCCTCACTAGGATCTGACATCCCCCTCATCCTCCTCAGTCTCATCTCCGACTAAATCATCCTCCTCTCCTCATCCCCCGTGTGCTCCTCGGAATCGAAGTCTACACTAAGGGCTTTCCTCCTCTCTCATTGGGTAGGAGCGGCAATAATCTGGAGTAAAGGTGCTCAAGGGGCACTAACTACTTTTCGAGCACAAACCACATGCCTGCTAACACAATAGGAAAACTCGGAGTGACCACCGCCCAACCAAGGTCTCCTTTAGGGCCCCTCTGGGCCTCCTTAATGGTCCTATAAATTGGTACCATTGGAGGAGGATCATCGCTGTATGGTAGGCAAACTGAGGAACCCGATAAAATGAGTGAATCTCAACTCTCCTAGCTCTATCAACTACCTAGACTTTAGTAAAACAAGATACCACTATGGTCACCTCCTGTCCCCATAACCATGCCATGTCCTGGTAGGGGTAACGACCATGTTTACTATGGTAAGAGAAGCCACTTGGTTGATGAGGTGTCCTAAGAACCAACATAGCTATCCACCTCACTACTCGGATGACCATTGGGTCTAATACATGTACTCCCCTTCCATAAGGGGTGATACACTCATATACCTAACTCATGACAAGAGTGGGGTGGCTCAGTGACTGCCCTAAAATCGACTACCCTGTACAAGTCATGGTAGGTAGTCCCTAAGATGTCCACACCCCATGCGTACCTACGGCCATGTCCCTTAATTTGTGTGATAATGGGAGCCCAATATTAGAGAATAGTATCACCTCCCTTGTCCCCGATCAATCGTGAGGAAAGGATACCCATAATGGCCTTCCGGATGATCAGAATATGAGTAGTAGTAATCAAATGAACCTTCATCCCCTTCTTCAAACCAGATGAGACAATGATGTCTCCCATATATGTGGCCCATAGTGTCATCATAGATCTGGATCATGCTTGTCTCTAAGGTCAGTCTCCTCCCAAGAATTAGGAGCCCAAGGATGAGGTATACATCCTCTAGAGTAATGGTCCACTCACCCCTAACACTTAGAAACCGGAAGGTGTTTTGATCTGCATCCTAGTAGGAGAAAAAGTCACACAATATGTGACTAGCAGGGGCAATGTGGGGTACCCGTGCAATCCTCCAGATACATGCCCTATGCATAGTGTCCCTCTCATATTGAGTCAGCTGATCGAGAATCCCAGGGAGCCAATCACACTCTCTCTCTCTCTCCAATGGATGTATTCCTCCTTCTTTTGTGTTCACCAAAACATGAGAAAAGAGCAAGTTAGTAACATATACAAGAAGACAAGCTCATCAAAAACATGATAAAGCATGAAAATCCCAAAAAAATCCAAGTTAGTGAATGTTTTGGTCATTCTGTTTAGAACCGCCACCTGCAGTGTAGGCGGCGGTTCTTGGATCACCGCCAAGCAGGCAGAGGTCCCGTGACCACCACCCTGCTTTGGGCGGTGGTCCTGAACTGATTTTCAAAATGTGCCCTTAACCCTAAAAAATGTTCAAAAGTGTAAAAAGACCATTTTCAACAAAATAAAAGCATGCCCTATGGGTGCCCCCTAGACTCATTTAAGACAATTGTTTTTGAAAATAGTCCCCCTAGGTGAACTTTTCAACATTTTTACATTTAGGGTATAAAAAGACAAAAGTAAAAATAACCAACCTTTGACCATGCTTTGGTCGATCTCCCACACATGGAGGCATGATCACTATTCTGAAACAAATGTTTCAGTTGTACTCTCATCAGAAATGGTAACCCTGAATCCAGAGCTCTAAATTTTTCAAATCAACAATGCACAAATGAATTGAAAAGTGATTTTGTTTTGATATATATATATATATATAATTTTTAACCTCATTTTGAGTGTATGTGTTCGTAGGGTTAGATCGTTGGCACAAGTATATTTCTATATCCCCACACAGATGGTAAGTCCTCTTGTCATTTTTATTTAGTGTTTATTTTTGATATTTTATCTATCTGCACTTGAGTCTTCTCTTCTCTTGTAGGTAGCGGGAGTTTGGGCGACGACATTTCACAGATGAGCATTTTAGGTATAACTTCTAACTCCCTTTTTGGAACATCATACTCGGAATATCTACATTTTATGCCTTTTTGTGGCTAAAATGCTTCTCCGAGGGGGCAATATGTATGCACCCAAAATTGCATGTACTACATTTTCATAAAAACAGTTACAAAAATCCCTAATGATGATTTAGGTCCTTTTAAGAAGGTGTTCAAGCTCCAATTTCCATTTGTAGTATATATTTGTTGCCTAGACATCTTTACTTAGCCTTCCCGTGCTTTTATAGCTTCTTGCCTCTTTCTGCACATGTTTTGGCCTTTAGTGCCGGATCGCCACCCTACTTGGGTGGTGGTTTCAAACCGCCATCCAAAACAGGCATCGATCCCGAAACCGCAATCCTGCACAGTGGTCAGGGTCCTGCCCGCTTTTTCTAGATTCTCTCACGCATGTTTTAACATGCAAAAATTCACTTAATTTCACTTTTTGCATGCATCCGTGAGCCAAATTGTCTAAAATTAGCTTTGATTGCTTGGTTCTCCTTCCTCCTTCTATTTTTAAATAGATTTAATTAGTTGGAACTACTCCTTCTTGCCTTGAGGGAATCTCTAGTGGGTTAGATAGAACAACTTGATGAGTGGGTTTTGAACCTAGTAAAGGATCACGTGATTGTTGAGCCCAAGGAAAACAAGGATAAGGATGGGGCTGCAAGCACATGGGTAGAATGTTTGGTCGGTAAAAGCTTGGACAAGGGGATTTTGGAGGGATTGGAACCATCTAAAGAGAAAGGTAATTTATCCCTTAAAGTTCCTAAGATTCTTATGGCTAGAACCAAAGCCTCCATGGAAGGTGCTCTTTTTGCAAAGTGCCTAGGCTCTAGACCAAATATTGACTACTTTAGAGGATGGGCCAAGAGGCGTTGGGTGACTAATGGTGTTGTTGAAGTCTCAACATATGCCAATGGTTTTTCTTAGTCTCTTTGCCTAGTAAAGACCATGTGGCGAAGATTCTAGCTGGAGGTCCTTGGTTTATTGGAAAATCTCATGTGGTTGTTCAAAAATGGGAACCGAATTTTAACCCTTATGTGACATCTATTTCTGAGTTCCCTATCTGGGTCAACCTTCCAGGCTTACCCCTAGAGTTTTGGGAGCCGGAAGTCCTTATTGGCATTGTGAAAAGCTTGGGTAAGCCGATTGCTCTAGATCCAGTCACTAAGGCTAAATCTAGACTCACTCATGCCAGATTTTGTGTCAATATGGGTCAAGATGCTATTCTGGAGAGTAATATCAAACTCTTGACTTCTGAGGGAGTTTGGGTGTAGAGATTTGATTATGATCCATCTCCCTTTGCTTGTAGAAAATGTAAGATGGTAGGTCATGATCATAGAAATGTCCTCTTCATAAGAAAAAAATTGATCCCATAGTTGGTCCTCAAAGGAAAACTAATAAGGAGGCTAAGGAATGGAGGCTGATTGGGAAAAATGGAAGAGTTGTAGAAACAAAGGATCCTCTTATCATCTAGGAGGCTGTAAAAGAAGTGGATCCCTTAGTTCATCTTAATACCCCATGCAAGGAATTGGTTGTTTCTAGTTTTCATGAAAATGTTAATGAATTTGAAGATGAAAATGAAAATGAAGATCTAGTTTTGGAAGAGGTGGTTCTAGAAATAGAGGAAGGGGCTAGCCATGACTTAGAAGGAAATGACTTTTGCTCTGCAAGTGGCCTGTGGACCTTCGTTGGATGAGGTTTCTTCTATTGGTCAGAGTTCCTTTGGTCAGAGATAAGAAGAAGTCCTACCCATGTCTAATGTTTTTGGAATTCTTGCGGACTATGTTGCTGATACGTATGATTTGGTGGCCTCTCCTAAGACTCCAGTAAGTAAATCTAAACCTGTCACTCAGTAACTCTAGAGATGATATTGGTAAGGACTCAACTCTTAAGGGTAGGAAAAGTAATAAGGAATTAAGGGAGACTAACTCTAGGAGGGAAGTAGATGCTTGGTATTCAGAGTACTTTGGGGAAGTTGTTTCCTCAAAATAAGAAATGTTAAATGATCCTCCTCTCTTGGAACATTAGGGGATTGAATAATCCCAGTAAACATAGAATTGCTAAGGATCTTAGAGTTAAAAACAAACCGGATATTTTCATGCTTCAAGAGACCAAAATGAATATGGATAGATTTAAAGAGGTGGGTAGGCTTATTTGGAAAGAAAGTTACTGGGAGGGGTGTAGCTCCTCGGGAGCTTTAGGAGGTGTTGTCACTTTGTGGGATCCTAGAATTGTGCATGGTGTTCTGATCCTTTCTTCCCCTAGTCATGTGGTTATGAGTTTCATGGAAATTGTCTCTAAAAAATCTTGGTATGTTTCTAATATTTATGTTCCCAATAAACTTAGTGAAAGACGAAAGTTCTGAAGGATCTCTCGAGTTTTAGACAACTATTTAAAGATAAAGATTGGATTATTGGAGGTGATTTCAATACCCCCTTTCCCCTGGTGAAAAGAAAGGGGCTTGATCTCTTATTCTGAAAGTATGGAGGATTTAGCTGATTTCCTGGCCAGTAATGGTCTGTTTGATTTAGAATTGGAAGGCTCCAAGTTTACTTGGGAAAATAGAAGGACGGGAACTAAGCTCATTCAGATTAGATTGGATAGATTTGTGGTGAGTCATCTTTGTATGATCAATCAACTATATTCTCTAAAAACTCTCCCCAGAATCGATCGATCATAATCCCATTCTTCTTGATTTGGGGATGAATCAATTGAAAAAAGATAGACCTTTCAGATTTGAAAAGATGTGGTTAGATCACCCTGATATTTTCAACAGAATTCAAGAATGGTGGGATATTCAGGTTCTTGGGGTTGCTAGTTTCAGATTGTGTTTTAAACTGAAGCATATTAAAAGTAACCTTAAAAGATGGAATAAGGAGACTTTTGGAAATATTTTCTAGGAAAAAGTAGAATTGCTTGAGGATTTAAGAAATATTGAGGAACTTATGGAGAATGATGGTCTTAATACAGTTCTCAAGGATCAAGAACAAAAACTCATGTCTGAGTACCATGAGATCCTGGCTAAAGAAGAGGTTTATTGGAGACAAAAATCTAGGGTAAAATGGCTTAAGGAGGGTGATAGGAATACTAAATTCTTCCATTTCTCTACCACTTCTAGAGCTAATATCCTAAAGATTAATGAGATAAGAAGTGAGAATGGTGAGATCTACTCGAAAGTAAGGATATCAATGTTACTATAATAAATTACTTCAAGGAGATTTTTAAGCGGGGCAGAGGACATGGAGGAGCTGGTTCAAAATAAAGTCCTGATCTTTTCTAAAATGTTATCACCCCTCTTGAAAATAGAGATATCTTAAGGAGCCCTCGGAGGAGGAAATTCATTTTGTGGTCTTTGATATGGAACCGGATAAATCTCTGGGCCTAGATGGTTTCCCTTTTTTCTTTCAAAAATTATGGGAGGTGATAAAGCATGAGGTCATTGAAATGGTCCAAGATTTTTTCAACAATGGTCATCTTTTGAGGCAAATGAATAACACTTTCCTAGTCCTAGTGCCAAAAATTGCTGGAGCTAAGGAAGTTAAGGATTTCAGACCTATAAGCTGTCTGTAACACCAACTATAAATTATTGACTAAAATCATAGCTGGGAGGATTAGAATGGTTCTTCCAAACTTTATTTCTAGAAATCAAGGGGCTTTTGTTCCAGGAAGGAAAATTACAGACAACATTATTGTGATTCAAGAAGCCATACATTCCATTGAAAGTTCTAGAAGATCGAATGTTTCTTAAGTTGGATATGCATAAAGCCTTTGATAGGATAACATGGTCCTTCCTCCAGGCTATCCTGTTAAAGGTTGGTTTTGATAACTTCTGGTAAATATGATAATGACCTGCATATCCACTACTAGTTACTTGGTTTTGGTTAATGGAAAACTAGAAGGTTTCTTCCAAGCAGGTAGAGGGTTGAGACAAGGTGATCCTCTTTCACCTTTCCTTTATGTTATAATGGCTGAATCTTTGAGTAGAATCTGTCAACAAGCTATGTTTTCAAACTGTATCCAGGGTATAAAATCTCTAATGGTCTTCCCTCTATCTACCTTCAATCAGTTTGTGGATGATAACTTTATGATGGGGAAGGCCTCTGTCCATGAAGCCTCCAATTTTAAGGTGGTTCTTAATGATTATGAATTGGTTTTGGACAAATGGTTAATTTCCATAAAAGTGTTATTTTTTTCATTAATGTGGAGAATCAGGTTCAAGCTAGATTAGCTCGCATCTTGGGGTGCAGGATTAAGCATTTTCCTATTCTTATTTGGGTATGCCCCTGATCCAAAAGAATCTTGACATCTCAGTTTGGAATGCTCTGTTGGAAAGAGTTAATAGTAAACTCTCATCTTGGAAGGGTCTCTTGCTTTCTCAGATGGTAAGATTCAATTTCTCCAAAGCTCCCTTCAAGGTATTCCCATTTATGTGATGTCACTTTTCAAGCTCCTCTGCTAAAATTATTGAATCCTTAGAGAAAATCCAGAAGAGATTCCTTTGGATGGGAGTTGTGGAGAAGTTCAAATTCCCTCTTGTGGCCTAGGAAAAGTCACTAAACCAAAGCTTTGTGGGGGTTTGGGGTTAAAAAATATTTCTCTTATGAATGAGGCCTTGATTGCCAAATCAGGTTGGAGGATTGCTAGAGAGGAAGGTCTTTGGGTGGAAATTATAAAGATGAAATATTTACGGAATATAGGCAGAATGGAATCCTTTTTTAATCAAGATAATCTTCCTAGAGGGTCTTCTTTTTGGAACTCTTTTGTGGCCTCCAAAGAAATCTTAACCAAAGGTACTATGTGGGAGATAGGAAAAGGCTCTAGAATCAGTTTTGGCATGATAGTTGGATTGAGGATTCCCCCTTAGCTAACCTAGAAATCTAGAAAAGGGTTGCTCAATTCTATGAGGAAAAAGGAAAATTTTGGATACGTGACTTCTGGATCCAGGAGGATTCTGTCAGGTGGGAAACCATTGATCCTCCTCTAGGATTTTGATGGATACATCCAACCCTTTCGGGCTCTCAACAAGAAATTAAGGGATTTCCACATCCCCATGTTCCAGACCAAGGAGGATTCCATTAAATGGAAAGAGGAAGATTCAGGAATTTTCTCGGTAAAATCTACCTATATGTTAAATTTCAAGGATGATATGCAAAAGGACTATTGGGGTAAGCTTTGGGTGAAGGATCTTATCCCAAAGGTTAATATCTTTTACTGGTGGCTGTCCAAAATAAAATTTTGACTATGGATAATCTCAGGAAAAGGGGAATGAAGCTTCCCAATAGATGTTCTCTTTGTAGGAAAGAGGAGGAAAATGTCAACCATCTCCTCCTTCATTGCTCCTTTCTCCCATGATGTGTTTTCTTCCATTATGGATCTGTTCAATATCCAATGGACCTTTCCCTTGATGATTGAGGACTATTGTTTTCAATGGGAGAGTCCCTTCTGTTTTCCCATTTTGGTCTGGGCCTGGAATATTTCCCTCCCTCATTTTTTTGGGGTTTATGGAAGGCCAAGAATGATTGTATATTTCCGGGATCAAAAATCTCTTCTCTTGAAAGTTAGAAGAAATTTTTGGCTGCCATTAAGGAAAATATCAAACTCTTTAAAGGAAAGGCAAAGAAACCCTACCCAAAAAGAGAGCAAAAAGTTCTTGATAAGTTCTCCCTTGGACCGGTGGAATTACACAAACCAAAAAATAAATCCAGTTGGATAAGGCCTGTGGAAAATGTTGTTAAGTTAAATTTTGATGGGGCATCAAAAGGGAATCCAGGTCTAGCTGGGGAGGGGAATTTTAAGAAACAATGAAGGTGATTGGTTGTTTGTTTATGCTGGTCCATTAGGTTGGCAAACAAACAATATGGTGGAAGCTAGAGCTCTCCTTTGGGGGTTTTGTTGGAAAAAGAAAAAGGTTTCAAGGACATCCAGATTGAGGGTGATTCACTCATCATTATTAATGCTCTTAATAATCAGGGTTCCATTAATTGGCCCTTAAGAAATATCCTCAATGATGTTAAGGAAACTTTAAAATATTTTGTAAAGGTTTCTTATAATCATACTTTGCGTCAAGGGAACAAGTGTGTGGATAAGATGGCTAATTACGAGAGCTATTAGTAATGATTATAAGATCTAGGTGTAAAGGAGATGATTTACCCATGGACATTAATGAAACCATTATTAGAGATAGAGGGCACTAAGTTTGATGATGTTGGCATGAGTGAGCTCTGGGTCTGTGACAACTTACTTAATAAGTTGTATTCCTCGGTTTTGTTAGTGTGAAAGGGGGTTTGATTTTGAGAAGTGTTAGAAAATAGGGAAGTTTGGTTTCATGAAGATGGGTGGTGATAGAATCAGGGTTGAACTAGCTAGCTAGAACATTGAAGCTTTTAATCAACATTTGTGGAACAAGCTTAAGATTGGGGGTTTCAGTAATTTCATTGCTAAATTACATGGTCACGACCCCTCCCTGTCAAAGGATTTTGGAAAATCTTGGAAAGAGGGAAAGTTTGAGGTCAGAGGTATGGAAATTGAGGTTTAAGTCCACCATTTCCCTTGTGACGAAATGAAAATGGACGGGCTCAAAATTTTTAAGGACAAAACCCATGCAGAGAGCATGAAATTGAGTTGTTCTTCATGGGTAAGGAAAGGTGCTCTTTCTTTACTTGATGGTATTTCCAGGTCATGTATCCCGGAATATGGAGAGATGTTTTCCTTCAAATCATGAAGTATATAACTCTGGAAGGAAAATACCAAAAATCTATATACTCATCATATGACCCTTCTGAATATGTTCCACCATAAGGTCATGGTGAGCATCCTTTCTTTCTTTATTTATGTCTTTGAAAAATTATTTGATGGCATTCCAGCAGGAGAAGGTAGAGATGCCTTTGCATGAAGGGATCATCCTTCTATTGTTTGAAAATGGGAAACCTATTCTAATTCTTCTCTGAAAGATAAGGTGGAAGAGGATGATCACTCTTGTGGAATGCCTTACTAAGATGAAGGCTAGGAAATGTAAAAATGTGGGGAGGATTCTGGTAAAGAGAAGAGTGAGGAAGGTCATGGTGAAGTGAGCACCTCGAGAAAGAGGGATTGGGATGGTAATTTTAAGGGTTTCAAGAGGATTGAGTAGAAAGGTTCAATACTTAGAGGGTGTGCTTCAGGTGATGGAGGAAACCAATGTTGGTCAAAGGGAAACCATGTTGGATGTCATTAATGCTTCTAAGAAAATTGTCTCTACCAGGTGAAGTCCAAATAGAAGGTTCTGGAGCTGGAGTATCAAGTCAAAAAGCTGAGTGATAGGTTGGAAGGGATGGAGGAAGGCACTAAAAGGAGGAATTTCAATTTGTGCATCAGTAGTTCTGAGGACGAGCTGGAGGAAGACATAAATGTCAAGGGTGCTAAGATCAAAGGCAGTCATGTTGGTAGCAGTGAAGGTTCTCCTAAAAATTAGGGGGTTTCTAGATCCGATAGAATTTTGGTGAAATTCTGTGGTTTTGTTGGTTTAGGGTTGGTTTTATTTTTCTCTGCTTTTAAAAGTCCTGATCTTCATTGTAAGAGTTAAGCATGTTTAACTCCTTTTGTGGAATTTTCTGTTTCTTTCTTGCTTGTTGGTTTTTGTTCCTCCTTTTGTAAGGCCCCTGGGATCTCGATCCCTATTTTTACCTTATCTAATAAAAAATTAGTAAGCTTTCTTTAACATTACCAGGAAGTTATGGGGAACAATAGCCCCTTTCTCATGATTTTTCTTCACTAGGGTTTCTTTGATTATACCGGTTACGTTTGTGATCTTTCGCACACACTTGCAAATTTCACCGAGAAAATAGAACAAATCAATATGCTAAAAATCACTGCTAATCAAGCCTATGACTATTGGAATGCTCCTAACAATAGGGTTTGATTATGCACATGACCATTCAAGGGCTACAACCTCCATGAGTCTTTAGTTATGATCCTCAGGTTCCAAAACCCAACGAGCCTGCTAGTTAGTTAGAAATCGACACTAGTTTACGTACATTAGTATTAAGATCTTCACCACTTCCACCAGATATTACTTGCACATCTTTCCTTACTCGAACATAGAACCAATTAGGCTAATACTTTCTGGACTAGACCTGGAAATCACCCGTAAATACCTGTGGCTCCATCACACCTCTAGTTCTTACTTACATGACCTTGTCTAGAAATCTATACGAGGCACCCGCAGGTCATTTTCCGTGTGTTCAACAACAACCAAACAAAATATCAGAGCTCGACATTGATTGGAGTCTACGAGTGGCTATTATTTCAGATCAAGCCATCACACCACTTCAAGTTAGGAGAACATTCTTTGCCTTAGAATCGCAGATCCTGACATTGTGTGTTGAAAATATAAGGTTTCCTAATTAGCTTGATCCCCATCACCACACTCACATTGACACTCATTCTACACCGACTGTCTCGGCATGATCTCGAGAGGTCGTGTACGAAGAAGGTCGCGTGTTGATTTTCTCGTCATGAAAGTACATTAACAATATATTAATGAAATATTGTTAGTAACTCCACAAATATTATTCCTTTTTATCTTATAATTTCATATTGTTGTAAAACTCGTATTATAGTTGGGATCATTTTCTAAAACAATTTTTTTGGGTTCTATTGATATTTTAACTAACATTTTATCATGAACACCATTTTCAACTCGTGATAGTCTCATAAGTAGAATATTTATAATTTCCTTCAACACAAATCATTGGTGATACAATTACATGTTTGGATTTTCACAAGACCTACAAAATTTTTGTGATTCAAGGAATTCCTCTTCTATAACTTGGATCATATCCCTTTTCCCGGAATATATTTATTCTCGAATAGTTAAAAACTCTAGTGTTTTGAAACTACATTTAGGATCATCATCAAAATAAAATACGATTAGCTTAAGGTTGTCATCCTAATATCTTTTAATAGTGCTTTCAAATCTTCTAAAACAAATCTAAACATCATTATACATAATTTATGACCCACTCATCCAAATTTCAAAAAATTAAAATCAATACAATCTTCACTCCATTCTACACACATTCAAAAAATTATTTTCAACTAATTTTCTCAAAACTAGGGCATTTGTACACACAAATATTTCATTTTTGGAATGTGTTCACTTTGAAAAATAATAAAAAAGTTATATATTCATCCAAAAAATAGGTAAAATTAGAGGGACCTACTACATGGTCTTCATTAACTTTCTACCGAAGAGATCAACATTATTGTAATACTTATGTCTTATAATGTGTCTTGAGATTCCTTGTAATATATACCAACACCTTTAGACACTTTGTTGATATATGGTTTTATGAAAATCCTTGTAGTGACTCATTTTGTCTAATTTCATTCACTTGTATCTCTCTTTTGGGGATGAGTTTTTGTGCAATGGTTTTCTTCTTTTCTCCACTTTATGAGGGATCATCTTTATCAGATATGGGTAACTCACCAGTCTATTTTTAGAGGACCCATTTTTTTGAATATTCTTAGCCTTATTTATTTGTATATACCTCCCTAAGTTATAGTTGAGGGGGTGTTAGTGCGCTATTTCTATGCACTAAGGTTAAGTTTACTTTGGAAGTTGGTTTATTCCACTTATTAAATTTAGTGTGTGCACATGTATTGTGAAATATGAATTTATGCTTACTCACCTCACACATGCTATCATGCTTTGTAGAGGCCATATTTGGTAGAAATAACCCTTAGTGGAACCAATAGGGAAACATAAGATTGGTTTTGCACAATCTATTTATACCATTGATATCCTTTTATATTTGTATGGTGAGTGCAACCAACATTGTGGGGTTAACTATTATGTTGAGATCCCTTTGATATTATTATGTGTAATAATACTATGTAATTCCATTCTGTTATGTGAATGGTTTTTATTATGGTGATGATGTGTGGATTAGATCATGATTGATTAAGTGTTTATCACTTCTACATAGTACATCCTAGTCCCATTCTATATGATTCCATACAAGTAGTTAGTGTTTATCGAAGGTTGTAGGTGAGATTCTTGCGAATGTTTTTTTAGATAAATGTACTAGATGGAATGAAATCCACCACAAAAATTCATTTGGTGGATTGAAATTTTTTTGGGCATGTACTTGGATGGGATGAAATATATCGGTGAAGATACATTAGATGGGATGAAATACATCACTAAATAAATTGAAATATATGCTACAAATTCAGATGGAAAAAGGTGAAAAACTCAAAATTATATGAGTGGAATGAATCCACTACTTCAACACCAATAAAGAGACATTATTTAACCATGAAAACTCCATACAAGGATATTGCTAATCTATCAAAGACATGTTTAAAATATAAGAGTTTACCTTATAACTTCTTAAAGTATATGCAAGGCAAGCCCAAAACACATAAAATTATTAATTGGAGTAGATACAAAGGACACTCAATGTCCACAAAATAAAAGTAATATCTCACCACATACCCAAACCGATCTATAAACAAAAATTAAATCAATGTATTAATAGTGAATAAAAACATATACTTATAAAAAAACTCAATTTATTTATTTAAATGAATTGAGAACCCATTAAAATCTGATCCAAAAATCTGATTTAAGTGTGTCCAAAATTGAATCAAAATCTTATTGTTAACTCATCAATTGTTCCACTTTACACAATAAAAAAGATCAAAATATAATATTTTGAAATAGTGTAAATGTGTTATAATTTCACCTAAAGAACCAATTTATGATTTATATCTACAAATAATTAGATCAAAAATATGTAAAACTAAACACAACTCCAAAATTGATAACGGAGTTCACTCGTGGATCGTGATACATCTCCTGGATATCTTAGAATGTTATTCAATCCATTATTAAATCAATTTATAAGTACAATAATTAAAATTTACTAAGAATAATGGATTTGAAAAATGTAAAAATATTCTTATCATACATTTGAATAACTCTGAACTTGATCAACAATGGTCTCCACCTTCTTGTAGCATTTGTATATTCATTTTCCCATTTTATACATAAAAATAGTCATAAAAGCTTCATAACAAAGTCAAAAAAATACCAATTGGAAAAATTAAAAGTCTAGGCAAAGCGTCGAGAATTTTGAATAACTTTGCAGTTATGCTAAATTCCTGAAAATTCCATCTATTGGGTAAAAAATAGAAATATGTAAAATCTTCTCAAAATGAACTATACACAAATCCTCCGTAATGTACCTATACGCACCCAAAATTGCACATGCTACATTGTCAAGAAAATGGTTATAAGAATCCCCAATGATGATTCAAAATCCTTTCAAGAAGGTGTTCAAGCTCCAAAACCCATTCGCAGTATATATTTGTAGCCTAGATAGCCTTACTTAACTTTTCCATGCATTTTTCCATCTCCTGTTTCTTTCTGTGCTTGTTTTGGCCTTCAGTGCTAGGACCGCCGCCCTGCCTGGGTGGTGGTTCTCAAACTATCACCCCCCACTTTTTCCAGAATCTTCACGCATGTTTTAAACATGCGATAGTTCACTTAAGTTTGCTTTTGCATGCATCCGTGAGCTGAATTGGATAAAAATAACTTTGTTTTCTTGGTTCTCCTTGCTCCTATTTTAAATGAGATTTAATTAGTTGGAAATACCTCTTCTTTCCTTGTGCATGAAGTAACCTCCTATCCTCCATTCCTATATATTCCATGCTTGTATTCAAACAAAGGGCTTGAGAATTTTGTGTATCTTGCATTGTTGTGCTACCATAATCTTGCTAGGAATTACATAGCCAAGCTCAAATCTCTTGTACTATCTCTCTTTTACTTGCATTGTGTCCAAATTGCTTCCAAGATGCCATTGCTCAAGCGCCATCCTCGTGTTGCTTTGTTCTTTGCATTCCCAATCCTTTGGACTCACATGAACACTCAAAGAAAGAAATGAAAGAACTGAGGGAAAGATACTGATACTACTGGATTTTCCAAAGCTCTTGCTCTTCCAGGTTGGAATTGTGTATTTGTTTTCTTTGTTTTGTCAAATTGTCAATTGCATATCAAATAGAGTAGAGAAACAATTCATTTCAATTAGCTAGATAATTGCAAGTAGATCAAATCAATAGGAATTTTTTCTTCAACATTGCCAGGGAAGCTGTGGGGGAACAATAGCTCTGTTAGAGTCATGATTTGTTCTTCACTTTTGAGGTAGGGTTGGAAAGATTTTGATTGAATTAGAATAGATCTTAGATTTAGATTCACACATCTACATAGATAGTTAGCTACATCTGGCTAATTATTTGTTTTAAACTTGTTTATTAGATTAGATGCATTGTCTAAAAAGTTAGAAAAGAACAAAAACATTTATTTTCCATAGATTAGCTTGTTTTACTGCTTTGTTCTGATATATTGAGAAAACACCAAAAATATAGGTTAGATTTCCTTTGATAGATAGTTTATTTACCGAAAACAAATCAATTCATCTTGCATGACCATCAACGGTCCACAATAGGAAAAGATTTACAATTGTGATCCCTTGGTCCCACAACCCAATGGGCCAGAGCTAATAACTGACATTGACACAAGTTTGTGCTCAATAGTCTTACGTACATGTGCCACATACGTTGAGAAAATAAAATAGTTAGAGACATTGAACATTTCGCTAATCAAGCCTACGAATTTTGGACTGCTCCTGAAATAAGATTTGATTGCATGCATGACCATACAAGGGCCTCAACCTCAATGAGTCTTTGGTTGTGACCCATAGGTCCCACAACCCAACGGGCATGCTAGTCAGTTAGATATTGACACTAGTTTACACACATTGGTATTCATATCTTCACCACTTCCACCTGATATTATTACACAACTTTCATTGTTGAACATAACAACCGATTAGGCTAAGACTTTCTAGGACAAGACTAGAAAATCACCCATAGTCTCTGTAGCTCCACTACACCTCTTGTCTCCATTTCCATGACCTTGTCTGGAAACCCATACAAGGCACTTGTAGGGTACTTTCCATGTGTTCCACAACTAGTCAATAGAATCTCGATAGAACTAGACATCGATTGGAGTCTCCGAGTAGCTATCATATTATACCTTACCATCACACCGCTTCAAGTGAAGAGAGCATTCTTTGCCTTAGATTCATAGATTCTAGTTTTGCGTGTCGAAGACATAAAGTTTCCAAATTAGCTTTATCGCCGCCATCACTTTCATTTCCATCTCATTCCACACCAAATTGTCTCGCACGAACTCGGGAGGCTGGGTGTGAAGAAGGTCACATGTTGATTTTCTATTGTATAATACCCTTCAAATACCACATGCCTCCTTTTATAGTAATCCAAGCAAGTGGTAGGCTGACTGTGCACCTTAGCTTTTACACCACTTTGGTCATAGGTTCAACACCCACTTGGGTGCTTTTCCCAATATATGTGCTTTGACTTGCCCATAGTTCACATGTACACAACTAAAAAATTACAATATCTCAAGCAATAAACTATTAAATCCATCAATCAACCAATTACGATACCAAAATATGATCCATAAACTATAATATACCCCTTACTATCAAATAGTCTTTAAAATGGACACTCGATTAAAATTCTCAAATTCCTTATTTAAATGAATTGAGAAATTGATTAAAAACTAATTCGAGTGATTAGAAACTCAAAACATCAATTCCGCAATTAAACTCTTCCAAAATTTTCATTTAACGATTTTTTCGTAATTTTCCTTAGCTTATCATTAATACATCCAAAATTGAATTAAAATGTTGATAAAAAATAGAAAATTAGAAAGAATAATGACAAATAGCTTGATAACGGAGTTCACCAATTTGGTCTGTCTTCGTGTTCATTTAAATGAAAAATCGATTCATTTTTAAATATATTTCAAATAGATCATGAAAACTCACAACATAGAACGAATCTTAACCTTTCATGCTATATTATGGTTTCTAAATATTGGTGTGATGCGAGAGATCCATTTAGTAGATTCATGGTGACTAGATTTTTGGGGATCAAGAGGTTCTTATTAGGGAAGTGTGATTCGAGAGGACATTCTAGGTGGACGAAGTTCCCTATTTCTCTCTAACCTATTGTAGTATAGAAGAGAACTACGATATATTTATAATGCCTATTGGAATGCATAAATCAGACATTGTATGCTCCAGATATTGCTGGTCAAAGTCCATAGTCAAACTGGGTCAATAGGGAATGCACAAATCTGCAGTCCCTTGGCTTGTGTCAGAGATCCTATTTGCATATTTCAAAGTTGGAGGTAAAAATGTGGCTATGAACATATTTGATCTATTAGTTAGTCTTTTTTAGTTGTCAAAACCCATTTTTTTATACGAATGATGAAGACTGGAGATTAGACCAAATACGTTCACGATTAGATTTTTTTCCACAATTAACGTTGAAATACACAAATGGGCTCTCTAAGACGAGCCAATGTACTGCAGAACCGATGTCTTCCCTATTGACCCAATTTGACTATGAAATTTGACCAGCAATATCGGGAGCATATGGTGTCCGATTTACGCATTCCAATAGGTTTTGGAAAGCTATTGGAGTGCTCTTTTTTGTATTGTAATGGTTTTCAGAGAAATAGGAAAATTTTGACCACCTAAAATATCCTCTCGTATCACACCTCCCCAATAAGAACCTCCTAGTCCCCAAAATTCCATCCACCCACTAAATCTATTAAACGACTACGTTAACAAAAATTAAGGCAAACCTAACACACATAAAATTATTGATTGTATTATATTCAAGGGACATTTAATGTATACAAAATAAAATTAGTATCTCACCACATACCCAAACCCCCTAATAAAATTGAATGGGTAGAGAGGATGTAAACATATGTATGAGTGGAGTGAATCTACTATTCAAATATGGGAAAAATAACATTATATACACATGGATAACTACACTTATGGAGGGGAAATATGAAATAAAAGTTAAAGGAGACTATAAACATGCCTATAAGAATTCTTAAAATACATATAATATATCTCTCAAGAAGAAAGAGAGTTTCTCTACAATTCTTTAAGGAAAATAGATCAAACAACAAAAGAAGGTTACAATGTAGAAGAAGTTATGAGTAGACAAAGATGATGAATGGTGAATGTGTCATGCATATAATTTCCTCTCAATGAACACTTAGGTTTACATCAAAAGTTAACATATATCTATCCCAGATGAACATGGATGGTTGAGTATGATATATGCATATGATTTGGTGGAAAATGAATTTTTGGTGCATGTGAGGAAATATTTAAATGTGTCTCGGGTTAATCACGTCTAACAAATAAAATCTAAATTTTCTCAGGCCTAAGTGAGGGTGAAACAAAAATCATGTGTTGCTCAATATCCTCATCGAGTGGAGTGAAAAATACTAGAGCTCTTTCATCAAGTGATCCCAATGAATTACTTCTTTCAAAACCAATTTTATGGTGATAATTCTTCTTAAAAATATGGATATGTGGAGAAATTACTTATGAATGTTTTCCAATATATTCACTAATAAATCCAATGGAATAGAGCATGTGAGAAGCAAATCTTGCAAAGACGTATCTCAAAATATCTAGGAATATAATTAGGTGAAACTGAAGTAGCATATACAAATGTGTAGGCGTAAGAGAATCATATGCACAAGATGCATTAATAGGTGCATCATGCTCACAAAGTGTGGCAATAAAACATCATATGTAAAAGAAAAATATACAACATTAGATTCAAATACATGCTCAAATATTGACAATTCAGAGTCAATATCTGCAAGAGCAATGTTTGAAGGTGTACAAAGAAAGTGATTGTTAGTCCAATGGGTCAAGTTGATGTTGTATATATATATATATAGTTTTGTTTAGTGAATTTATGAGGGTATCCTTGGTTAGAATGATGGTGTGTAGAAGATAATTTTTTAAGTTTCCTATTCTCTTCCACAAAATGATGTCTCATTGCAATAAACATATATTGGAAAATAACATATCATTATTTGATTGGAAAGTGTGGAAATCAGTATAAGAAGACATGATAGATGTAAGAACATGCTCAAAAAACATAACACCAAAAAAAATATGTTATACATTGGGATAGATGTAAGAATACATAATAGATGTAAGGTCAATGGGTGACACCCTTTCGTGGTATATGGGTAGAATCCTAGGCACGATCCCTATAAAATTATATGAATGCATTGAGGGAAATGTCCTTGATGCCAAACATAGTTTTGAGTTTTGTGGCCATTGGAATGGAATAAAAATGACCTTGCGAAACAAAAAAATTCCCCTTTTTATGAATACTTTTAAACTCGTTCTTTACAATATTCCTCTTAAAAAATTGCCCCGATAAAAATTTATCTCATTTAGAATATTCCTTTTTACAATAATTTTCTCTAAAAAAAACTTTCCCTTTACAAATTTTCACTCTCTTTAAAATTTTATTTACAAAATTTTAATAAAAGGAATGAAGGTTCAAGGTTTTTAACCCTTTACCCCTTAATGGGGAATGATTTAGTATAACAATTCTTTCCATCCACATTTTGGATTACTTTGTAACAAAATTTGATAAAACTATATTTTATGTTTCATTTTATGAAAAATAACAAAACTAAAAGCTTTACTCACATAGGATTTAAGGTTACGAAACATATATTAAATTATTATTTTTGAGTGCCATAATATATGTGTTAAAACCACCATAGGGATGGAGTTTGCAAATCCCAAGTTTAATCTTGTAAGTATGAGTTGTTTTATTTCGAACAATGAGGTTTGCTTAGATTATTGTTGTCACCAGAGATTTCACCCTTACTAAAGTTAAGCTCAACACCTAAATAAAAATTGAGTGACCTTTAAAGTGTGTGACAATAGCTCCTTTAAGGTCAATATCTAGGGAAAGGGTGGTTCCTTCCACTCCATTTTACACCAGCTAATCTAATCGAACTATATTTGGCTACTAACTAGTTCTAATATAAGATTTATAAGGAACCATGGATTATAAAGATAAAATATTAAATGAAAGATAATGTGATACACCAAACCGAAAGTGGACTCTCTCCCGAGATAAAGAATGAGAGGTATAAAATGTAAATCCAAGATAGCTTCAGAAATATCAAGGAAGTTAATGCTAAATCCCTACCCTCATCAACCCAAATTGTTGAAAATAATTCAGCTCATATGCATATGGGGTATAAAAAAGAGTTATTGTTGTTTTGACTTAGCAAAATCAAGAAGGTTTGGAAAAATAGTTGTCTTTTTAGCCAAACACTTTGAAGGGTGATGAGATGAAGTCTATTCATATGGAAAGGAAAGTTTTGTCTATCATGAGAGCTCTTGAAAATATCAAACACATGATTGCAAACAACCATATCAAAGTGTTGGTTTCGCATCCTAGTGTTTTAGATTTCATCATGGGGGAATATATCAGTGACAAGAGGGTTGGATGGGTGGAAAAAGTTATGGAGTATGATGTAACTATCAAGGCTATAAATTTTTTCGTAGGTAGAGGGATGTATGGACAACTTGTTATAGATGCTAGTGATGAGAAAGAAAATTATTATGTCTTATAAGAACAAGAAGAACAACCCGAGTAGTTTTACCACATAGAAACAATTGGAAAAATAATATGAAAATATTTTTTCCACCGGTGATTACCCTTTTGGCTTGGAAAGACCAAGAATTAGGCACTTTAGGATACAATCTATTCCTTATGCATTGGTGGATGGAGTCCTCTTTAGAAAGAACCTAGATGGGCTATTGCTAAGATGTGTTGATGAATATAAACTGGATAAAATTCTTGTTGAGTTCCATAATTGTTTCTTCGGTGATAGATTTTTCTAAGAGATACATCTATGAAGATAATGAGGGATGGGTATTTTTGGCCCACATTGTTCACAAATTCACATAGATGGGTTAAGAAAAGCGAGTGTGTGTTTTTTTCACCGGTAAGAAAAAGTTAGTATTTCTTCCACTCCATCCAATCCAAGAAGGATATAATTTCTCTCAATGGAATCTTTACTTCATTGGCATGGTGAATCACACATTCAAGGCTAGTAATAAGTGGGTCATAATAGTAACTAATTACTTCACTAGGTGGAAAAAGGATATGAAACTCAAAGAAGTACCAAATTTAGTTATTTTAGACTTCTTAAAAGGTATTGTAACAAGGTAAGTTGAACTTTGATGGGGCTTCTAAGGGTAACCCTGGGATTGCGGCAGGAGGGGGAGTGATCTGGGATCATAAAGGTAGTCTGATTGCTGCGTATGCTGGGAAAATGGGTGTTCAAACAAATCATTTTGCCGAAGCATTATCTGCTTTATGGGGCCTGAGAATTGCCCAGACTCATAATATCCGAAACCTCATTCTTGAAGGGGACTCCTTGAATATCATTAACCATCTTAAAAATTGCTCACCTCCAAGTTGGAACATCAAAGATTTTATCTTAGAATCCATTAGTATATGCCAAACCTTCAATAACATTAGGATCATGCATACTTATCGGGAGGGTAATAAATTGGCAGATGCATTGGCTAATTATGGCATTAATGTTAACCATATTGTTTGGGATAATAATAGCATTCCTAAACAACTTCAAAGCAGCATTCAAGTGGATATCTGTATACATGCAAATTCTTGAATTGGGATATGATTATGGGGAGTGGGTTAATAAAACGCCCACACGTGCTGTCTTTAAAACTAAGCTTTTGCAAATCTTGTCGAATAATCAAGATAGTATGAAGTATATGGATAAGTTCAAGTGGAGTAATATTGAAAAGAAAGGCACGCATGCGGGCAACATTAAGCTCTATACAATCTGGTTATATGACTCCACGGATCCCAAAACAATAATGATGTTAATGATGATAGGGAGTGGGTTAGCAAAAGGGCCGTAGTTCCCACAAGTGAGCTTCCACAGGTCCAGATCAGCAGTCACGCGGCTATTCGTGGGAATTGCAACTGACTATTATACTCAGTATTTTCATTGCGTGGATTGTAATAGTGGTAGGCGGACTGGCATTAGAGCTATCAAGGATTCTAATATTTGTTACACGTAGTTAAGCACAGTGATGATGGGGGCCCCTTGCTAGATTGAGCCCAGCGCGGACCCAGATTGGAAGGATAACGCGGAGCTTTGGAGTATACTCAGCTAGGGAGGCATTACCAACTTTATGGAGAAGGTTCAAGGCCATGATCAAAGCATTTCTGTGTGTTTTGCAAAGGATTGGAAGGATCGAACAGTGGATTATGGGGGCCAGAAGATTTCGGTCAATGAGGAGTTAATTGCTGAGGCGACTGGCCTGGGCATGGAGGGATACCATTTTTTTAATAAAAGGGTCGACAGAGAAGCTGAAGAGAGGAGATTTATGGAGGGTTCAGAGAAGTTGGTCTTTGTCACAGCGGGCCTGCTGGTAAACTCGATTCCTTTGCCTTATGATGAGGTAACCCGATGATGGTGCACTTCATTTCTTTGGAGGGAAGGTTCGTAACAATGCTGCCTGCTAAGCATCTTGTCTTCCTCAACCATTTTCGCAGGAATCACGCGGTATGTTTTCCCCATTATTTGCTTAACTCTTTGGAGCGCTCCATTTTGGAGTTTCAAAAACATGCCCGTGTGGTTCCTTTGCACCAGGGGCTTATTTTCTTGCTGCATAAGCTTTGTCTCCTCTGGTCTCCTGGTCTTCCTTCCTCCCCTGGCTCTTTTCCCCCTCTAGCCCGGTTCAGCGGCCACTAGCCCCATTTCTCCACATCCTGTCCCCACCACTGCTTTGCTGTTACCCCTCTACTGGTCCTTCGGGATCCATCTTCCATTCCCAGACCACCGCTCCCACCCCTTCCACTTCCACTTTAGCCGGACACTGCTACTGTCTTAGAGACTCGAACCTTGATACCCTTGCTGTGGAGAAGGGTCCCCAAGAGCTTGAAATTGCCCACAACCTCTTGCATATCAGCAGTGCTAGTTCTCAGGATGCACAGATGGAGAACTCGTAAAAGGCCGAAGCCTTAGAGGCCGATATGAAGTCAAAGGGAGGACGTTAAAAACTTGGGTGAGCAGAAAGGCAAGAGGAAGAAGGAGGAGGAGGGGGCTATGGATAATAGCCAGATGGAAGATATATACAAGAAGCTGAACTCTTTAGACTCCCGTTTAGGGAAGGCCAAAACATGCCATGACTATAGTATGGCCATTTTTAGTGCAATTGCATATTTCATTGAACAGCATGTCCACAATGTTTCCAATCTCAGCAGGGTTCCGGCATCACTTTGGGGCAATGATAAGGAAAGCAAAAGGACCATTGAGCAGCTGGATATCACTGAATCTGCCCACATGATGACTTTGGGGATGTTCAAGTCTTGGCAGAATATCAAATCCAGCATTGACAAAGCTGCCAAGAAGTAATTGAGGGTGATCCTGCTGCTTTTCTTTGTAATTATTGCTATTTTTCTTGTCCTTTATTGCTTTTACTGTTGTGTTTGTATTGGTTTTGTTTTGATGGGGTAGCTGCTCTCTAGCTACGCTGGACTTCATTGTCATATTTGGATTTTGATCCTTTTTGTTTTGGTTCTCATTGCTATTCTGGCTTTTAGGCCCTCTTTTGTTCCCAAGGGTATAGTCCCTTTCAAAAAACTATTTTCCAATAAAAAAAAAAGGTTTGGATTCCCCCAAACTATAATTTCTGATAATGGCAAGGATTTCATGGGATTTAAGATCTCTGATTGGGTTTTTATACGTGGTATCTATGAAGAATCCCTCTTAACTATTACCATTAAGGGAATGGCCTTGCACGAGTCAACCAACAAAAACTTGATCATGATAATGAAAATGATAATGGAAATGAACCGAGGTAGTGGAATACAAAGATCAACAATGCTCTTTGGGATAGAACCACACCAAAAGAGTGATACATAATTTTCCTTTTTTATTTTACATTTCGTAGAGAGGTCGGAGCTTCCATTATCTCTTGAATTGCCTTAATTAGAACTAACCCATCATTTAGAATTGGAAGGTGAAGCTAAGATATAAAGTGCGGATTTTTAGAGTTGTAGAAATAATTCCAAGATGCATTGAAGATGCATACATATGTCTTGGGTAGTAGAAATGTATTTACAAATAATTTTACATGATTGTTTATAAATTCTAAGGCTAAGGTAGTAGACCCTAATATGGTCTACTTGAAGAACCTCCACAATGGGATGGAGAACATGAAGAAGACTGTTGGCCTAGTGAAATATTTCCTAAGTATAAAAAGTGCATATGATAGTGGCATGAAAGAAAAGGGCATGTAAGTAGGCACAAGAGGGTGGTAAAATTACGCCCGAGTTTTTACACCTAGAGAGACAAAGTTCAAGACTTAGTTGTTTTGCTTAGATCAGGATAAAAATAGGATGGAGTGTAGAGCACGTAAAAGATAAAAGCATGAAGACTTTATGACCAAGGAAAAGCTATTTTGGGAGCAAGTGGAAGATCAAGAGACATGCAAAGTTTGAGCTAATAATAGGATTAGATCAAGGTTTATTTATAGATAATCTATTATTAGCGAAGCTTGCATGCTTCGTAGTTATCTTTGTATGCACACATGACTATTTTGAGCATGTAACCTATTTTGAGAGTGCATGGGTGGTGAAGGGAAAGTCCCCACCCCTATATATATGTATTGATTTGTACTATTTAGGATCATGATATTTTTTTGAGTTGTAACAAAGTTATGTTGTTGGTATGATTCACACACATGAATTTGTGATGGTGTTAATGATGTATACAACTATTGTTTGTGATGAATTAATATGATGGATCTTTGTGGATGGATTTTGGTCATTGATGTCTTTGTTCATGGTTATTGTATGGTAAATTTGATATTAATCCTTATGTGATCTATATGATTTCCTTATTACGTGTGTTTCAAAATTGAATTGATGGATCTGGTTATTATGGTAGAATATACACTTTGATTGTGGTTATTATGCACATGCATGCTAACACCTTGGAAAGAAAGTAATAAAGAGGGACCTAGTAACTTTGCGCACTTTGGTTGAACACTTAGATATGTCTCGAGTGATGTGTGAGTGCACCTAGGATTTTGGGTATAAAAATAAATAATACATTTTGTTTTCATTACCGGGACCTCTTTTCAAACTGTTTACCATGATGTTGCATGATGATGGTGTATCGATTGACTCTTGCAGCCATTGAAGATTGGGTAATTGATGGACAAGATCAATTTGCATGAAGATATGGTTCTAGACCTGATTTCAATGCACGCAAGTGGGTGGAAGATAATCTATATCATGAACTCTATGAGATGTTATTTTGATGCTTTCCTATAGAATTGTATGAGTGGTTGTTTGTATACACATCAAAGAAAAGATGGAGTTATAGACCAAGGGTTTGGACGTAGGAAGAGTACCATGATTTTTTTGATGTAAATGAACCTTGGACGTGTGCTATAGATCATTGGTGGGCTGGTGTTGTGCACAATTATACTTTGGAGTACACTGTTTCTACGTATTCTTGTCCAAAATTTGTTGAGTTGTAATTCTTATGTGAGCCCAAAGGATCTTACATTCGATCTATTCCTTCGAAAATTAATATCTTGATGGTGGTGATGAGTTTAGAGCACCTACCTATGGTGGAAAAAAGGGAAAGGGAAGAAAGGTGGCTTAAGTACAATGAAGCATGGGAGAGGGAATTGTCGAAGAAACATGAAATTGAGGAGTTTATAGAGTTGCGATGGATGATGTCTTGCAAATGATTTGAAGCTCACATGGAAGACATGGAGTCAGAGTATCGGGATCTCCCCCACTTAGGAAAGTGTAGTAGAGAATCCCCTCTAGCTTCTGATGAGATCATGTTAGAGGAAGAAATATTGAGAACTCGTAGGCACGCATATGATCCCACCTAGTGACCTAGCCCTTGCGCCTGGTGTTCAAGTTCTAGAAGTATTCATTAATCAACATGTGAGTATAGTTAATCCGAAGCTTCAGGTAGATATCATTTTACTTTGAATATAGAAGTAAATTAGACAACACATTCATCTATGGTAGTACAAACATCATCTTTTTTGTTTGGAGGCCCGATTGGAGGAATATTTTCTGGTGCATCATCAAGATAGAGTGTGGGTGTACAAAACATTAGGAACACATATGGAAGTACTACAACTTCACAGACTGTGGGAGTTCAATTTAGTACTATTGTTGGGAAACAAGTTAGGTGGATTAGGAGGGTTGGGATATAGTGGATTAGTTGGTTCTGGTGGTGGAGGAAATACTAGTGGTGGTTCTAGTTCTAGATTTGGAGGACAAGGCCCACATCCCCAACAACCCCACATCAACCTCAAAAATTTTATTATGAGATGTCCCTCCACTTTCTAGAATATAGAGGTATTGAAGATGCTACAGAGCATGTGCACAAGTGCGAGCTGCTATGGTGAGCTAAGGGAATAATCACTTCAGATAGGAAGGTGAGTCAGGTTTACTACTAATCTTCAAGGGCATGCACATAACTGGTATAGAAAGTATGACCCACATCAGACTGCAGTGGATTATGATGCTTTGTGCTCTACGTTTCTAGTTGAGTTCCATATTCTAGAGTTTGAACAGAAAAGTATCAGTGTGCTTAAGGACATTAAGAAGGGCTTATCAAAAAGTGTTTGGGAATATGACGTGTGTTTTATAACTTTTTTCAAAGCTACCTTATGACATACATCCTAGTCAACATGCACAATAGTTTTTTGGGGGGTTTTTGACTCCATTCAGAAGGGCACTATCTTATAAGACATTTGTGGACCCATGTGATGCTTTGGAAGAAAATCTGTGCATAGAGGAAGTTGGGAGTGTGGACACTGGGGTGAGTCTATTTTTAGAGGTGCAGATTATAGCTATGGTGAAACAATTAGAGAAGCTCTCTGCTAATTTAACTCATGAGATGCTTAGTATGATATGGTGTATGGACTACGAGGTTGAAGGAAACAATAAGGATAATTGTCCTTGCAATCTAGTGTGCATCATACTATTAGATTGTGAGATTTGTCATTTGGACCATGATGTAAGTATATGTCCCCTCTTACAACTTGCGATCTAGAAGAATGTGTCTATGTATTGTAAGATTTGTAAAATTCACACTCATGACACTGTTGACTACAAAGTGATTAATCATATTCATGAGGCTATTGAGAGGGGTGTGCACCAGATAGGTGTAGAAAGTGGATCCAAGGAGTAGTGTTAACATCATAATTAAGGGTGCAATAATGGGGATACCTAGAATATAGGATTTTGTGAAGGATATAGAGGTTGAGGTCTTAGCGGTGTCGTAGGAGGATTTCCTAGGGGAACTTGTTATACTTTTGGATCTCTTGATAATTATCAATGCGAGTTACCTGAGAATGTGGTTTGCTCATGGTGTGGAAAAAAACATAAATTTTAAGAATATCCAAAATTGTATGTACATATGAGAAAACAACATAAGCAAGACAAGGGAACAACTATGATTAAGATACAACACATAGATGGAGATCAATAGATGCCAAAGGTTGGATTGAATCATGAATTATAACCCATATTATTCACTACACGTCTTTGAGGGTGCACTCTCATAAACCTCTAAAGTATAAAATGACTATAATAAAACAAGAAGTGATAAATGAAAAGTAACTTGATGCTACACATCAGAAATAGGTATACCAGGAGACTATGGATGTTATTAGGGATCTACAAGGAGAGATTCAGAGTTTGAAGGAGTAGGCATGCGTGATGGAATGAGAAAATAAGGTTGAACTCCCATAGAAGGACGTAGATGATTTGAAGGAGGTATATCGAATGTTGCGCCAGGAGAACATAATCCCTTGTTAGGAGAGTGGTTGAGAACAAAACTATCACACTTTGGTAATGAGTGTGAGAGGTAGATACTTCATGCAAATCTGCCTCCCCATAATCATGAGTATGATAAGGAGATTACACTGAATGTAGTCATAAATGGATGGCTTCTGAGAAATATTCTGATAGATACATGTGTGGAAGTTAATGTACTCACGTTGGATGCTTAGAATCAAATAGGAGACCACCATTGCAACCCTCTTCAAATATTTTATATATGGAAAATAGAACTAGAGCCATGCCACTTGGAGTGTTAAAGGATGTGACTATTACAATTCAGGGAGCCAAGTTTATTAGGGACTTTGAAGTGTTGGAGCTAGCTAAAGCAGATAGTTTCCCTACATTACTTAGGTACCCCTAGTGTTATGCAAATAATGCAGATTTATGCTTCAACAAGGGATACATTAGCTTTGAAAATAAAGAAGAGCACATAATTATACCATTGAAAAATACAAAGGCTGCTCCATATGTTGAGCCTTTGAGTGAAGAAGAATCGAATAAAATATATGTGTGCACAATCAAAGATCCTGAGGTAATTGAGCCATCAAATGAAGGTGTGATATAGTGGAATGATGCTTAGTTAGTTAGTGATACCACACATATCACTTGTGATAGCTGGGCATATGGGACATATGAAATAATTAGATAAGAGGTTAATAACACCGTTACTTTCCCGATTAGGCCATGCATGGTCGCACTTATGTTATAACTAGTACCTCGATACACCTGAAAGGGGAACCTTGATGTATTTATGTGCACCATGGAAGCCCAAAGGAACGATCTGTGTAACATAAGAAATATTGTAGTCTATACTATGCATGGGACATCAATGCCCAGTGGGCTACACACAGAGACAACCTATTAGAATGGAGAAAGGTGAGAATCACTTTGTGTACTAAGTTTTAAGGCGCAATATACCTTCTCGATATGAAAATTCCATGGGAAGTCCCCTACTTCAAACCACCTTCGGGAATGTGCGAGACTTTGGGAAAAGGGGAAGGATGCCTTATCACCATCACTCTAGGTACATAAGTTCTACGTAACCCTAGGCATCTACATGCGCACATGGTATGCCCATACAGAATTGAAAAGAGAAACACTTAATTGACAGGAGATGACCTTAGATATTATCCACACTTTTGATTAATTTTCTACTTGAACCTCCGGTTAGTGGCAATGTAGATTATGAAGCACCTTAATTTGGGATATAGCGCGAAGGTGGGAAATTTTGTTAGACATGTTTGGATAGTCGGATTTAGAAGCATGCTTTGACCTTTAAGAGACTAAAGAAGAAGAAGAAATGGTATGCACTTGGGAAACAAAGGAAAAGGTAAACTGATATGTATGATAGATGGTGAGGATGATGAGGAAAACAACCTGGATGTTAACCACACTAAATAAAAAAAGGTTGACATTAGAACATATGCGCAGATCCTAAAGAGATAATTATTGGTGATTACTGGTTGGAGCAAGAAGTGGCTAATATTATTGAACTCCTACATGAATTTCAGGATTTGTTTCTAAGGGGCTATCATGAATTGAAATGAGTACACCCTTTTTTACATGAGATGTGAATCAAACTTAAAGAAAGCATGTGCCCGATTAAGAAGAGGCCTTATAGGATGAATCCCGATCTGCGCGTGTCAAGGTGAAGGAAGAAATTGATAAAATGATCAAGTGTGGTATAATTGAGCCCATTGAGGAGCCGAGAATGGGTTAGTCACATGGTTATTAGTATTAAGAATGATGGGACGATAATGATCTGTGTGTAGAATATAAAGAGTTGAATACCGCATGTGTTATTGATCCTTTTCCCACCCCATTCATAGAGGAGATCCTAGAAGGAGTTGTAGGGCATATGATCTACTGTTTTATTGATGGATTTTAGGGTTATAATATAGTGCACATATCAAAGGAAGATTAGGAAAATAAAACTTTCATCACCAATTGGGGAAGTTTTTCGTACAATCGTGATGCTCTTTGGATTGAAGAATGTGCCCTTTGTGTTCTTGCACATTAATGTGCAAGATTTTTAGGACTTCATTCATAAGTTTTTATAGGTATATCTAGATGATTAGACAATGTATGGTTTGGTTAAGGATCATTGTGAAATTCTAAGACTTATGTTTGATAGGTGTAATCAGCTTGACCATCTCTTTGAATATTAATAAATGTATCTTTACAACAACTTTTGCACTTTTTTGGGGCATATTATTTGTAAGGAAGGATTGTTGGTGGACCCAACCAAGGTTGCTATGATCTTAAGATTGGAATAACCTATAAATAAAAGTGAATTTCATGGATTTCTTGGACATACAAATGTATTACTAGAAATTTATTAAGGGCTATGCAAATATTGACGTTCCCATGGAAGAATTGCTTAAAACTAAAGGAAAATTCTCCTGGGTGAGATGCAAAATAAAGAATTTGAAACAATGAAGGAAAGGCTGACCACTTTGCACCTATTTTGCACTTTCCTTCATGGGAAAAATCATTTCATGTTCATGTCGATGGTTCTAGAATGGTAATTAGCACCGTATTAGCACAATCAAGAGAAGGAATTGTATACCACCCTATTTTTTTGCAACCAAGAAGTTGACACCAACTGAACAAAACTATACAACTATTGAGCATAAAGATTTGTGCATGATTTACGTGCTACAAAAATTTTGGGAAATAATTATTGATGAAACCATTTATATTTTAAACAAATCAAATGGCATTTAAGTATTTGAACAACAAGCCTATTTTACAAGGGTGTATATGTAGGTGGATACTACTATTTAAGGGGTTTCAGTTTACAGTTATTGTAAAACTAGGGAAAATAACTCGTGGCCTGATCATTTGTCAAGAATCAATTCAGGGAGGACACGTAGATAATTGATGACACAATACCATATGCACAACTCTTTATATTAAACCGCATGCCCACCGAACTAGAGGAAATTGTCATATTCTTACACACTTGACATGCACCTTTGAGGTAATGAAGACCTTAAAGAAGAAATAACTTACCATATACGCACGACACCTTACTAGTTGATAGGTGGTGATTTTTATAAGCTAGGCTGTTATGAAGTTTTGCATTGGTGTGTTTTGGAACATGAATGTGAGGGATTATGGAAGAATCTCATGGTGGAATTATAAGATTTCATTATGTAGGTAATCCTATCACGCGCGAGATTCTAATCGTTGGCATCCGGTGGGAAAATTTATACAAGGACACTAAATAATATGTTAAGGCATGTGACCATTGTCAATGCCTTGGGAAGTCTGGAACCGGGATGAGATGCCTTTGAGGCCTATTGTAAGTGTTGAACCTTTTGAGAAATGGGCGATTGAATTTGTAGGTCCTATTTCCCCACCCACATGTAGGACTAGCATGCACTATATTATAAGTTTCTGCAGACTATCCGACAAGGTGGGAAGAAGCAATGCCTAAAAAGGATCACATGACAAACTACATAGAAAGGTTCTTATGGGAGAACATTATCAGCAGGTATGGATGTCTCGTTGAGCTTGACAAGTGATAGGGGCACTCATTTTATTAATGAGACTATTAGAATATTATTGGTAGAATTTATGGTGGCACACTATAAAACCACCCCTTACCACCCACAAGCCAATGGAACTGCTGAGGCTTTCAACAAGATTCTGGGACAAACATTGACAAAAATTTGTGATGTTGGAAGAAAAGATTGGGATGATAAAGTATTTGTTGTACTTTAGGCATATAAGACTACCTATAAGAGGTTGAATAAAGCCACACCCTTTTAGTTGGTGTTTGGCATGGAGGTTGTATTGCATGTGGAATTTATGTTTCCATCCCTATATATTACACGTGCATGAGGACTCGATGATGAGTGGTGCGCTATTTCCCGATGGAGCTAGAAGACAAAAAAGCAAGACATAAGGCATGACATGATAGAAATATTTAGAATAAGGAATTTGAGGTTGGAAATATGGTTCTTTTGTATGATTCAAAGTTTTTGCACCACCCTGGGAAGTTGAAAGTTCATTGGTTGGGACCCTTTGTAGTAACAAAGATATTGGAATCGGGAGCTTGCCACATGTGTGTTTGATGGCACTTTATTTCCCGGTTACTTTAATGGGAGTAGGTTGAAACCCTAGTATAAATAAGTCTTCTTGGTGTTTGTAATAAGGCAATATTGCCACTTAGATTAGATTTCCATTTCATGCATTTTATTTTCATGTGTTTCCTTTCATTATTGCTATGCTTTGTCAATTTAGTTCAGTGTTTTTGTAATAAGCGTGCTTACAAGATAGTAGATGATTACTATCTATTGGATTCATGCACAGAGGACTATGCATACTTTTATTTGGTGTGGATCCGAAAGGAGTGATTGGTACTTTGATACGATTAGTGCACATAGGAAAAAGATTACCAAAGGTGCTTCCGATTGAAGATGGTTTTAAAGAGAGTTTTATGGAATTTTTCTCATATTATAGACCACATGTAGATGGAAAGATGAAAGTGTAACACGAGGTAGGAAGCAACATGGGAAACTACTTGATATGAGGCATAGTGGATAGGTATTTCGGCACAAAGAAGCACATGAAACGAGGTCTATGGTTGAGAATTAGTGGGCATGCGAGAATGTTACGATTGGGGCACAAAAGAATACAACACAATGCATGAAAGAGAAAAAGAGTGGAAGTAATGCCACGTACGGTGGTAGTTGAGGAGTAATTAATGCAAACAATTTTGAAAGTTCTATAAAAGGAGCACATGCGACCTTATTCCTTACCTTGCATATTTTGATTTATCAAGCCATGAGTGCAAAAAAAGGGTGCGAAAAAGTGTAAAGTGTGAAGAGAAATTGACCGAGTACGAACTAGGTGATTTCGGGACATGACATTACTAAAGCTTTGCGTGGAAAGGTGTTTGAGCTAGTTGGGCATGTGTGGAAGGAAATTTTACAAGGTTAGGGTTTCAAGGAGATGGATTTACAGCTAGGAAATGCTAGGGCATGAAGTATTTGAAGAAATAGAGGAGATCAAAGAGTGTAAGGGTAAGGTAGTAAAACATCTAGTAGTTTTTAGAGCACATTATTACTCAAGTAGAAAAATGGCACCAAGGAGAGTCATGGTTAAGGAACTCGTGATAGAGGAGGCACCATATGAGTGGTTCACGAGATGTAATACCGTGAGGAGGTTATTGAAGGAAGGCCGTGGACGTCCCAATTGAAAAATACAAGATAAGTGACATCAACCACCACACACCGAGAAAAACACAAGGACATAAAAGAAGAAACCATCTTGAAGAAAAATAGAAGGACTGTAGATGAAAAAAGTGTAATGGATAATTCAATCTAAAAACTGCTAAAGAGTGTTGGGGTGATGTAATTATATGATCTCGTTGTTCTTTGATAATCTAGAGCGATTGTACCAAAGGGATAATGTCACACGTACATGAGGATTACTTCTAATTTTTGGGTAGAAGGATGAGAATTACAACAAAATTGATTAGAAAGGTTACACGATTGTGTAAATTTGGTGAGGAAATTACAGGAGAACTCTTTGATGATGATGGAGTAGAGGCAATGACTGTCACATTCAAATATCATAAGGGGGCTGAGCTTTTAATATTGCAAACATAGATGACTGAGCTACAAGGGTAGTTGTGCGACTGGTTAGTTGCAAGCTAGGCACCCCATAGAGGTGGAAGGAGGTGATGGTTGTACATAGCGCATCTAATGGCAAACCAAAATTACTACAACATTGTGGGCTATGTTACATAAAGCATAGTGAAAGATGTGCACATCTGGGATGAAAAAGGTGAGCAAATAACCTAGGGTGCTATCTTTCTCCTCATTGTATTTTGTGAAATTGGTGTGCATGATGGGCTAAAGGAGAAGATGTGGGTGTACCCTTTGGAGAATAAGTCAATGACAAATAAGTTCATGATGTTCACATGCCCAGGCATGATTTCAAACACTTATAAGCAACACTAACAGAAAATTGGTAAATGATGATGCATAATTCCTTTAAAGGGGAGTGACACGTCCCGCGAGAGTTTCCCAGTGTATTGGAGGGAAAAGTAGAGTTTGCAAGCAGTATATCAAAACTTCTATTTGGGCCATTTTTACATGGAGACCACTAAGAAAAAACCATGGTGCAAGTTACCCTTTGCCTTTACTTCTCCTTAATTTAAATATTCAGTGAATTGGCTACATAATGTGTTGAAGTTACAGTTTGATGCTAATAAGGTAGACAAAAATCCACATTCTATGCAAAACATATGTCTACCCTAACAAGGAGGCATATGTGGAGACAATGGAGTCTGATAACATTGATATCACCCAGAGGTCATGCACGTGGGGGACAGATAAAGCCCGCGTGTGTGTATGTGTATCTGAGGCTAAGGTTCAAAGATGGGAAGTACATTTCTGGTGAGGACATATCACTTCTAGGTCCTTCGAAGAACAAACAAACTATGGGCACAAAAAGAAAGCTTGAGGATACACCCCCAAGGTAGGAAAAAACAATTCATAGAGAATGTCCTCGAGTGAGAAGAGGAAGGACAAGAAGACAATAATTTGTTTGATCATGACATAAGACAACTTCACAAGAAGCACAATAATGCAAATGAGGGTACCGAGAATTCACAACATGTGAGGAGATCACCGCATGTGATGACCATGAAGAAGAGTGATGAGAAGAAAAAGAAGAGGAAAAAAAAAGTATGTACCTATCAAAGATAGTGATGAGTATAATTCATTAGATGGGGTCATGCATAATGATATTTCCTCACCTAGGCTTGAAGTTTGAGAATATGAAGGGATCAACGACTAGAAAATATAATTTGATATTGAAGTCTCCAATGTGAGTATACATGATCATGAGAAAAGAGATACACTGGAGGAGATACAAAGAAGGAAGATAGTGTTGAACAACTGACCAGTTGGACCAAAGGGTGGAATTGGAGAGGATAATACATAAGGCATTGGAACACAAAGGAGCACACTAGTCAAACAAGGAAGAAGAGATGGTGTAGACATCAAACCTTGGGTACATCAATGACCCAATGAATATTATACATGTCGGTTCCAGAGAAATCTTTCCCCAGAACAACTATATGGATGGGAGCTAATGGAACTTGAGATGGAAAATGTGTGCACAAGGAAAAAATTGTCATGGAGTATGTAGAATCACATGGATGAGCCCAAGTTTGATGTGTGCAGGACTCATGTGCCACATGAAGGATGAAGAAGGCTCCGCATTCCATGCATGTGACAATTAAGCCCACAGAGTTCTCTTGATGAGCAAAGTAGAAATACATTAAAAAGATATATGCAGAGGTAACTCGTCATAATGTTCATAAAGTATATAATTTAAGGACTGTGCTGGAGGATAAGAAAGATAAGGATGAAGAAATCCAACACTTAATAGAGGAAAAGGAGAAATCACAGTGAAGACACATGCTTTTTTATACATGGCAAAGGAGATTGGAGAATAAATTTTATAGGTGCGACCACAATATGAAGAAAAGGTATCTAGGGAATTTCCCTCTCGTTGCACTACTTACATATTTTATTTCATTTGAAATTAGATGAAAATACAAGTGCATGCACCGAGTGAGGAAGAACTAGTTGTAAAGAAATAGAAGGATGTTGCAGCATAGTTAGAAAGAGCCAAGAAGTAGGTTGTGCACTGGATAGTTGAGTATGATGTCATACTTCAAACTTTGAAGGATGAATTAAAGAAAGTGAACCTGATGCTAAGCATATGTGAGGATCCCGAGTAGATTATTAAGACACAAATGTTGGTGGAAGAAAATGAGGTCCTTGTAGCAAAAGAATAATGAGACCTTTAGCATGGAAGAGAGATTAACGTTATTAGCAGAGAAGCACGACAAACTTAAAGCAGCCATAGATCCCGAAGAGGACAATCAATCAAGGAGTTGGGAAGATGATATCTTGGCGAATAGATATAATGGATGAAATTATGTTGGGGTTAGTGAACGTAGTAAGGGAATTGAATCACAAGGGAAAAAGTATGGCCCTAGAAGAGATGAATGCATTACTTGGAGATATTCCCGTAAAGATAAAGAAGGGGCTCAACAAATGGAATGAGTTAGAAGATGACATCAAAAATGAGTACCGTGAACTTATCTTTCTAGCTTTGAAGAGTGAACGTGTAGATTATTATTTTGTTCATTGTATTCTTTCTTTCTTTTTGAAAATCATTTATTCTTTTCATTCTTAGAGATATAAGGTTAGAAACTCCATTTTCGAGGGTGGTAATGACATTAGTGTAGGGTAATTTTGGCATGGTGAAATATTTCCTAAGAGTCAAAAGTGCATATGATAGTGGCACGAAAGAAATGGGAGTGTAAGTAGGCGTGAGAGGGTGACAAAATTGCACACCGAGGTTTCGTGACCAGAGAGACAAAGTTCAAGACTTAGCCATTTTTCTTGGATCGGGCTAAAAATAGGATGGAGTGTAGAGCACACAGAAGATGGAACCACGAAGAATTCGTGACTAAGGAAAAAATATTTTGGGAGCAATTGGAAGATCAAAATACATGCAAATTTTGAGCTAATAATAGGATTATGTCGTGGTTTATTCATAGATAATTTATTATTAGTAAAAATTCATGCTTCATAGTTATCTTTGTATGCACGCATGGCTATTTTGAGCATGCATCCTATTTTGATAGTGTATGGGCAAAGAAGGTCAAGTCCCCACCCCTATATGATTTTTACTATTTAGGATCATGATATGTTTTTGAGTTGTAACAGAGTTATGTTGCTGGTATGATTGCACACATGACTTTGTGATGGTGTTAATGATGTATACAACTACTGTTTATGATGAATTAATATGATGGATCTTTATGGATGGATTTTGGTCATTGATGTCTTTGTTCATGGTTATTGTATGGTAAATATGATATTAATCCTTATGTGATCTATATGCTTTCCTTATTATGTGTGTTTCCAAATTGAACTCATGGATCTAGTTATTATGATGGAATATATACTTTGATTGTGGTTATTATGAACATGCATGCTAACACCTTGGAAAGACAATAAAAATAGGGACACAGTAGCTTCACGCAGCTTTTTGGTGAGCAATCAAATATGTTTGAGTAATGTACCAATGTGCCTAGGCTTTTGGGTATAAAAATAAAGACTACAAAGACTTTTTCTAAAATTTTCAATTATATTGTTCCTTTTTGCTGTGTATTATGCCCTTATTTTAGGGTTGTTTTTGTTGTGTTTTTATGTTATTCATGTTGCATCTTGTCTTCTTTCCCTTTTTTGACTCTTTAGGGCATATTGTTTATTTTGGGTTTTAGACCCATTTTTGTACTAGGGTAGAGTCCCTGTCAAAAAACTCATATTTTATCCTTATCGGAAGGAAGATAAAGAAAACATTATCATCCCAAAACAAATCAATTATTATGTTATTAAGAGGGCCACCTCTAGTTCAATGGGGTTTCACCTTCATTAAGCATAAGGATTATGATATATTGCATTTTATATGTTATCACAAACCAAGCCAACAAACCAATTGTGTATTAATTATTTTAATTAAGTGATTATTTTTAGAGTCATAAACCAAATTCCTATATGTAGTGAAGATTTTTATCCAAATTGTCTAGTAAGGCATATAGTTAGAGGCAATTTTGGAGGTTTTTAAATTTATTTTGAAGCAATTTAAGAGGGTTATTTTAAGAATTTTTGAATCCAAGGAGGATATGGGAAGTCCGAATCAACAAACATACTCATCCTCCAACCAATGAACCGCGATGATAATAAGAAGGAAAATTCCATTTTCGTATCACCTTTATCTCGATTGTGGTGTCACATTTATTCACATAAGGATCATGCTATATTGGGTTTTATTTGTTTCCATAGACCAAGCCAAACAACCAATGTGGTTACTATAGGTTATCTAGGGAGGATTTTTAGAGTCATAGAAGAAACTAAATGATGTACTAGAGAGGCATATTTTATTTGGGTTATAAGGAATGTAATTCAAGCAATTTTAGAGGATATTTATTATTGGATTTTTGAAGTTAGATGAGTTGAGAAAGAAAACTCATTTACGTTGCAACCAAGTGACAACCAATCAATTATTATGTTGGTAAGAGAAACACTTCTATAAAGGCATCATCTATATTGGTACAAGTATGAAACCAATGTGGGATTGATATTTTTGATTGAGGGAGGGTTTTTAGAGATGTAGAAAGCAATTACAAGATGTATTTAAGAAGCATGTATGCATTTAGTAATAAGGAATGTATTTAGAAGAAATTGTAAATGTTATAATTTTTAGTTTTGATTTCACCTTTTAGGTGATTTCACCCTTTTTAATTTAATTTTTAAAATTATCATATATAAAAGGATGACTAATATTATAGGTGGATATTCTAATATAATTAATTTCTAACATTAACTTCACCAATCAGAATAACACTTTTCAAAGTGACTAGCTACTTAACAAATTCCAAAACAAAAGGGAGAGGGTGTAATTAAGTTGATTTTATGTGGATTGGGAGAATTATAGGTGATATAAATGTAGGAACATGCATATCTCAAACTAGAAATGCTTTGTTAATGAAACTATAACCTAAAATTGAGCCCCGTCAAGATTATACAACTCAATATATAACATACATATGGTCTTATCCCTTATGTATGGTCTTGACCTACTTGGAATATGGGTATGCAACTTCTTGAGTGCTTCACCTACACCGTAAATGTGTGTCGCTATCTATCGATCTTCTTCACTCACCTCCCGAATGGCTTTGTAAATTCTTCTCAAACCCTTGTAGTGAAAAGAGTTCCTACAAAAGATAAAGTTATTTGGGTTGTGGGCACCCCTATGCACCTATGACATCACCATTATTCCGAACAAGGCTTAAACCACATGTTGTTCTCCTAACATGTGATATTTATCGTAATGCAATAAGAATTTGACAACCATTCTTTTACACCGATTTGTTTGAGTTTCACACTTGCTAAAGTGATTGGGAAGGGTCACTTTGATTTCTTGTATGATGGAGATGGAGATTCCTAGAGCTAGGAGGATAATTCGTACTAGTAGAGGGTGCTACCCTAATGGACGTGCATGTGATATTTCTCATTTTATTGTTCTTTGGATGCCTTTTGTGTTAGATTTTGCATGAGGAGTTCATAAAGTGCTAGGTCCCTAAATGAGGTATGATTTACTTATTTATATATGCTTCAAGGTTGTTATATTATGAAAGGCTGACTAAAGGGATATATTTGTTCATATGAATGTGATGAAATTGAAATAATTAATGCACAACATGTCGGTCAAAAATTGTATAGTAGGGTCGATATGTAATTTTACAAACCGACCAAAACTGACATTTTTGGACATGAGGAGAAAATATCATTTTGAATTTATGGGCCTAAGAATATATGTTTCTAGATGTATTTTGTGCAATTATATTTCAAAAATTGACGATAGAGAGGTGTGCAAAGATAATCAAGTACATGAATTACTATTAGGGTGTGCTAAACAAAAGTGAGGAGAGTGCATTTTTCCATACAAGTGTGCAATGTCAAGATTAGTAGTGTCAAAGGATAGATTTCCAAATTTGAGTGTCTACATTTTCCCCTTTAAGTATGAAATTGAAAATTACATGCTTAAAATTAAAATATACCTGAGTGTGTAGATACACTTTGTCTTTTCTTGCAATAAATTTATTTCACAGTATCCCGTTGTGTTGGTGTTAGCATGCTCCAAGATGAAACTTGCAACATAGAGTGTAGTCAATTCCCAAGATAGGAAATTGAATTGTAACTCAAATGTAATGAAAGTATTGTAAAGAAATTTGCAACAAGAAATTCCAAAAGATATGTAAAACATGGAAGGAATACACATGTTTGTTTTGTGGAGGGAATGTTATCACATTCTTGTGCCTTGGAGATCTTGGATTTTTTGAATTCTAATAGAGAATCGGGGTGATTAGTTCATAATTATGTTGAGGAGAGCTTGATGTGTTAGGTTTACCAAATCAACACATGAATAGCGAAGATAAGAACTAAAAATATGAGGAGTGAGGCACCCTATAAAGGAAGAATACTGTGTATCAAAGTTATTTAACTACTCTAATATCTTCCCCTCAAGTGCAATAGGATAGAAAATACTTCCTACAATGAACTTAGCCACTTCAATACCTTCTATGAACCAAAGGACCATAACATTGCAAATAGATATAAGCCCATTTTTTAAAATCGGGATACGTGGTAGAAAACATAATAAGTGCTCCCATACTCTTCCCATGTGCCCACAACTATATGATTGGAGAAAGGAGATTCACTCCTCCAATTTGTCTAAAAATGAAAATTAAACTAAGTACTGTAGAGAAAGGGAGGATGAAATACATCATGCCCCTTTGAATCTATGTAAAATTGAGACAATATAAGTATAACCATATGAAAATGTTGTACCAATGATGAAAAACTTGAAACTATTGAAATATTTGGATAAAGTGCCCCTAGTAAAATTTGTATAATAGGGTTAGGACCGTCAAGATGGTCCTTATCATTTTGTATGTTTTTGAATATGTGTATATTTTCTATGTTTGATTCCACCTCGAGTCATTTTTGGCTACCTCTACATATGTTTATGCCCAAGAAAATGTATGTCTCCTGGAAATGTGGTTTAAATGTTTTCCCCTATGTTGAGGAATTTGCAATTAAGAATTTTATTTTTCAACTCAAAATAAAATATGTATACCATTTTATGATAATTTGAATATCTACATATTATCTCTAAAAATGGATGTGGTGACCACCAAGAAACCTATACTGCAATGGGGATGAAATTGATAAAAACCATGATGTAAAACAAGAGGAATAAAAAAGAAGCATGATACCCTTAACAATGTCAATGCAATAAATAGTAATAACAATAGAAAACCATGTGTCAGTAAAAAACCAAGTGCATAAAAATGTCACATAAAAGGTGAAGTGCATGAAAACATGGGACACCCACATTTCCGCAAGACAATCAAGTCCCTCAGGCCAACAGATAAGAGATGCACAACCGCACATAATGAATAGTTCCACAAATATGAGACACCCATTATGTCGCAAGATAATAAAGGCCCTAAAAAAGTTAGAGTAACAACCAAACATACACACACAAAACTAACAAGAACATATGAAAATAAAGTGTATCTAAATGTGGCAAAAAGAAAAAAAGTGTATTATATATATGGCGTAGTGAATTAATAACATAAGTGATACACAATACACATTTGTTAGTGTAGTTAGTATGAAAGATAGAAAATACATTGTGTGTGTGTGAGAGAGAGAGACCATGTGTAATGAGGAAAGAAAGGAACTATAATGGAAATATAACACCTAAATATAGTATGCAAAAGTAGATGCCCCAGAGGTTAGTAGTATGGGTAAAGGACAAACGAACACATATCATCTTGTATCACTATTTGTATGCCTTTCATGATGCTCAATATACCACATGAATGTATGTGTGTAAAGAATAAATGATATCTATCAAACCAAAGGAATAAAAAACATGTATAATGTAAAGTGAAAACAATGTATGCCATAAAAACAGGTCCTAATTTTGTATTTTTGTAAATATTTGAATGTTTTTGTATTTTGAAAATATTTTAGTGTTAATATAGAGTATGTAAATAAATATGTGAAGTAGGGTTATCCCTAGTGTGTGCATGCAAAGATAGGTTCATGTGCGGAACCGTTCCTCAATAGTCAACTTGAACCTATAAATAGAGTGTGTCATTGGGAAATGAGGGGGATATCATGAGAGATATCCTAAGAGAACCCTATGAGGAGGTGAAATAGATGTTGAAGATGATGGAGGGTCAAGCCTCAAATGTGTCATAGAATATGACTCAAGTACAAACATAACCATGGTGGTGATATCTACTGAAAGAGGCTTACGAGGAAAAATACTAATAGTAGAGAACTGGGTAGAATGCGATGTGTGATACTTGTGGGGTGGAATAGAAGAATAATAAATCTTAGAAGACATATAAATAATTGTAGAGTGATCCATAAATCTAGAGTATCTACGAAAAATATCGTTAGAGTGTGAGACACTAGATATAATGTGCACAAAATGAGGCCTAAGAGGAGACCTAGATGCCCTAGAACTATGTGCTAGAACATGTGTAAATAAAGGCCTATCAAGAGACCTAGAAATATGTGAATGCACATCTTCAATAAAATGCCTATCGAGATACCTAGGAGGGCTAGTTCTATATGAAGTAGTGTGCACAACTCGCAAGCCTATCACGAGACCTATGAGGAATATAACTATGCAAAATAGTGTGCGAAATAAGATACCTATCTAGAGGTTTTCTTGTATCAACCTAAAATGGTGGAGGGAGAGACACAATATTATACTCAAGTAATTTCTTTAGAAAATTAAACGTGTAAATTGTCATATTCTAGGTTGTAATTGTATCTTAGTAGGTTAAGCAAAAACGTTGACAATGTCTTTAGAAGTAACCTTAAGATCATTCGATTTTCCTTTGAAATTATATTTTATTTAAAACTTGGAAGTTGATGTATTAGAGGTTCTAGAAACATACTTGAGCTTTTTAATGTGCAATAACTTAGTTTCAAACTCTTTCAATGTATGAGAGATATGATCGTAAGATATAAACTTATCAAATGTGATCGCTTTATGCAATGGAGGAAGAAAGCTTAAAACAAAAAGGTCTTGTAACTCATTATCAGTTAATACGTTGTTCATCTTGGTAAGTATTGTTATATAATGTAATACATAATTATTGATATAATCATTAGATCCTTGTTTGAGTTTTTTCATTTGTGCACAAGATAATCTTATCCCTAATATTGATTGAAAATTGTGCCAAAAATTGATTTGCTAATGTAGTAAAAGAGTGCACAAAATGTGTGGGGAGATCATAAAACCATTGCAAAGTAAAGTCCTTAAGACTCCTAGGAAATAAATTAGTAAGCAATATATCATTAGATGCATAGTCAAAACAAGCAACATGGAATGATATGAGATGCTCCTAGGGATCACCCTTATCAACATAGAGAGGAATATTAAGTGCAAAAAAACAAATAGGTAAAGGATATGAGACAAATTCAAGTGCAAGTGTGTTATGTAATAATTGAGAAGATTCTGTAGCATTAGAATTATGAGAGAGACCTTGCTACTGAATTGTAAAATTTATGTTTGTAAAGAATGAACAAGTGACTCAAGAGCCTATGTGATAAATGAAGATGCATGATAGAAATTATGATGACATATAGGAGATGTAATAGAAACAATGGTTGTAGGAATAAAGATAGACACTTTCATAGTAATGTTAGGTGCCCCTAAGGATGTAGGCACAATAGATGTGGGTATAGTAGATGAGAGGTGAGATCTATCTGTAAAGGATGTGTCATTAGATTATTGATCATGAGTAAGCTTAGAAATAAGTAGAATATTTACAAAATATTCAATATGATGTGGATTAGCATGGAGTTGAGAACAATAGTTATATAATATTTCTACTTGGTCATAATCTACATTGTTATCCTCAGTATCATGGTCATAATCATATGAGTGTTCACTATGGGTCTCAATGTCATGCAAGGTAACCTCTTATGTAGGTAGATGAAGAAGAGAACTATAAGTAGGATTGGAAATAGCCATGGCATAAAACCGCTTGTGGGTAGGTAGTGAAAGCTCAAGATGTTTAATAGATTGATTAGAAAGTGAGCATGACACTAATAGGTCATAAAAGGAAATCATATAGAAACCAAAAAGTGATGATAATAGTGAAATAAAATAGAAACCTATAATTTTAATAAGAAACCCTAGGGCCACTAGGGTTACGGCTGTGTTTTGATTAAAGAGGATTGGGTTCACTAAATAATTTCACGTCTTAGATTATTGTTATCCGATTTTCCACCCCCTACAAAATTAGCCAATTTGACATCTAGATTTGGGCGAATCTGATGGAGTATTGATGAAGAAACTAGAGAAAAACATGTATTTTCATGTTTAGAGAATTTGAATTTGTCTTAAGGCACTTCTCTCCTTCTCTCCGTGGCTTTAAAAGATCCAAAACTTAGAAAAATTTGGAAAATTTGAAAAAAAAGGTCAAAAACAGCATCATTGTGGCTTTCGAGGTGTAGTTAGAACTAGTTCCTCGGGCCCAATGGTTCTCCGCACTAGTGCATGATCCATATGAAAAAGGGTTTAAAGTATTGCGGAAAGGTGGGTGAGACAAGGAACTATGGAATAAGTTCATTCGAGATACAAGTTCCTACGCAACCCTTTTGAGCCGAAAAAAATGTAGCCGGAAGTGTTGTGTGGGTGAGAGGCGAGTTTCGGGAACCTAGGGGTTGGGGGGAACATTTATTCAAAGTTAGTGGTTCCCTACATCTTGGTTTGGCCTAAAGAACAAATGGGAGTTTCATTATGGATGGGAAAAATAATTCGGAACAAGTGGAACAGGTTCCATGAAGTTAGAGGTTCCACTCACTTCATACTTTGAGCCAAAAAACAAAGTGGAGGAATGATGGGCGAGGGAATGTAGTAAAGTAGAGAACAAAGTGAGGCTAAGTATTGTAGAATGTAATGTATTGTAGTGAAACAAGGGGATGTGGGTACTAAACGCCGGGGTGGAATAACCTAGGTTCCACCCCAACACCGAAAAAATCAACCAACACAATCAAACAGAGATCCTTACACGGAATGTGGAGAAGGATAGAACATAAGGAACTCTTCCCTCCTTCCTCGAGTTCTCTCTGCACACATAATCGTCCCACAAAGAAAAGGTAAAATTGAGTTAAAAGTGGATTGTAGAAGTTCTGGAGAACCTATGTTCCTCCTCAACCCTTGGATCCACATGGGCATAACTTTCACCCAAGTTGTCAAAATTTGATAAAATTGGTATCGTTGGAAATGTATTTTCACCATCTACACCATGAAGATGGAAAATATTGAGTTAGATGAGGGTAGGTGGCTGAAGAAGAAGAAAATATTCTTATAATTAAAATATGTAGTCCCATGTAGCTCAACAACCAGATATGGTGAGATATGGTGCCTTGGATTCTCTAGCAAGAAAATTGACATGAGGAGTGGGTTTGACAGGTGCCCATGATTGTTTTTAGAGATTTATTACATGTTTTTGGTGGGTGGAAGCATGAATTTGAGTTTCCCTCTCTTTTCCCTCAAATTTCTATTTTCCCTCTCTTTCACTTTCTTCTATATATTGTAAAAACCTCTCATTTGTGAGGGGGATGTTCTAAAATGTAAAGAAACTTTGCCAAAATTGTTTTTGAGTAGCTGTGAGTTGCAAGCCTTCATTTGGACTTGGCAAGTATTCTTGTGCCTTCTTCTTCACATGTAATGGTTTGTGCATACTTTGAGTACAATAAAAATTAGTGTTTTGTGGTGTTTTCTCAACCCTAACTTGTGTTTTATTGCATTTCCTTTCCTCTCCATTCTTGTTGTGGTATTTTGTGCATGTATTTCTCACTTGCAAGTTCATTTTGTTGTGTTTCATGGAGAATAGATGGTGAATGAAGTCTTGGGTCTATGTCACTTCTGTCTAGCCTTCTCCCTTAATTTTCCCTCTCCCTTTTCCCTCATTAGAGTATCTCCACCCCTTTTCTTGGTGTTATCACCTCCCCTTAGCTTAGGATTTCCATTTTCATGCATCTTTCTCTTCCCTTGGTCCCTTGGAATCATAGAATAGGATTAGATAGTTGCATTTCCTTCCTTAGGAGTATTTTAGCATTAGGATTAGGTAGAGGAACCAACCTCATCTTGAGGTTTATATCAAGTATCAAGTCCCACAACTTGAGAGACAATCCATATTACCCAAAAACACCGACCGATCATCCATACTTTCATGCAAATCAAAGGGTGTTTTTTTGGTGATAACAATTATTTCACCCTTTTTCATTTAAGATTTTTTTAGCCAACATACATAAAAAGGATGAATAATGTTATAAGCAGATATTCTGATTTAATTAACATCCAACATTAATTTCACCAATCAAAATAACGCATTTCAAAGTGATTAGCTACTTAAAATATGCCAAAACAAAAAGGGAGAGATTGCACTTAGCTAATTTTATGTGGATTTGGAGGAGTACAAGTGATATGAGTGTAGAAAAATACAAATCTTGTAACACCTCAATTAAATTTTCCAAAAAACCGAAGAATTTTTTAAAAAAACAAAAAAATCTCAACAATCTTCATATTCAATCACATAAGTGAAATAAATATTATTTAGAGAAATCAATTATCAAACTTGATTACTATTTATTAATTTAGTTTGATCCATCTAATAACTCTTCTGTGTATAAACCTTGTGCAACTGAGAAGGGTTATTCATTTCTCCCTTTAGTCCACTCATTAAGAGTAATCATACAATATTTAGTATGTTTAGGTTTACCTTTTTCAAGGTTGAGACAACTATGTTTCCATCCTTAAATGTCTACCACAAAATTCAATCTTCGTATTTTGGTATCTGACATATATCATTAAGGATATAATGAATAGACAATGAAATCATACACTTACAACACTTTGGCCAAATTTTCTCGCTATGCATAAATAGTGTATCTTGAGACCACACAAATCCTAGAGATATAGTCTTCCATCACTAAACATTTATCTCGACACAATTATCTGAATCTTTTTGTTTATGAAGGTGAACATGTTAAGAAGGAGGAAGTATTTTCTACATAACCATCATTATAGATGAAAATATTCATAACTAACTCAGGGTTCATATGGAAAATGGAGAGACCACGTAATGGAATTACTTCCATTACGTCCTCTTTCAATTTTTCAGAACTACCCCTAGTTAATACTATGTCAAAGTATATGGTTGATGACGTGAGATTATATTTAATCTACATCATTCTTACAATTTACTACTTGAAGCTACTTTACATCTCACGATTCATTATTTGTAACATGGATATTCCTATTAGATTGGGTTTTGGTCATACAAGATCAATTATAGCTTCTTAAGTTCCTCATTTCTATTTTCCTAAACTTCAAAATTTTATTGCATTAGAAATTAATTCAGTTGTTGTCACAAGTGAGCCCATTTTAATAGGGTTAGGAACTACTAAGTCATTTAATTACCTTGGAGTCCTAAACTAATCTCTTATTTAGAGATGTTAACACCCTTCCTTCATAAGGGTTAGTTTAATTATTCCTAAGGGACTAATAACCCTTGATTATTTGATTTATAACATTCATACTTTCTTATTATTACTAAGATTAGATTACGTATTCTTTATCCTAATAATTTCTATTAAGAAATAAGATGATATTATTACCATTTTTATTTAGTATTCATTTATTTCATAATCATATTAACATCCCATGTAACGATCACGTCACTCTATTTAGTTCATTCCTTATTACCATTTATTTAATTCCACCCATAATATTAGTTTCATTAAAATCTCATAATGATTAATATATTATTCTTTCACCATAAGGGTCTTGTGACCAATTAATAATTTACTAAAAGATCATATTATACAAATTATAAGCCTTTATCATAAAGGTAGAAAATGTCTTATGATACACATAGTAACATAAATATGTCTTCATAATTTCTTGAATACCAAAACTTTTACAATGTTCAACCACAACTCTCTTCATTACAACTTTACATTAGGGTCATTAACTGTTCTATCATTTAGGATTTCATCATGCAATCAAACAATACCTTTGTAATCTAATGAAAAACATAAAATCTTTAGATGGAAGACCCTAGAAGAGGGTTTAAAAACCTGCAAGCGAGGATCACGAGGGACGACGTGCACATCAACGGACGTGTGAACGACAGCGTGAAGAGATCTTGGGAGGAGTGAGCATCAACCAAATGTGCATGCAAAGATTTGAAACATGGGAAAAACCTAATTAAGCCATAAAACTCTCTTCTATCTCATAGATCAAATGGGGTGTACATATAGGAGGTGTTGAGTAACCCCCAGTGCTGCAATCATGACAAATCGAGTAGAGAGGGGGAGTTACATTCCCATAATAGAAGTGTAACTCCCAATGACGCATATGATGCAATGATGCACTGACGTTCTAACGTACTGACGCGTAAGAGAATCTCATAATGACCCCTAAATGACACATGAACCTATGATCTCACCTAAGTGAGATGACTAACCTAATGATGTGGAAAATAACACACACCAACACCCCCTTCATCGTAACTTAGGATGAGGTGACAAGTTAGAAATGAGAAATGGGTCCCGACACAAGGCCTGATGAGGTACCCATGTACAAGAAAAAGATCCTAAGCAGTGAAGGAAAACCCAGTGGGAAAAACATCCACCATAAGAGAAAAACACACTCTCTAATCTAGGAAAGATGCCAAATATGGGTCCCAGCCATAGACGAGCTTGAAAGGGTACCCATGTACAAAGAGGAAATCTCTCAGAAATAAGAAGAAGAGAGAAGAAGAGGGAGATGAGAGGAATGTAGAAGATGCCATGGATGGATCTAAACTCTGCAGCTCTAAGAAGTCTCCCAGAAGAATGTTGATGACGAGATCCTTTACCTCTAGACTGAAGAAGAGCCACCCACACAGAGTTGTGTGCATACCCTTAGGAAGGACAAAAATGATGTGCTGGAAGTCCACCCACTCCACAAAGGAAACTGAAGGCAACACGAAGAACTCTGAGTTTGGTGCACTGAAGTGTGACATAGGTCTAGTGAGTGAGTGCTAAGGAACCAAAGGTAATGCCACGTGCATAGAACTATCAGAGTGAAAAAGAGGAACACCCGTAGAAAGGATTTCCAAGTGATGTGAAGGGAACAAAACATCCTCCACAACAAAGGGATCCACAGCTGAGGGTGGATCAATGAAGGTCTCTGGAAATGTGGAAGCGACATGATTCTGGAAGGGGCACTCCCAAAACAAAGATGATGAACTCCTCTAAACCACCTATAGATGGATGAGGGACCTGTAGTGCATCACAATTATACTCTGTGAAAAGACAACTAAGGTCGAGGTAGATACTTGTCCCAATGAGGGAGCTCAACAAACGAGAAAGAGCGATGTTAGATATGTATGAGTCATCTAGTGAAGGCGGAGGAGTGGAAGGGGCCCCACACTGGAAGTAGAAACAAGGCTGGTATAATGACTATATGAGACCGAGTATGAGACTGCTTGATATTTGATGAGATGGGAGGGGTGACAAAACTATTTGGAATAGTGAGAGAAAGAGGAGAGAAGTCCTCTGTAATGCTCTCTGCATCAGAACTGGGTGCACAATCCTCGTCATCAGAAGTAGAACCAAGCGATCCTGTCAGTGGAACTGTCATCACATGAAGAAATAGAGGAGACAACTAAATCAACAATAGCAACAATGTCGGCAGTATGTGAAGGGTCTCCATAGAGGGACTAAAGAATGCTCTAGAAATGGTGGGGTGGATCTGAGTCTGCCATGTGAAACCAGAGAGATCTAGAGACATGCATCATCAAGTGACCAAAGACATGGTTGCAAGTGTCAAGAAAGTCCTCTAGATGACGATGATCAGTGGGTGCAGGAACTGCCCAAGTAAGAAGGGTGAAAGACCCTCGTGAGTGAAGTAACGTTCCATGGAAGCATTCCAAGATAAATAGTTCCCTCTCCCGGTGAGAAGTGGCGAAGGTTGTAAGGAGATCCCATGACGCTCAAGTTTGAAAAGAGCACTCTCCATGGTGCAAAATGCAAGATGCACAAAAGCAAGACGTCGAACTTGACCGATAATGCGTCTGCGTGTGAAAACCCAAGAGTACTAGTCAACCCCCCAGAATGTAGCGCTTTATAAAGTAGTGCATTTACAAAATTGACAATGTCATCACGTAATGTGTGAAAAATCATGCAACTTTGACTAAAGAAGTGCTAAAAAATGAGCAATGAGTCAAAATTTATAGCATTAAAATGATTCCCACAACTGATGGAAAATGTCAATAAACACTGCAAATGTGTTAAAAAATTTCCCGAAATGGGTGTAAAGGGTGTCGTGTGGGTACCGTTGGAAACGACATCAAATTTTAGGCATAGTTTGTTTTTCTTACGAGGGGGATTAGCCTCCTACCAACCCCGGACCTCGCCCTCCATCTTCGACGCTCGTAGGAAGGTAAGAATACAAGCAAAAAAACAACCTTAAAAATTAATTACATGCCATGAATGTTTTTTTGACCTTAAAACATTAAAAAAGTGTTTGTTTTAACTGCCAAAAAAAAAACTAAAAGGGAAGGAGGGGTGTATGTTGACTGATCTACAGTCCCAAGCCACGTGTCGAGAGATGTGGAAGGCAGATCCTTTGTAAGTGAAACACTTGGACTAGACAAACTACTGAGAGATATCTAGAGATGGTAGAGGAAGAATCAACGTTGTTTTAGGAGACCATCCCGCCAAGTGCAACTAAAAAATGAATGAAGCCAGGTGCCCAAAAATGCATCCACATGGTGCAAGGAGTGAAACTCCGAATCTATTCGAATGTGCCGAGTGAAACTGGCCGAGCGAGAGTTGATGGAGGCGTTGGAGAGGTTGACGTGGATGGAGGCCAAGATGGAAATAAAAATGAAAGGTTTAGAGTAGTGTAACCAACAAGGCCACGACCAAGTAGACCACCAAAGAAGGCCGAGTGGTCAATGCAGAGTGCGCCAACAAGGCAACGCAGTGAGTAGAAAAGGCGGCTCTAATGATGACACACAATCGGGTTCCCAGTACATGTAGGGTAGACCAAGAACAAAATAGGTGTAATGGATGAGCAGCGAGGTAATGGAAAAGGGTCGTGGAGCCATTGGAAGGAGGGTTAGAGAGCATATCCACAACAACGAGCACGAGGCGAAAGTGAATCTCTAATACGGCAGAGAAAACACACAAAAACCGTAGGTCCTAGCCAAGGGCAGTCACACCAGTAAATGGCATGCACAAAGCCAAATGCATACATGGAGCTCCAACGCACAACACGAGACTCGGAGAGCTTGGGGCAGAGAATAATGCACAGTCCATTTACTGTAAAATAAAGACTCCCACCCACGATCAAACAACACATCGAAAGAGCTAACAATGTAGTGCTAAAGCCAATAAAGCAATGCCAACCAGATCGGTGCCAATCAATGGTGAGGTGCCACAAAATTCATGAGTCGAAATGTGAGGTAAATGCTTGAGTCAAAGAACGTAGTCCAAGAAGCATGAGCTTAAAACTTTGCAATGAAACTTCAAACTGTAACCAAAACTCCAAATTGCCTCTCGAAAACTACATGCAAAAGCTAGAAAACCACGAACACCCGAAAACTCAAAAATGCTCAAAACCAATGCAATAAATGCACAGTAGGAATAACCATTACGACACATGCACGAGAATTTGAATATCACGCTAGAAGCTGGAAAACACGCACGAAATGCCAAAGAGTGCACGGATCCACAAGATCCACTCTGATACCATGAAAGAGGGTTTAAAACCCGCAAGTGAGGATCATGAGGGATGACGTGCACATCAACGGATGTGTGAACGACAGCGTGAAGAGATCTCGGGAGGAGCAAGCATCAACCGAATGTGCATGCAAAGATTTGAAACATGAGCAGAACCTGGTTAAGCCATAAAACTCTCCTCTATCTCATAGATCAAATGGGGTGTACATATAGGAGGTGCTTTGAGTAACCCCCAGTGTTGCAATCATGACAACTCGAGTAGAGAGGGGGAGTTACATTCCCAGAATAGAAGTGTAACTCCCAATGATGCATATTACGCACCGCGCCTTGATGTGTTGACACAATCGACGTGTAAGAGAATCTCATAATGACCCCTAAATTACACATGGACCTACGATCTCACCTAAGTGAGATGAATCACTTAATGATGTGGAAAATAACACACACCAATAGACCCTATGGCCATATGCCAAAAAAGTATGAAAATGAACTCTAGAGATTACTTCATAGCTTCATTGTTTACTTGTACAATCATTAGAAAACAAAATATACATGTGTCAGTTCATAAGAACTGGCATCAAACTACTTCCTATCCTCCAAACGTAATTGCTATAATAAGATATCAATAATCTATTTGATGCAAGCTTCATATAATACTATATACACTTTGAATTATCAATAAAATAAAAAATAATAGTATCATCATAGTATATAAATATGGAATAAAAATTTACAAACATCGTGTCACCAATTCTCTTGTATTCAAATACAAATCCCTCTACTAAGATATTCTCATTCAATCTTCCTAAATACAAATACATAACCACATTATAGTCAACATTCAACAATCTAACTCAAATAATCAATCCCTAAATAAACACATGTTAAAAAATAATTATTGATCAATCAAATAATTATTTCATCCTACAACTAGTAATACACCAATCCAATCACTATTTTGACATCCTCATTTCCATGTGATATTTGCAAATCAATTAAATGACTATAATTATCATTTTACAAAATGCATAAGAATCCCTTAAGAACATCCAGACTCGCCCTTCCATAATCTAATGTAACCACATAAAAGATATTTCTTTCTTTAAGCTTATACATTCTTCTATCTGTAACATTTCTCTAGAATACACAGATACAATTTTTTGAAAAATAGAAGGAAAAAGAAATAAGAAAAAAATCATATATTAATATCTCAGACACTAAATATAAACTCACTCACTCTCATGTTCAAAATTCAAACAATTGCCATACCCTATAAAGATCTTTATGCTCATATCCAAAGTAATTCACTATTACCAAGGATCTACAATTTTGAGAAATGAAAAGCATTTCCTCAATGCGATCGGACTCAAATACCCCTTTTTACATTCAAATCAAATCACCGACTGATGGTCTTCTATTCCTCTATACCCATTTTCATTCAAAATACGCAATCAAATACACCATAGTGGAAGTTTTGAGAATTCAGGACTCATCATTTTTTAGTTTATAAAATAGTCATATCCAGATCATATTGCACCCACAATGTTAAATAGAGTATGTTATAGTTCATCATACACAAAACAAAAGACTATATTTTCTAGAGTTGCATGCAAATTTACACAATTCAAACTATCTCCTTAAAATTATAAACATACCCAATTAATATTTCCTCACACAGTCATGCAAATAACCATACTAGGTCACATTTGAATATAAACATAATATAAACTAACCCAATTTTAATATCATTCATCTAAAAGAAAAAAATAACAATACCCACTTAATATTACTTCACACGGCCATAAAAATAACTACACAAGTTGAAATTTATAATACAAACCATATATACTTAACTAGTTCATATTATCATTAACATTCAAGAAAGAAAATACAATACCCATTATTCACGAACCATGAAATCAATTAAAATATCTCACTTTTATTTTAATAAACCTTTTTAACTCAACCTGAGACCATATTTCATTCTCGGAAAGGAAAAATAACAATACTCTACTCACATTTTTACATGTAAGGCCTTATATTATAAGAAAATGAACTTTATAGTGGTATACTCATGTGGTTTTAGAACAAATGACTAAAAAATACTAGTTCACCTATATAGAATCATAACAAACATGTTACAAAAAGTAAGGAAGGATATTATTCTTGGTTTATGGATGCTTCTACCAAACTTCATTTCTTCCTCATGTAACCTCCTCCAAAATCAAAACAATAATACTAAAAGTGAAATATTTCTTTTTGCCACAAACTAGCTCCATCTTTAAGCTCGAAATCATGCCCATGGCCGAAAAAACAAGCAAAGTGGAGGAGAGATTACATTTTATCCATCTCCAACAAAAAAGTAGAGTAACCAAAGTAGCAAAACTAGTTGAGAGAGAGATAAAACACAAATGCATTTGGAGTTGGATTCTTGGAGAAGCTAACTACTCGAAAGAGTTCAACCACATTAAATGACATAAACTAAAAACCTTGCCACCTTTTGAATCTACCATGTAATTCTCATTGCTTCCACATTAATTGGCACAAAATCCATACTTCCTACCTTTGTTCTTTGTTATCTCTCAAGCTTGGCTCGTATGATGTCCCCCACTTAGGTCTAGGTTCGCAATGTTCACTTTTTAATATGCTAAGGAACATTAAGGTCTAAACCACATTTTTAATAAACATTCACATATATATTTCTATATATATCCATTCAAATAACTATGACATTTAAAGTTTAAGATTCCATTGACAACATATATATATATATATATATATATATATATATATATATATACATGTATTAATAATGCATATGTCACCAAAAATAATATCTACCTACATATTCTCATGCCTTCATTCAACAATATAAGCATGTACCAAAAACTAATATCATTTCCTTACATATCATTCTTAAAAATCATCAATTTACAACGTCTGTATACCTGTAATTTTGAAGTGCACACCTTAAAAAGGCTTAGATAGTCCCTTGGCCAAACACTATACACACATCCATGGAAACCGAGAGTTATGTGTGTGTGTGTGCACTACAAATTTTATAAACACTTAATATAACTCAATTATATTAGAAAGTGATCAATCAAATTTTACGAGCATAACTCAACAATGATATAAAATATTAATAGATTCTTCGGTGTGAGCTAAGAATTTCGGTTAGTGGATTCATACAAATATGGAAATGGTCAATTGATCGCTTATAATATAATAAATTTTCGAGACTAAAAGAGCAGGATATTACATACTTCCCCAATAAAAAGATTCATCATCTCAAGGACATATTCATGCATTTAGAAAGGTAATATTTAATCATTAATCAAAAATTCCTGAAATTTTAAGTGGGGTTTAGAAAAATTTTAACTATAGAAGAAAATTAAAACCGCAATTAAATCACGGGAAACAGTCATGAATTAGATGGCCACTTAATAAAAACTAGTAGTATTATATGTTATTTTTTTTCAATCGTAGATCAATAGAAAAGTAAAAGTAGTTTGAAAATTTTCCATATTTTCCCAAGTTACATTTTCTTCTAGAGTATTGGTCCCATTGGACCTTGCATTGTGAAACTTCATGCTTTCTTAGCTACAACTTGCATGTTTCCAAAATTGTATAGGCTCAAATGTGATGATTATGAGAACTTTTACCTGAAATGAATACCATTTTAATACACGTGTTAAATAAAAATGTACCTTTTCAACAATGATACATGGAAGACATGTGCATTTTGGACAATGCAGGAGGTAGAGCTAGCCTATAGGCTATAAGACCTATAATTTCTAAAATTTCAAATGGTCCAACAAATCTAGGTGATAACTTGGAATATTTTCCAAAAGTAATGGAACTCTTTTTGGGTTTCACCCTCAAAAATACTTTATCTCCTACATTAAACTTCCTTTCTATTATTTTTAGATCAAAATTGCTTAACTCTTTTTCCATTCGTCTATTGCTTCCTTTAACCGTTAGCTGAGGATAAGTTTCATTTGTTTTTCCATTTTAGTTAGCATTTTAGGTCCCACAACTTCCCTATCCTCAACACTATCTCAGTTGATGGGTGTTTTGCATTTCCTACCATACAAGGCTTCAAAAGGATCCATTTTCAAAGATGAGTGATAAGTATTATTATATGCAAACTCCACCAGAGGAAGATATTCTTCCCACCTGTATTTACTGTTCCATGTAATACATCCTTAACATATCCTCTAGGACTTGATTTAACTTATCAGTCTTTTCATCATTTTCCAGGTGGTAAGATGAACTAAATTCAATTTTGTTCCCAAGACGTATTAAGCATTTGCCAAAATTTGGAAGTCATTCTAGGATCTCTATCTGATATGATCAGCTATAGTATTCCATGCAATCTAAATATTTCTTGAATGAATCTTCTTTCCAGTACTAATGAATCATATTTCAGATTTCCATGTATAAAGTGTGCCACTTTAGTGAGCTTATCCACCATAACTTGAGACACCCCAAAATAATTCATACACATTACCAATACATCTTAGTTCATCCCTTTATGGTTAATTGATTATATTGATTAATCATACACTCACACCCCTTTGGATTAATTAAATTAATCCTTAGTACTATTAGTTAAGTTAATTATAATTTATTAATTAATTAGTGTGCACATTATAACAATCACTTGGACTCCACTTCCTCATCCTATTCAACTCCACATGGAATCCACTAGTCTAGTCAACTCATGTTCTAGAATCCTAGAAAGGCGGGGAAATTAAATTACATGTACAACCACCTTTCTAGATGTAACTTCTACTAATAAACTCTTGTATTGCCCCTAAATGGCATTTATTATTCTCATGATTATTCGGTCCCATCAAGTGCTGTTTTTTAGCATATGCAATCCATTAGTTAAACCAATTTCCAACCAACTTAGCCTCCATAAAACACAGGCTCATTCTCTTCCAAATCCTCTTAGATTTATTATACAAAAAAATTGTCAATTTTTATCCAATATTTGCATATTTTGGAAGCCCCATTTAAGATCAAAAACTTTGCTCATAGAAATCTACATCCCCATTCTCGGAGTTCATTCAAGAGCACCCAAAATCATTTACAAGGTTCAACTGAAATTCCTTCCCTATATATATATATATATATATATATATATATATATCTATTGAAATAACACAGAATTCCATCATGTTCAACTTTGAACCCATCATACCTCTTGTCACTAGGATTGTTTTCTAGTGCAGTTTTAACTTGTTGATAATAAGAATCCGATTGAATTTGATCTCTAAATTCATCTTAGAATTGTGTTCATAAAGTTACAATAACATATATATGCTTTTACGGATTAAGGCATCTCATTACCCGATTCTCTTTTCCTTTTATATAATTTATATCAAAATCATATTGTGATAGAAATTCTAACCATCTATGTTGTCTTGCATTTAAGTTTGGTTGTGTAAAAATGTATTTCAGACCCAGATGGTCTATTTTTAATTCAAATGGTTTCCCTAACAAATAATGTCTCCAAACCTGCAATGCATGAACAATAGCAACAAGCTCTAAATCATGAGGAGCATAATTATGTTCATGTAATTTTAGTTTTCTACTTTCAAATGCTACTACATGCTCATTTTGAAGGACTCCTCCCAATCCTTCTCCTGAAGCATTTGTTACTACTGTAAACTTTCCGTTTGGATCCGAATCCTTAAGATTGGTGCTAAAGTTAACATTTTATTTAATAAGTTGAAGGATTCTTCACACTTATTATCCCATACAAGTTTATTATTTTTCCTTTGTAAGGTAGTGATTGGACCTACCACTCTAGGGAATTTTTGACAAACTTCCTATAGTAACTAGCTAGACCCATGAAACTTCTAACTTCATGTACATATTTAGGAGTGGTCATTCTAGAATAGCCTTTACCTTAGACAGATCAACTAAAATTCCTTCTTTACGGATCCACTAACTTTGTAGTAATCATTTTGCAGGGTTCTTTTGACAGTGATTAAGTTCATGGATTGAGTTCTATGACAAAGTCAAACTCTCATTTTAAGCATAAAATTTGTAGCTATTCAAGAAAAACATTTTAAATTCACCTAAAAGAGGATAATATTCTATTTTTTTGTCATTTTCATTGTTGGAATATGTTATTTTTACTGCATATAACATGCAACCTTTGTTTTTGGACTTTTCAACTGCATAACAGAGATTTGTCTTGCTACAAAATCTATTTTTACACCTTGTATTATTGTTGTTTTTGTTGTTGATCATTAAGGCATATTATTTATTTTCTTAATAAGTCTAAAAAGGGTTGGTGTTGAGACAACCAGTTCATTCCCACTATAACATCATAAGTCCCTAAAGTAACTACAAAAAGATTCGATTACTCGTAGTAAACTCTGGAAGTTCTAAAGTTTCTTCAAACAAACATTGTGTAACTCTATGGACAACATTATTACCATATCTAACAGTCCACAAATTTTCCATGTATCCAAGTTTTATAGATAATTTTGAAGTTAACTTAGAAGAAACAAAGCGTTCGATTGCTCCAATATCAAATTTACCCTTAACTTCTATGGGAGTGGCTTGTTTCTCTGCCTCATAATTACCTATAACAGCATGCATCCTCTGTTGAAATGTTTCCTTGTTCCCGAATTAATTTTCCACTACTAATTATTTCTGTGTTATTCTAGGGACAATTACTAGCATAATGATCACCTTTATATTTAAAACAACCTCGTATAGTTCCCTTTATCTCAAATATGTTCTAAAAACTAGAACTGCTTGTCTCTCCTTTCTGTTATTTATAGTAGACTATTCCGTGGTTCTTCTCCTTTCGGGTTTCCCTTTATTCTCAAATATTTTTGCAATTTCTTTCTATAAAATGAGGGAGAGGATTTATTATTTACAACTTTACGTTTTCCTCTCTTAAAAATAAAATCTATCATAGTTTTTGTTCTGTTTTATTACTTTTTCAAAGACTGCCTCCATAGTGGATGGTCCATGGAAATCCACCTCACCCCTTATGTTAGGATTTACACCCATTATGAATTTGAAACTTATCATATTATTTGTATTGGGAACATATATTAGAAGTCTAGTGAAATGTTCTCAATATTTAGCTACTGATAATTTCCCTTTAGTTAAATTATGGAATTCTATCATTTTTGGTCAAAATACAACTAGGGCGAGTTAGTGTTGAAGAAAATAACATTTGAACTATTCCCATGGTATAGCTGAAGTTTCAATCCCTAATTACATTTTATGTTTTTCCCACCAAGTGGAAGCTTCATGAGAAAGCTGAAATGTGTATAATGGGAAAAAATGTGTCTAGACTATGTGTGCTCTTATCATCTATTCAACTAGGGTATTGAGGCAATGAGTAAGGGACACACCAAGACCAACACACAATGGATAGAATTCAAAGGGGGTACAGGGACCACTAAGATCACATACCCAAAGGGAAGTAACCCTTACACTAAGAAAACCTAAGGTTTCCAAGGCCCTAGGTTGAGAAAGAGGAAGGAACCCTATTGAGGTATCAACATTATGGGGTGATTAAGAACAAAATAAGCATGTAATATCTATGCTAACCGAAGTAAAGCATGTAACATAAGATAGAGAATTGAATACAATATGCTAACCTAGCATGTGCATAAAATACTAAGATAACATAAAGTAATAAGCAAAGATAAGAGACTAATCTATACAAAATGACAAGTTGAGTTAGAACACTTACCTGTTGGGGGTGGTTGTTGATGCATCTATTTCCCAAAGGACCATACACCAAGAGAAAATAGATTTTTAGCAGAGAAGGGTAAACAATCCATTCCTTACTCATAATAGGTGACCTATAAGTGTAAGCAAATGAACCCAATCTAGAAGAAGCTCTAATATAAGAGTCAAGATGCAAGACATCCAAGAGCTGAGTGAGAAGATGCAAGTTGGCACAAAAGATCGAGAGCTAATTGTGAGTTCTTGTGTAATTTTTACTATGTGGTATGTGGTGAAGATGTATTTTTAGTATTTATACCAACATCATTTCCCATGGGCGAAGTCGTTGACCATGATTTTAAAAATGTACTGATGCAATCACCCACGAAAATGACATTAGATAGGTGAGGTGAAATGATAAGGGGTGTTTGAATGTGTCACGAAGGACAAAAGAAGTGTAAGGTATAAATAATATGGTCATGGTCATGTAAGGTGTCAAAAGAATGTGAATAAAATCAAGAAGATAATAGCAAAAGAGGTGGATAAATAAGACCAAAATCTATTCTCTCTCCATGTATCATCCCTAAATTAATGGTTACGTAAATAACCATACCCCTATCCCAGAATGATCCCCTTAAGTCACATGTTCCCAGAAATAGATGCATTATCGACCTCTAACCTAGAAAAGAAATTGTTAATAATATGTATGAAAATAAAAAACATGAAAAACTAGGTGTATACATATGCCCTAGCCATGAGTATTGCATGTCACAATAATGAAACATGAGGTAGTCAGTGGAAAGAATGATACATAACATTGAAATAGAAATAAAATTCTAAAAGTAAAGAAGGGACTAGTTGAAATGAAATATACCTACCAATGTGTACCTGATAGTGTTGGTTGTCCCGCCACATATGAGTGCAATCCATACTACTAGAACGCTGGAGAAGAAAAATTGAAAAGAAACACTAGAGGATCATCAGTAAAATAAGAAATTAATAACCTAGTTAGGGGCCCATGTGATGGATGTCATGAGGTTGAAAAATGTGATATTTGGCCAAAGAGAGGGACAAGGCGTATAATATGTCAAAAATAACATGAAGTAAGAGAGAAATACCTAACCTTATACTAAAGTATCAGAGAAATACCTGACCTTATATTGAAGGCAAGGTTCTAAAGCTTGAAGGAAAAGTTGGAATAATCTATCATTTGGCATATTATATTTTTCTTTAGTGGACTAAGTATTCCAATGTTTGATGAATGCTTACGCTGATTCATTCTCATGTTGTTCACAATTAATAAAAGCATTGATATTATTTTTATGTAAATCATGATATTATAAATCATTGACTAGGGCCATTAACAAATATTTTATCTCCACTATGGAGTTAGGGGGTAAAGTATGATACCAATCTAAGGCATCCCCAGTAATATTCTTAGCCAAATTCTTAGTGGTAGCGTGAGAGTTAAATTTAATCCATTATTTATAAATATTACCAAAGGATTTGATGTGGAGAGTGGTATTGGTTGATCCATCATAGGAAATGGAAGGGGCAATGCCTCTAATATCCATGCTAGCAATATAGGGTGCTAGAGGCTCTTGTTGGAATTCTTGCAAAAAATTTTATGAATGAGAGGTTGGTACATAGGTGCCCCATTATGTCCATTGGGTAAGGGAGGGAGAATTGCATACCTAGAGCCCGGGTGGGGATGGTTAACCATTTAAGCCATGTTAACTTGCATTTGGAGAAGGTGAGTTGTAATTGCGGTTTGTTGTTGGCTCATTTTTCTATAAGTTGAAGGATGAGATTAGTAGGATCAGAACTAGAGGCATTCTTAGATGATCTTTCCATAGTAGCCTTCCCACTATCTACCCTACTGTCAAGTTTCTCAGATACAAATTCAAGAAGATGCTTGTGGATTACTGATTTAGGTTCCCCCTTGTATTGAGGAAATTTGTCAAGAAACTTTTGAATCTCGGTGGAAGATTAGAGGTATCATCAATTTGATTCTCTTCCTCTTCATCACCTAAGACATTATTGTTGCAAGTATTATACTTATTTATATTATCTTCTATCACACAACAATCGAGTAGAAAGGAAAAATGGATTTTGGATGATTTGTTTATGAAAATGACTGCACATCAGAATTAGAGAGCCCTAGACCCAGATACCCCATGATGGAGTGTTGATCCTTGTCATCCCATAATAAGCTCGGAATTATAAGATACCAACACAATTATCTTTATAAAAAGGAATATACAGGGTCTAAAGATGTTTAGGAAAAAGTTTACACATAATGTATGACAGGACCGAACCCACACAAAATTGACACAAGGGACAATGACATTTGAGAAAATTTATTTTTAGGGTTTTTATGAATGTTTAAGGGATGAAACAAGGTAAAACTGAAAATGGGTTCTTTTAACAAGATGTGGTCGACGGAAGGTACAAAATGAGGTACATGTTAGATTCACCAAGGATGTATGACAGGTAAAAATGTGTCTAGACAACGTGCAATCTTATCATCCATTTAACTAGGGTATCGAGGCAATAAGTAAGGGACACACCAAGATTGACACACAACTGATAGAATTCGAAGGGGTTATCGGGACCAAAGATTACATACCCAAAGGGAAGTAACCTTTACACTAAGACAACCTAAGGTTTCCAAGGCCCTAGGTCAAGAAAGAGGAACCTTATTGAGGTATCGACACTATGGGGGTGATTAAGAATAAAATAAGCATGCAATATCTATGTTAACTGAAGTAAAGCATGTAACATAAGATAAATAACTGAATACAATATGCTAACCTAGCATGTGCATAAAATACTAAGCTAACATAAAGTAATAAAAAATATAGGATACTACTCTATACAAAATGACAAGTTGAGTTAGAGCACTTACCTATTGGGGGTGTTCGTTGATGCATCTATTTCCCAAAGGACCATACACCAAGAGAGAATAGATTTTGGGTGGAGAAGGGGAAACAATCTAGTCCTAACTCATTATAGGTGACCCAAAAGTGCAAGCAAACCAATCCAATCAAGAAGAATCTCCAAGCCAAGAGTCAAGATGCAATAAATCCAAGATTTGAGTGAGCATATGTAAGTTAACGCAAAATATCAGAGCTAATGGTGAGTTCTTGTGTAATTTTTGCTATGCGGTATGTGGTGAAGATGTCTTTTTGGCATTTATACCAACATCATTACCCGTGGGTGAAAATGTTGACCATGATTTTGAAAATGTATCAACATAATCACCCACGAAATGGCGTCGGCTAGGGAGGGGAAATGATAAGGGGTGTTTGCAATGTGTCACAAAGGACAAAAGAAGTGCAAGGTATAAATAATATGGTCATGGTCATGTAAGGTGTTAAAAGAATGTGAAGAAAATAAAAAGATAATATAAAAAGAGGTGGATAAATAGGACCAAAAGCTATTCTCTCTCCATGTATCATCCCTAACCCAATGGTTACGTGAATAACCATACCCCTATCCTAGAATGATCCCCTTAAGGCACATGTTCCCAAAAATAGATGCATTAGCAACCTCTAACCTAGAAGAGAAATTGTTAGTAATAGGTATGAAAATAGAAAGCATGAAAAATTAGGTGTATACATATGCCCCAACCATTGATTATCACATGTCACAATAGCAAAACATGGGGTAGTTAGCGGAAAGAATGATACATAATATTGAAATTGAAATAAAATTCTGAAAGTAAAGAAGGGACTAGCTGAAATGAAATATACCCACCAATGCGTACTGATAGTGTTGGTCATCCTGTCATGTATATAGTGCATCCATATTGCTTTAGAACCATAGAGAAGAAAAAGCGAAAAGAAACACTAGAAGATCATCGGTAAAATAAGACATAAATCACCTAGCTAGGGGTTGTAGACACATATAATTTAGCTCGAGCAATTTAAATACTTAAATTGTGCTAATTATACCCTTTCCCACAAATTGACGACATATCATCAATATCACACATTTTCTCTTCTATCATCATTAATTAATTACATTACATTAGTTAATTAAGTCTTCTATCCAATAAGCGATGCCAATTAACAACCTTCAGTTAATCAACTCCCCTTTCTATCTGGATTAATTAATTATTTCTAATTAATTAAGCTCCATTTATATCTAGATTAATTAATTATTTCTAATTAATTAATACCCCTTTCTATCTAGATTAATTAATTATTCTTAATTAATTAATTCTCTCTTCTATTTAATCAATAAATCATCATTTATTTGATTAAAATCCTCTCATAACATAAATCATACTAACTATTCCTCTAAAAAGTTTCTATAAGCTTGCACACCTATTAATTAATCACTTGAGTTAATTAATAAATCCCCTCAAACCCCATGAGTCACTAAAGGACAAAATAAACTCTCCTAAGGTTGACTCAACCCCTTTCAACCATCCTTATCCACAACTAACCCAACATCTCTATTATCCCACATGTAAAGGGATGTAGAGATTCTTTATCCATTGGGCTATATAAAGAGTCCTCCTCCTACCTTTCTTCTTACACCTTGCATGATTATAGCTAATCTATATGCATTTTATCTAAGAGAAGATTTATTTTGAGCTAATAACCTCATTCTTGTATTTCATCCATCCAAGATTTTGGGTCACATGGAGAGAATTAAAATGGTCTTGTAGTCATACTTTGACGAGCCTTCATTACCAAACCCTTGAAGATCAAATAATCAAATTTGATTTCCATGGATCTATCCAGGTTCATTTAGTGTTTTTGGTGATCTAAAGAGTAGAGATTCAAATGCTTAGCATATTAGTTTTATTTATATTTCAAGTTCTAATGCATAATGTTGGTATTTAGTCTTGTTTATCTCTTAACATGATGATATTTGTGTAATTAGTTCATGTTTTGAAACTATTAAGGTGTTAGTTTCAATAATATGAAGAATGAGCAAGGGAAATACCATAGCCATAACAAAAATCCATCATCTCGGAAGAAGAAAAATTAGAAGCATTATCAATCACAATTTTGTTTGGTATTCCAAACCTTATCGAGATGTTTTCTTTGATGAAACTACATACCACCTTAGAAGTAGTAATTTTGACTAGAATAGCCTCTACCCACTTGGTGAAGTAATCTGTAGCAGTTAGCACGTGAGTATGTCCAGCACTGGAATGTGGGTTGAGTGTTCCAATGAAATCCAATCCCCACTATTGAAAAGGCTCATCAATTATTACTGGTTTGAGCGGTAAAGAAGCCAATTTGGGTCTCCCAACAAAATTCTGATAGGCTTCACACTTCCCTACCCATTTTGATGCATCTCAAAACAACATAGGCCAATAGTACCCTACACAAAGAATTTTGTGGGCAGTGACAATAGAAGAGAAATTCCCCACAAGCTTGATCATGAAAATCAAAACAATTTTTTTGTTGTTCTTTGTCCACACACTTAAGGAATCTTCCATCAATGCCTCGCTTGAATAAAGAATTTTCCCATAATACATACTTTGATAAACCTTAACTTAATAGTTCTCTTTTCTTTGACACTCAATTGAGATGGACATTATCCATAAGTAAGAAAATGCTCAATATCAACATACCACTCATCCGTTGAACTGAGAAAGAGAACAACAGAACATCAACTCCTTCCAGGACAATTATTCATTAGCTCCCTCGAAATAAGTTCACATAAGCCTTTACCCCGGACTAGATTTGTTGGATTGATATCAAGGTCATACTCTTGAACTTTCGCTACCCAATTGCCTCTCTTAGTTCCAAATTCTTGCTTGTGTAAGAATAGACTTAATAATTATATCAGGCACAAATATAATAGAGTGAGAATTGAGGAAATAAAAATGAAAGCTGTTTGACATCTTTGACCATTGCAAAAGCATGTCTCTCCATCAAAGTATACTTCAATTTATGGGATTTCAAAGCAGAGCTCATGAATTCAATCGGAAGTTCATGATCCTTAGAATTTTTCTGAGTTAGTATAGCAGCCAAGGTACTATCTATGGCATAGCAATAGATGATAAAATCCTTGCTGAAATTAGGACATGCTAAGATGGGAGTTTTAGCAATGGATTTCTTGATTCCTTCAAATGCTTCTTTCCTTCGAAAGTCTAACCAAAGGTTTTATTTCCTTTAATCATGTGAGTGATACTCATAGTTAGTTCTGAAAAATATGGAATGAACCTCTTTAAAGAATTTACCTTACCAAAGAAAAAGAGTGAACACCTTTTTTTTGTGGGAAGAGGAATCTGTTGAATTTCCTGAACTCTTTCTGGATCTATCTTAATTCCTTCTTTGGAAAAAATATGCCCTAGTATCTTACCTTCAGTAACACAAAAGAAAAACTTCTTAGGATTAAGAGATACTCCATGCTATCTACATTTCTGAAGAACCGTTTCAAGATGTTGAAAATGATCTACTCTAGTCTTAGAGAAAATAGTCAAATCATCAAGGTATACAACAATACATTTTCCCTTTAGACTACCAAAGGCTAAGTCCATTTCTCTTTGAAAAGTGGCACAAACATTGATAAGGCCAAATGACATTCTCTTGTAGGCAAAGGTGCCCCAAGGAGTAGTAAAAGAAATCTTGTGCTGATCTGGGGGTGTTGACTTCTACCCGATTGTATCCGAGAAAATCCATCCAAAGATGGACAACATCTCGTAACTGATTGCGCTTCAAAAATTGATCCATCATGGGGAGGGGATATTTTTCTTTGAGAGAATCCTGATTTAAATTCCTGAAATCTACATAGATACGAATCTCACCATTATTTTTTCTTACTGGTATAATGTTGGCAATCCATGTTGAATGATGTATAGGGAAAATAATCTTTGATTTTAGTAATTTATGGATCTCTTGAAAAATGGTATCAGCAATCTTAGGACTGTATTGCCTTTGCTTCTTCTTGAAAGGTTTGATCTCAGGTCCCAGAGGAATATAATGTTGCATTTATTTTGTTTGAAAGACTTTGAGATCATCATATGAGTAGGGAAGAACATCGAAATACTTTCTTAATAAGTTTGTTACTTTCTTCCTTTCCTCTTGAGTGCAACATTTACCAATATCCACCATTTTGGGTTCATTATTACTTCCAGTGTTTATCTTCTCATACTCGGTAGATTGATGATCCCCTTGAAGAGATTTGGATCTGATATACCTATCATGTTTAACAAACAAAATCTTCTAGACTCACTAGCCCTTTAGATATCTTGTTACCCTTTAACTTAATACAGCCATCCTGATCCATTTCTTCCTTGGTATCTTCTTCATTAGAGGGTACATACTATCTAGGCCGAGTCTCACTGCCTTCAAAATATAATTGATAAAAGTTATCCTTAAGCTCCAAGAAAGAGAGCAAGTGTTGATCATCATTGAAAACTTTCCAATTGCATGCATTATCCGGCACACTGGCCTATGGATCATCTCAATGGAAAATTTCTCTTGAGAGAAATATGGGTGAGGAATTAACAAATATCCTGAGACAACTAAAGAATTAGCTCTAGTGTTCTTTTCTCTTGGCACAACCTCAATGGAGAAAGCATCAAGAAATTAAAGGGAATCCTAGACAAGATTTCTATAATGTTTCAACCTCCTATTCTTGACTTGAAAAAGATCCTTGACTTGTTTCACAATTAACTCTGCATCACCATGAGCAAAAAGATTATTAACTCCCATTTCTTTTGCGATGTTCAATCCAAGGATGAGAGCCTCATATTATGCTGTGTTGTTTATATTTTCAAAGTAAAGCTTGAATGAAAAAGGATGAATCTTCCCTTACGGAGAGATTAGCACCACGCCACTCTCGAGCAGGTGAAGAATAACTTCCATCAAATTCTAGAGTCCAAATTCCATTGGGATCATGAATCACTCCCTTAGGAATTTTTTTCCTCATGTTCGAGATGATCATATAGTTACCATGCCCTATATCTTCATAGAGTATTTGTGCTTTTGGATCATTAGTATTTTGCACTATGTACTCATTTTTTCTTTACGGTAACAACTTTTTTATTTTTCCATTGATGGATTAAAGCGTGTGACCAATCCATCTCGAATTTCACCTCCTATCTCCCTACGTAAATTTCTACCCAAAGTAACATACCATATGAGGGAGGGATATCGGCTACTAGAATAGTAGCTTTGACTCTTTTCTTTGGCAAAGTAGCGAAGGATACTTGTGCATCTTTAATCCTTCAACCAAAGGTACTTCTCTACTCTCCATGGATTATCAAGAACCAAAAGTACGTGTCGATTTAGGCCCAAAGCATGATCTAATTTTGTAGGCATTACATTATCTGATTCTCCTAAATCACCACAATTCTGAGTTTATGGCTAGCTATAAGAAGTGTTACATAGAATGGTTTAATTTTCTCATTAGGTGAAGTGACTGTAGTTACAAGACTTGGTTGGGAAGAGGGGGGGAGTGGGTAAAATACCTTTAGAAGTATTGGGTGAAGTTTTGGATTTGGAATTGAAAAATTTACTACTTTAGCAAAAGCATTTGGATGAGTCTCGGTAAAATTCTGCCTCTCGAAATTTGGATCTTTGTCTTCTTAAGGTGGTCAATGATATCAAAAACACGGAGGTGGATGAGAAATCATTACTAGGAATAGGAGAAACTTTTGATTTATCAAGTTTAGGAATTGAAGGAAAAGAAGTTTTGGAAGCAAAGGTAGAAGGAGAAAAAATATCATTACTTACCTTTTGTGTGGAGATGGTGGGAACAGGGGCTCCTATTCTTGCAAATATTGGAATAATTATAGGAAATTCCTTGGATTTTTAGCAGGATGCATCACTTTTTCTTTTCTGTTCATTTTCTCTCAAGTCATAATAACATATGACTCACTATTCATATCTACCACTACTTTATCATATTCATCTTCATCATCAATACTGTAAGTAGTGAGGAAACAAACTTGAGATTCACCAAGCTCCTCTTGTTCTTCATCAACCTCTTCTTCTTGTTCTTCATAGTCCTCATTAACCTCCTCGTCATCGGGTTCTTGAACTTCACAAGTTGCATTAACTGGAACCTTGATGGGTGGGCCTTCAATAGCTAATATAGTCTAAAAAGAGGGTAAATGGTTCCTAGGTTGAAAGTTCTTTCTTGGAATATCTTGGTAAGGAGTATGTTGAGCCAATTGTTTTTGATAACAATGAGATCATTTGCCAATTTGTACTAAGCGATCGAGTTGGCTCTCGAGGAGGAAGAAAAAGATGCTTTATACTTGGAGGGTTCTCTTTTCAATTTTCCAGACATGATCAAATCATCCTCAATGCTGATATCCAATTGTTGATCAGCCACTAGAGTCACGAGGTTAGATCTCCTTAATGCATAACTTACTTGAGTAACTGGAAATTGAGGAAGAAGCACTGCTAGATTTGATCTACAGGACATGTGTTATGTGGAATTTTATGAATTAGCTTGTTGAATTTGGCCACGAACTCTCTCTTAGGATCATATGGTTCCTTCTTGATATGATATATTTGAGCTAAAAGAGCATGCACATATTCGATGAGGTTTGAAACATTGCTCAAATTGAGTTGTCATGGTGGTCTAATTAGTAATCGACCTAGCGGAAGATGATAAAATAATAAGCAACATTGTCCTACAATGTTTCTATGAAGAAACCGACAAAAACATCTTCATGGTCAACCCCAAGAATCCCACATGCAACAATGAAGGCTGTGATGTGTTCATATGGTTGCACTTTCCTGTCACCTTAGAATTTAGGAAAATTTTTCCTATTACCCCTGGGAAACTCATACAATGGTTGAGGAAGAGCAAGAGGCCCAACCTGTTGTCCCCAAGGTAAAGGTGTGGCCATTTTTGGGAAGATTGATCAAGAGGAGGCTGTAACTCCAACGAATACTAGGGCACGGATATTAGGAATGAGCTATTCTTGAGGAGTACTATTCTTAGAAATCTTGTCTTTAGTAGGAGGTGAGCTCACGAACGAGTTCTTCTTCCTTCTTGCTGGAAAATTTTGTTTCTCTAGAAGTTGAAAATGGGAATCTTCTACCCCGATAGCTTTCTTATCACATGTATACCGTAGATTCTCCAGACCATAAAATGATCTAGAAAGGAATACATTGGAAACATAATCCCCAGTAAAGTCACCAAAAAATGTTTTTTTTATTAGTACTTTTAGTGATCCACAATGATCGGGGAGAGGTTCCCTTATTGAAAGAAAACAACAAAGCTTACATACAAATGAAATTTTTGATATTGATGAGGATCTCTAATATCTTGAATTTTTTTATACGAAACTAGATTGTCAATACAAAAGAATAGAAGAACTAACAAATGGGAAGAGTAGAATATAAAATTACTTTCAAGAGATATGGATAGTAGCATATAACCTTATACGTACTAAGAAAGGGTAACACAAAAAAATCATTCACATTCAATCATAAGATATTATTCCATAGACACAAAGTTCTAGAAATCACATCCATAAGAACACAAAGTTTCTTAACATAAAAGATTAATGATCCATAGATTTCAGATGAGCAAGAAAGGATAATAGATGAAGATAGAGACAAGAGGAAAATTCTTCTATATTGATTTATTTCAATTCTATTTACACTTCCAAAAGTATCAGAGTTTCCCCTAACAATGGCATGGAGAGCCCATTATATAGCTTACAAAATAGTTACGTTCGGTTATAACTTATTTTAATCAAAATATTAAAGACTAATTAAGAAATACATCAATAGAAAGTATTTAATTAAAATTACATCAAAGGTTTCACAACCTTAAAATAAAAGAAGTGTCTCAAGACCTCGAAGTAGAAACATCCGACTGAGGCCTAGAGGTGCCAACTAACTTAAGAATTCAATGTTTGAACCTCTTCAATGCCTCAACTATCTCCATGCATTTTGGAATGGTAGTGTTGGAAGTGGCATGAGTCCATGTGCCAAGACACTTCTTCATATCCTTATCAAATTCTGTATTCTCTAGAAATTCTTTTTTGGCTCCAGTGATGGATGACTGGAGAGAGTAGACATCCTTCATCTTTTCCTTGGTCATTGACTCTTCTTTAAACAAATATTCTTTGAAAAAGGCATTAAACCGAGAATTGATCTCCGAATGGAAAAAGGAACACCTGTAGCTTCAATTTGAATTTGACAATGAACAACTTTGAAGGCGGACAAAAAAGCCTTGAAAGCTTCTCCTTTTTACCACATATTGTTCATTTCCCCTAGTGCTTCTTCCAAAACCTTAATCTTCCACTCAACACCGAAAATACATGTTCTTGACAGTTGTTATTGGCTTCATCGAATACTTTACTATCCAACATGATTTTCTCATCTTTCGACCCATCAAATGAAGATATTGAATACATTCACACCAGAGCTTTAATTATTTGTTCAAGCCATTGATTGCTTTGTAGTGAACCTCAATGCAAGTTGGACACCTTCTCATATGATTTGAAGGCCTCCCCAATGAAGTTCAGTCCAGCTACTGTCAAATCATCCATCAATGCTTTAATGTCTTTCCCATAGGTGGTATATTTGCGAATGTCCTTGATAGTATGAACTTCATCTTTATTGTGAACTATGAGAGGTGGAAGAGAGACCAATGGAGTTGGATCTAAGACTTCATATTTTGACAATAATGATTTTATGAAGTTGGAAAGAACTTGATTATGTTCTTCCAATTACTCCATAGTTTGCTTTCCCTTCTTCACTCATTCAATGACTCGGTTATAGTTTCTCCGAGGTTGTGGACCTCACTTTCATGTGTGCATTATCCCAGTGGAACTCTTGTAAGATCCATGTCAAAAACCAAAATATATTTCTCCTCCTTATCCACCTTAGGCTTAGCTACCTCCATGAACTATTGACCCTTTGAATCATCACCACCTTGAGGTGGTCTTTACTTTCTTTGTTGGAGGAGTAGTAGTATCAGAGTAGAGCTTCCACAACATAAAAATTGGGAAGTATCACCTGAGAAGAGGATTTCCTTTTCTTATTATCAACAAAAGGTTGAACCCAAACAAAGGAAGAAGAAGAAGAAGAAGGGGAAATAGGTCCAAGTGCAAGTGAACTCATTGCACTTAGTGTTTGTACTGTTGATGTATCTAGTGAAGAAGTTGGCACAATTTTAGAGAGATATTTGGAAGGGGTATCAACCAAACCGAGAGGTTCAACCATTTGTTCTTAATTTTCAATCTCAAGAAAGAATGACAAGGGTTGTCTCTTTTCCCTTCATCTCTTCACTATCATCTTCACTCAGAACAATAATATTTTCTAGCATAATTGGGACTTCACACTTTGCTCCATGAGAACTTATTCTTCAATTGGTTCTTGTTTAATGGCCTTACCTTTCATTAAATATACCTTTGTTAAAGAAGATGGAGTAGATCTGTTCGGCATCCTTCTCGAAGAGGAAGGGGTAGAATGTTCGAGTGATTCCATGTTGGGTGTATGCTCCTCCTTCATAGGAGAGGAGGTTTCTCATAAAGAGGACTTAACCTTGTTCGCCTTGAAGATTTGCATCTTCCTATCAAACCATAGTTTGGTTCTTATAATGACATGGTTAATTACCTACTTCAAATCATCTTTCTCTTTCACAAACCAATCAATGGTTTCTAGAGGGGTGTGTTTAATAGACCTTTCATATTCAATAGACTGCAAATATTCATCATCATCTTCAAGCCCTTCAGGAACTTTATAGAGGCTGAAGTCTATGACTTGTTGAAGAGAAAATCTACCGAAATATCTTCTTCTTGCCTCAAAATCATCTCACAGTTAGCCCAAGAATCTTCGGTGTTGGGACAATGATAGTAAAATATTATGAGGTTCTTGACAATATAGCCTTGATGTCAAAACAAGTTATGGATTTGTGAAATGAACGATGAGAGGAGCAATGGTCTTATCAATATTCTATGCATACAAGACTGCCTTTGCATGTATAATTTCCTAGGGAGATAGGAAATGAATGCCAAAATCTTCTTATCTTTGTAGGTTCGGTGAAGTTTATCCAACTACCTGAAAAGCTCTACTAGAGCCATTTTATCATTGCAAAACATGGGGTTCTCCCTCGAAACAAGGCAACCTGATATATGAGAACTTTCTGAATTGAGTGAAGAAGCTTCCATATTTAGATATTAAAGTCTTGGATTATTCAAAAATCTCCTAAAGCAAAGTGTCACCCTCTGAAGCCTTACAATGTACATGGTGAATGCATCATTAACCCTCCCAAATTATGGTAATTGACTTTGAGGGTGAATTGAGGGAAGTATTCATATATGGGGGCATATTTACGGTTTGCAAAAAAGTAAAGCTTCCTGAGGCCGCTAGGGTGTACATGAGGTAGGAGGTCATATAGAATATTTGGGTTCTATGAACATTATCCAACTACTTTGTTAAATTATTACAAATGATCTCACTCTAATTCAAATTCTATTTACCGCAAATGATGTTGATGAAAGGACACATCCAATACGAAACTCATTTGTAGAAGGCATCCCGATGATTGTAGCAAGTAGGGTGATAAGGTCTCGAAAGATCTTCTTTGAAGTCAACACTAAACAATGTTTTTGAAAGTCGGGATGCCCCCTTTTTAGGGTTATTCAACCAAGATTTGACCACCCTATCTTTGTATTTATTATTGTTGTGATCGTAGAACACTTGTGCTTGGGTGAGGGTGAACGTGTTAGATACTTCTATTACTGGAATACGTAGGGCATCATTGATGGCCTTAGAATCCAATCGTGCAACCACTTCACCATGAACATCAATAATTTCTTCTAACTCAGGACTGAAATTAGCACCACATGCAAGCACACAGTATCAGCACATTACACAGAAATAGGAAAACCTACAGCAAATGCAATCCTACTATCTTTGATCATCTGAGAAATGGGGGTAGGGTTGTCGCATCCTAATCTATTCTAGAAATCATCAAGATCTAGATGCTTTGAGCTTCATTGTTGCCAATCTCGGGTATAAATGTTTCCAAGGAAGGGAGGTGTTCGTACCCTTGATATTTCATTTTCATCATGATAGAGGTAGGTGGGAAAATATTTCAACAGAGTGAAAACATAGTCTCAAAATAATCCTTGCAAGAGAAGATATGAAAGCACAAACGTGAGCGGGAAATGAATTAATTTTACATAAATACAAGCGAGGAGAAATAAGTAAGTAAGGTGAAAAATGAATGAACGGTCATCCCCTTTAAATAGCCACGAGGAGAGAGAAAATCATAAAAGTATAATTAATAGTCCTCCCACCGACTCAAAAAGGAAAAAGAAGAAAATGTAGAAAAACTTAGCCAAGACGATTCATGGGACGTTGGGACGCGAGGGACATGCAAAGATGAAATACCCGATCTTAGAAGAGTGCAGATAAAGTGGGTCTAGAGAGCATAGATGGTCCATAGGACATTGGGACATGAGGGACGCGTGGAGCCAATTTGGCCGATGCGGTAAAAATGGGTCCAGAAAGCAAAAATGGTCCACGGGATGCGAGGACATGAAAGATGCGCAAACTTGAGAAAATGATGAGTGAAGTGATGTGGGTAAATTAGAAAATTAGTGAACGTAAGGCCCGATGAAAGACTTAGGACATGCGAGACACAAATGACCGATGAACCTGAAAAGTAGTGTAGTGCGGAGAAAGTGGCAAATCGGGGAACAAATGGCCCGTGCGCACTTGGGACATATGGAACAAAAATATCCAAAAAATCCACATAAGCATAGTATTGTGGAGAAAGCATCATCGAGGAACCTGGGGTCCGGAAGTACTTGGGACATGAGGGACAAAAATATCCAATTTACCCGCATAACACTAAAAAGACTTGAAAGAGCATTTTTTTTTCTAAAGTTTCTAAACTTATTACTTTACTTAAACAGTTCTAAAGGGGACCAACTCAAAATTGCCATATTTTGTCTTTCACAAAGAGGGGAATATTGAGGATGACAACAATGTGGAGAGTGGGATGGGTCGATCCATCACAGAAATGGAAGGGGAAATGAATCTAATATCTGTATTAGCAATATAAGGTGCTACAGTGTTCTTGTTGGACTTCCATCAAAATGTTTTTATGAATGAGAGGTTGGGAAATATGTGCCCCATTAGGTCCATTAGGTAAGGGAGGGGGAATTGCACACCCAGAGCCGGGTGGGAATGGTTAACCAAATTGAGTCATGTTAGCTTGCGGTTTTTCTATAAGTTGAAAAATGAGATTAGTAAGATAAGAGCCTTCCCGTTATCTACCCTATTATCAAGTTTCTCAAATATAAATTCTAGAATATGCTTATGGATTACTGATTTGGGTCCCCTTTTGTATTAAGGAAAATTTTCAAGAAAATTTTTAATCTCAGTGGAAGATCAGAGGTATCATCAATCTGATTCTCTTCCTCTTCATCACCTAAAACGTTATTGTTGCAAGTATTGTACTTGATATTATATTCTATTACACAAAAATATGAGTAGAAAGGAAAACTAGATTCTGGATAATTTGTTTCTTAAAATGACTCGCACATTTGAATTTGAGAGCCCTAGGTCCATATAGTCCATGATGTAGTGTTGATATGTCTAATAATAAGCTCAAAATTATAAGCTACCGACATAATTATTCCTATAAAAAAGAATACACAGTGCAAAGGCATCTAAGTAAAAATTTGGACATAAAAGACATGATTGAACCTATAAACAATTGATAGAGTGGACGATGGCATCTGAGAAAATTGGTTTTTAGGGTTTTTCTAAATGTTTAAGGGATAAAACAAGGTAAAATTGAAAATGGGTGCATTTAACGAGATGTGCTCAATCAGAAGGTACAAAAGGAGGTTCACGTCAGGTTCACCAAGGATGTATGGCAGAAAATGTTTCTAGACAATGTACACTCTTATCATCTTTTTAAATAGGGTATCAAGGCAATAAGTAAGGGACACACCAAGATCAACACACAAGATATAATCTGAAGGGGTTATAAGGGTTGCTAAGATCACATACCTAAAGGAAGTAACCCTTAAACGAAGACAACCTAAGGTTTCCAAGGCCCTAGGTCAAGAAAGAGAAACCTTATTGAGGTATCGACACTATGGGGGTAATTAAGAACAAAATAAGCATGTAATATCTATGTTAACTGAAGTAAAACATAAGATAAAGAACCAAATATAAAATTCTAACCTATCATGTGCATAAAATACTAAGCTAACATATAATAATAAGCAAAGATAGGATACTAATTTATACAAAATGAAAAGTTGAGTTAGAGCACTTACCTATTGGGGGGGTTGCTTTGATGCATCTATTTCCCAAAGGACCATATACCAAGAAAGAATAGATTTTAGGTGGAGAAGGGGAAATAATCCAGTCTTAACTCACTATAGGTGACCCAAAAGTGCAAGAAAACTAGTCCAATCAAGAAAAATCTCCAATTAAAGAGTTGAGATACAAGAAATTCACGAGGTGAGTGAGCACATGAAATTTGGTGCTAAAGAGCAGAGTTAATGGCATGTTCTATGTAATTTTTGCTATGTGGAATGTGGTGAAGATGTCTTTTTTGGTATTTATACAAATGCCATCGCACGCGGCAAAGATTTTAGATGGGATTTTGAAACGTGCCGACATAATCACCCACGGAAATTACATCAGCTAGGGAGGGAAATGATAAGGGGTGTGCAATGTGCAATGAAGGAAAAAGAAATGCAAAATATAAATAATATGGTCATAGTCATGTAAGGTGTCGAAGAATGTGAAGAAAAGAAAGAAGATAATAACAAAAGAGGTGGGAAAATAGGTCCAAAATCTATTCTCTCTCTACATATTAACCCAATGGTTATGTGAATAACCATAGCCCTATCTCGGAATGAGCCCTTTTAATGCACTGTTCTAAGAAATAGATGCATTAATAACCTCTAACCTAGATGAGAAATTGTTAGTAATGGCTATGAAAATAGAAAGCGTGAAAAATTAGGTGTATAAAAATGATCCCCACACTACCTTGGTTTATTCAAAACAATATCTAACCTTAAAGTACTTTTCCATTTGAATCAACCAATTTTCTACTCCATCTCCTAATGCAGTCCCATCAATCTTTGGTGGGTTGATTCTTTTAATGTCTTTAGCCAATTAAGTAGTCATGTGAGATTTCTTATTATCTCGTTGGTTTTCATTATCTTGCTTCACAGGATGATGTTATTCCTTAGGTTCCTCCATATAATTCTCATTATCACCCTCGACATGCTACTCTAAGGCATAAATCCGATTATGGGTATCTTGGAGAACTAAGAGTATTTCATCTAATTTTTCATTAGTTGTTCCATCATGATTTTCTGAGTTGGTTACAACATCATTATTCATTCTTCTTCTTACCATTATGTTATATTAAAACATAAGTACTTTGTATTAGCATAATGAACCCATTAAGTCCAAGAGATGGAACCTTTAGCTCTGATACCAAAATGTAACACCTCAATTTAATTTCTAAAAAAACCAAATTATTTGTTTAAATAAAAACTAAAACTCTATTCACATTTAATCACATAAGTGAAATAAAGATTATTTACAGAAGCAATTATCAAAATTGATTACTAGATATTACTTTAGTTTGATCCATCTGATAACTCTTCTATGTGTAAACCTTGTTCACCGAGAAGGATTATTCATTTCTCCCTTCACTCCACTCATTAAGAGTAATCATATAATCTTTAGTATGTTCAGGTTTACCTTTTCCAAGGTTGAGAAAGCAATGTTTCCATCCTTAAATGTCTACAAAAAAATCAATCTTCATATTTTGGTATTTGGAAGCTATCATTAAGGATATGATGAATAGACAATGCAATCAACCACTTGCATTACTTTGGCCAAAGTTTCTCAAGAAATGCATAAAAAGCGTATCTTGAGACCACAAAAATCCTAGAGATATAGTCTTCTGACACTAAACATTTATCTCAACACGCTATATGAATTTTTATATTTATGAAGGTAGACATGTTAAGAAGGAAGAAGTATTCTTTATAGGACCATCTTCGTAGATGAAAAGATCCATAACTAACTTGGGGTTCTTACGAAAATGGAGAGACCACATAATGGAATTACTTCCATTACATCCTCTTTCTATTTTTCGAACTACCCCTAGTTAGTACTATGTCAAAGTATATGGTTGATGACATGAGATTATATTTAATCTACGTTGTTCTTAAGATTTACTACCGAATCTAATTTACATTTCACTGTTAGCTCTTCGCAACTTTGGATTTTCCTATTAGATTGGGTTTTGGTCATACAAGATCAATTATAGGTTCTTAAGTTCCTCATTTCTATTTTCCTAAACTTCATAATTTTATTGCGTTAGAAATTAATTCAGTTGTTGTAATAAGTGAGCCCATTTTAATAGGGGTAGGAATCACTAAGTCAATTAATTTTCTTAGAGTCCCAAATTGATCCATTATTTAGAGATGTTAACGCCCTTGCTTCATAAAGGGTAGTTCAATCATTCCTAAGGGAATAATAACCCTTGATTATTGTATTTATAACATTCATACTTTCATATTATTACTAAGATTAGATTACGTGTTCCTCATCCTAATAATTTCTATTAAGAAATAAGATGATATTATTACATGTTGGCATAGAAATATTTTCCAAAGGGGAAAATATATGGGTTTCTTACCAAAGCTATAGGAATTTAAGTCCCTCTACTTGTATGGTATAACTTCGTGTTTATATGTGCGATGAAATGGGTTTTTTTGGTGGCCTTTCAATTAGGAATCTAACAGGGGCACTCCACTAACCCCGTAGAAAAATCTTATGGTTAATTGCAAGAGAAGACTTTCCTTGGAGAGTGGGAAAGGGAGTGAGAAATAAGAAAAAGGGATTAACGTTGTAGGTAGAAAATTAGATTTCTGCAATCGTAACTTGGTTACCATCACACATATTCATAGAAATAAAACAATGATGCTTCAACACTAACGACGAGAGGAAACCATGCATACAAAGATGCACACATTCATACTTCTCGAGAAAATGAAAACTTCTTCCTTGACTATCATTTCAGCAAAGTTGTACAAAGTAGGGAAAAGGAGAAAACATCTACAAGAGGGGAATGGAAGAAAATAGATATCTCCTTTATTCTCTTTAAGCACAATGCACTCTTGAGTTTAAAAAATTGACAACCAACCCTTTGAAAAGAGAAGGCCTTTACAATTTATAGAATGAGAGATGACTCTTCATCTACCCCCAATGCCTTTTCATATTCCTTATTACAACTTATGAATTTTTACATCCTTAGGAAAATATTAAGTCCCCTTTTATGACTTAAGGGTGACTTATTACATTAAAAAAATAAATTCATTTTAAATTAATTAAAGGCATTATGAAAAAGTGCAACCCCAACGAAGAATTAGAAAGAGGAAAGAGAAAGTGGGGGAGAGATGAGAGAGAAAAGGGAGAGAGAGAATTGAGGAGGAGTGCCAATGAAGAAGAACCCACCTCTGATGAAGTCCACAGATCCTTGTCAGATAATCCGATGAAGCACTCCACTGTAGTGAACTATGAATCCTTGAATGTATCACACCATGAGAAAACTCTTTTAGATGATGCATAGACACCATAGGCTAAGTGTTTAGAAACACTATCGAATGATTCCTTTGGTGATCATGGGCATTGCTCATGAAGATCCCCTCTGAAGAGAATGAAACTCAAAACTAACCTTGTCATGAATCTTTGCAATAATACCATGTTCCATTGATAAAGATGGATTCTAGGATGATATAATTTACCTGTCAGCACTGATGAATACATAATTGACCAAAGTGAATATTTCTCATTCTGATACACTATCATTCCTCTGTAGTTGTTGTTCAGAAAAATGAAACCATAACAACCTGGAGAACTGCAATTTCATGCTTCTTTGGACACTTTACTGCACTTAAAAATGATAACTTACTATTTTTAGTAAGTGTTAGATTTCACTCTTCGTGACCCCAATCGGTCAAGTTGGCTTGCTCAATTTCCCCAATTTATATTACTCCCTTTAAAATCACTCTTTAAGACGACTTACTATTTTTGGTTAGTGCCTATATAGGGTACTTACTATTTTTAGTATGTCGCCATTTTCACCATTTTTGGCACTACTTGACCATCCCAATCTTCTAATTATATTTGGTGCACACCGTCTTCGCCGAACCACTTCTAGAGATGGCTTACCAAAATAGCCAATACTTATGTAGGAAGGCTTACTATTTTTTGGAAAGTGGGGTTTTAGCATAATTTTTGATGAAATGAACTTTTTGATCCGGGGTTTTTCCAACATTGCACCTTTGAAATTTCAACTCAAAATCGGTGTTAGAACGAGAGATTTTAAATTTCCAAATTTTATTTGGGAGAAATTGGGGTTTCTTCGCTATAAAAATATGGAGTGTGTTTGTGAAATATTTCATTTGGATCCTCATGACCTATGAAAAACTAGAAGATTGCAAAAATCCCATGTCAATCCGCACCAGCTTGAAGTTAAGAATATTTTTCACTTCATGGGTTACAGAGTCATTTTGACGAAGAACAAGCTTGAAGCCTTCAAAAATACATGGTTTTTATTTATTTTTATTCTTATAATCATTGGAAAATGGAAGAAATGGATTAACGTTGTAGGTAGAAAATTAGATTTCTGCAATCATAACTTGAAGTTACCATCATACATATTCATAGAAATAAAACAATGATGCTTTAGCACTAATGACGAGAGGAAACCATGCATACAAAGATTCACACATTCATACTTCGAGAAAATGAAAACTTCTTCCTTGACTATCATTTCAGCAAAGTTGTACAAAGTAGGGAAAAGGAGAAAACATCTACAAGAGGGGAATGGAAGAAAATAGATATCTCCTTTATTCTCTTTAAGCACAATGTACTCTTGAGTTTAAGAAATTGACAACCAACCCTTTGAAAAGATAAGGCCTTTATGATTTATAGGATGAGATACGACTCTTCATCTATCCCCCAATTCCATTTCATATACCTTATTACAACTTATGAATTTTTACATCCTTAGGAAAATATTAAGTCCCCTTTTATGACTTAAGGGTGACTTATTACATTAAAAAAATAAATTCATTTTAAATTAATTAAAGGCATTATGAAAAAGTGCAACCCCAACGAAGAATTAGAACGAGGAGAGAGAAAGTGGGGGAGAGAAGAGAGAGAAAGGGGAGAGAGAGAATTGAGGAGGAGTGCCAATGAAGAAGAACCCACCTCTGATGAAGTCCACGATCCTTGTCAGATAATCTGATGAAGCACTCCACTGTAGTGAACTTTGAATCCTTGAATGTCTCACACCATGAGAAAACTCTTTTAGATGATGCATAGACACCATAGGCTAAGTGTTTAGAAACACTATCGAATGAATCCTTTGGTGATCATGGGCGTTGCTCATGAAGATCCCCTATGAAGAGATTGAAGCTCAAAACTGACCCTGTCATGAATCTTTGCAATACTACCATGTTCCATTGATAAAGATGGATCCTAGGATGATATACTTTACCACTAAGACCGATGAATACATCATTGATCAAAGTGAATATTTCTCATTCTGATACACTATCATTCCTCTGTAGTTGTTCGTAAAAAATGAAACCATAACAACCTCGGAGAACTGAATTTCATGCTTCTTTGGACACCTTACTGCACTGAAAAATGATAACTTACTATTTTTAGTAAGTGTTAGATTTCACCCTTCGTGACCCCAATCGGTGAAGTTGGCTTGCTCAATTTCCCCAATTTATATTACTCCCTTTAAAATCACTCTTTAAGACGACTTACTATTTTTGGTTAGTGCCTATATAGGGTACTTACTATTTTTAGTATGTCGCCATTTTCACCATTTTTGGCACTAAGACTTGACCATCCCAATCTTCTAATTATATTTGGTGCACACCGTCTTCGCCGCAACCACTTCTAGAGATGGCTTACCAAAAATAGCCAATACTTATGTAGGAAGGCTTACTATTTTTGGAAAGTGGGGTTTTTAGCATAATTTTTTGATGAAATGAACTTTTTTGATCTGGGGTTTTTCCCAACATTGCACCTTTGAAATTTCAACTCAATCGGTGTTAGGAACGAGAGATTTTAAATTTCCAAATTTTCATTGGGAGAAATTGGGGTTTCTTCGCTATAAAAAATATGGAGTGTGTTTGTGAAATATTTCATTTGGATCCTCATGACCTCTGAAAAACTAGAAGATTGCAAAAATCCCATGTCAATCCGTGCACCAGTCTTCAAGTTACGAATATTTTTCACTTCATGGGTTACAGAGTCATTCTGAAGAAGAACAAGCTTGGAGCCTTCAAAAATCCATGGTTTTTCTTTCTTTTTATTCTTCTAATCATGGGAAAATGGAAGAAATGGATGGAGCATGAAAATTGTGAGGGATATTTGATTGAAAATTCGATGAAGTTTTGGGAGCAGATGGAGAGATGGTGGGAGAAAGAGCGAAAAATGGCTAAGTCCCACCTTTCAAGATTTTGAAAATGAAGAGAGGGGATGGGAATTTTTTTGTCCCCATTGTCCCTTTGGTTTGGGGAAAATAGGTGCAATTTTTTTCCTAAGCCTAGTGTTGCCAAGTGTCAATCAATCATTAGCTGGGAGGAATAAAGGAGGGAGCTAAAAACAAACACATGGAGATTTTCAGACGATCGTATGATGAACCATGGGAAAATAAGGAGGGGGAAAATTTTTTTTGCACCTCATTTCCCTTTGAAAATATGTAATGGGGACATAAAAATTTGCCTCATCCTCATGCTGACATGTGTCCTTAAAAAAATTGACTAAGTACCAAAACATGGTACCTTGGGAAGAGACTTGAAAATGGCATATCTCGGGATCCTAGAGGTCTTTTTGGGTGAAATGTTATGTAATTTTGACTCCAAATATCCTTCCAAGATCAATAATATGAGTATTAAAATTTTAATTTTGCTTGACACTCCCATAAATGGCCCATTTTTTTTTATCAAGATCGTCAGTGTCCCTACAAAGAATGAGCTCCCATGAAAAACAACAAGAGTGTTTTTAAATATGACGATTCCAACTTGCAGAGGATTATATTATATTTCAAATGAGTATTTTATTTCCTCTTAACTCCTTACAGAGCTCCCATAATTCTCTGCCAAAAATCATGTACTGTTTTGACCTCTTCTCCATGGGGCGAGAGATTGGGTCGCATGGGGACCAAGGGCCAAAAAGGGAGGAATGAAAAGCGTGGGGAAAATTTTATGTCCCTAATGTCCCTTTGAAAAGGTTCAAATTGTGTAAGAAAATGTTCCTTTCTCTGGAGATGCTAAGTGTCGTGCATGTAGGAGTAGGTGAAGGATGAAGTCAACTTGGTTAAAAGAGCTTAAAATAGGTTGTCGAGGTCATATGAGGGACACAGAAGGCTAAAATGGGGCAGGGAACATTTTATTATCTATATTGTTCCTTTGGAAAGGTGAAAAATTTGCTAAAAAATGTGCCCTAGCCTCACAGTAAAAGTGGCATGCATGCGGGAGTAGGTAGGTGTATAGGTCAAACTAGTCAACAGGGGCTAAAAGGTGAGCACATGGTCATGTGGGTGACACAAGACTAAACGGGGTGGTACAATTTTTTTTTGAAACTCATGTCACTTTTCAAATGTGAAATGGGGACATGAAATTTTTCCTTCACCACAACTTGCCACGTTTCCAAGTGCAAAATTGGTTAAGTGTGGGAAAGCGTACCTTGGGAACCAACTTGCAAAGATGATATCTAGAGCTACCGAATCAGTTTTCGGGAACTTATTTATATTATTTCACATGAAAAACATCATATGAGAATAATTTTGATGGTCCCAAGGATCAATTATGATTGAAACACCTCAAAATGGCTCCTTTATTCTCTAGACCTCCAGTTGTGCACCGAAAGAACAAGTTTCATAGAACAATGTATGAAGTTTCAAGAAGTCCTATCTTTTCCACCATGTAGAGAATTGAAAATTATTTCCATAGGTAATTTTTTTGGCTTTCAAATCACTATGGAGCTCTCGAATCTCACTTTGAAGTTCAGGTCCTCTTTCGTGGTGTATGCTCCTTTAGGCTCAAAAATTGTTTTAGTTGAATCAACTTCAAAAACTTATGAAACTTCCCTAAATATTCCAAAATCAACTAATTAAATTTGTTATATATTGAATACTCCTCCATGATGATTATTGACCTTCCGTTATGCTCGATGATAGTGCACCCAAAAAAGGTGACGAAAGCCCCTTCTAAGCATGCTCAAGAACTCACTTTGCAAACTATTTCTCCAACATGCTTGAATGATCTAGTTTTCTTCCTAAATTACCTAAGGGAGTACTGATGACACAATAGATGGGCTCTTGAATGGTAAGACTAGAATTGAAATTGTGGGAAAAGGTGATCTAGGGGATGTCTTGAAGGATATGACATAAATTTTTTGATTGTCTTGTTTTCGGTGAAGTTTTCCCATGCAAAAACACATGACAAAAATGGCTCTAGCTTGGGGACACATTATGGATCAAGCGCATCAAGCACATGATGTGAGAAATCCTAGAATCTCAATTTACAATACACTAACTAGTTCCTCATCCATTAGGCTTGGATTTATTTACAACTTGCAAGAGATAACAAGAAAGGAAGAATACACACACACAAAAAAAAAACAAAAGGGAAACACACGAGAAGGGGAAACAACACATAACAAAAAGGGAAATTATATACAAGGAAGTGATATCTACAGAGGTGGGGAAATAATATACACATACCCAGAAACAAAGTTGAGAAAAGTACACGCCATCATAGAACAATGGACTAAAGTGCAATCTTTGAAGTGTGAAAACCATTATCTGATCAAACCATGCTCTTGTGATGGATTTATCATATTCACACTATAATGAGAATGTTCTTGCATCCAGTAAAAACTTAGTCATCTTGCCTCTTGACGCTTCCTCTTGATATCCTGTGAGCATGAGACATCATTCCTCCATATTTTCAAAATTGGAAATATTGACCTCATCATGGAGACATTCTTCATCCTTGGATGGAAGCCTAAAATCATCTCCTATATTAGCAAGGTACTCAGGAGGAGTGAGAAAAAAATGATTTCCTTCTCGTTTGAGGACTTCTCTAAACATCTCACTTTGCTGCTCCCAATGATTGTTATCAATATCCATCTGCTCGAAGTCCACCTTGGTATCATTTTCAAAATTGCAGCTCTTGGTTTGGTCATATAAGCATTCTTCACCCTTCAATGGATTTTTCCATATGAACTCTTGTTTTTCATTGGTGGAGCATTCCAAAGTGGTGGGAACAAGTTGGTTTTGAATACACTCCCAATACTCTTGCAACTTTTCACCTTGTTCCAAACAACTTTCTTTAATGCAAATTAGCTCAATATTTTCCCTGTTATCTTCCTCCATGGTAGAGATGTTGTTTTCAATATTGGGGACTGTTATGGACCAAGAATAAAGGTCTGCAGACATGACATGAGAAATCCCGAATCTAAATTTTCAATATGTTGACCAATGCCTTATTCATTGGGCTATAGAGTCACTTATAACTTGCAAGATATAACAAGAAAGGAAGAACATACACACACACAATGACAAAAGGGAAACACACAACACACGAAAGGGAAACACACACACACACAAGTGGAAAGGGAAAAAAACACCTAAAAGTTACCTATGTTACAAGGCAAGGAAAACCCACTTTTAATGAAGAAATTTCCTTTTCAGAGTTACCCCCAAAGAGGTAACATTGAATGATGATGTTTTGTGAAGCCATTGATTGGCTCCAAAAAGTATCCTCCTCTCCTCAACTACTTATGAAAGTCGGTTCTTTCATGATTGTCTATGTACTTTATAGGAGTGAGCCTACATGAGCTCCTTGATGGCTAGGCGTTCATTTAAAAATTCCATTGCCTTCATTTCCTTTGAAATCAATTTCATAGTGTCAGTTTCCTTCTACACTTATCCACACTGTTTTTTTTTCTTCTATCATATCATTACTACTCCATGGCTGATTCTTATTTGAATATTTTGAGTACCCCAAGTTTTCTTGTTCCACCCATTCATATTCTTGGACATCCTTTTCGCAAGAAGCATTGCATTCATATTTTTGAATCCTATCAATATGAGGTGTTTGAATGTCGAATGGAGGATAAAAATGACCTCATATCCATCTTGCAGGCCATGGATTGAGCTAAGAGGTTGAGACTTAGCTTGGGATCTCCTGTGTCTTCTGCCACTTCTAAAATGTCTTGTATTAAATCCTTCTTTGAAACTTCCAGAAGCTCATCTTTACCTTTGTTTGAAGAATCTCTGTTCTGAATTTCAAGGCAACCATTGAGAAGTGTCGTCTCTTTATTTTGACCATCATAGCATTCTACCACTTATTTTTCAAGAGGAATCTCAACTTTGAGGGATTCAAAATTCTCTACTTCAAATTCTTCATAAGAGAAAGAGTACTCTTCTTCAAATGGGAAACAAAAGGCCTCCCTTTCATCATCACATTCACCATTTATTGGCTCATGAGGGGCATCAAGTTCTTCACCTTGCTTCACTTCATCATGACTAATATTTGAATTAGTTGAGGGATTAGGATTTAATTCACACTTGTCTTACAACTCCATAACCTACATCATGAGTTTGAGACTGAGCTCAAGGTATTTTGTTTCTTCTGCATCCCTCAAGAGATCTTGCACCGATTGTTCTTTCAGACCTTTTGAGGGTTCATCGCAAGTTGAATTTTTTTCCTCATGGATGACATGATTGAGAGTTTCTTCATCTCCAAATGGGAATGAGAAAACCTCCTCATCATGGGTAAGCACATAAGTTGATTTCTCCCTTTGAAATTCACCAAGAACTATTTCTTCTTCTTCATGGTCCGCATCCTCTAGTAATTCAGGGATACCCTCTTGTAGCTCAAAGTTCCTCAGTGCTTCCTCTAGGTTAATATTCCTTTGGGAAGAAATGCTTGGTCATATCAAAATTTGGATCTCATCCTCTTCTTTGTTAGCTAATTTAGCATAGGCATATTTATTGCATTGTCTTTTATTTAATAATGTGCAACATATGCACTCTAGTCTAGCGACTTGCATTCAATATTGTTATGTTGGATAAAATTCAATATTCGTATTAGTAGTAATTACATGTGCATGTGAGATGGGTCTTATCATCTCGTAGTTGGTTTCTGATAGGGTGTCATGTCTATCCATATGACGCTGTCTAATATCTATAAATATTACAGCTCTTGCATTGTAATGTAATCTGATTTCATGATCAATAATATTTGTGAGGATTTCGTCCCTCTTTGGTCATTGCAATCTAATTCTATTCTATCATTTGGTATTAGAGCTATACCATTGTTATCATTTGGTATCAGAGCGGAGTTCTATCCAAGCAAGGTTGAAGAGGAGCACTATTGGAGAGGATCCATTGAAGAAGAAGATCTGCATCAAAGGAGAGCCATTGAAGCATCTTGCAGCCTCCATTCCTTCCAAGCATCCCTCAACTAAAATTTGACCTATCCACTTATTTGGAAGGTAAATTTTATTTATTAGTCATTGGCATATCCAATTGATCCAACATATTGGCAGAATATTTCAGATTTGGAGATCTTAAAAAAAAAAAGATTTGAAAAAAAAAGAAATCTTAAAAAAAAGGAGAAAGATCTTGAAAAAAATTACAGATCTAAAAAAGAGAGTTAAAAAAAAAGATCAAAGATCAGATCTAAAAAAAAAAAAACTCAGATCTCGAAAGTGGAGGTGTGAAGAATTCGGGAGCAAAGGTTAAAGCGGTCCGTCAACAACATTCCAATAGATAGCTCTTAGAAAAAGGACATAACTTTTTCATACAATGTCGATTGATGTGCCATTTTTCTATTGGAAAAATAAGAAGGAGGCGCACAACTTTGCGGTTTACATCATCTTCGATTTGGCTTCTACATGTGATGAAAAGTCTCATGCAGTGTCGAATCATTTTTTCTACAAAAAAATCAGATCTAGTTGGTAAATTGGTAAGATCTCAAAAACCAAGATTCTGATTCTTTTGAAATTTTGTGGGTTTCAAGAAAAATATTGTATGATGTTGCTGTCAAAATTTTAGAAAAATCAAGATCACGATTTGTGATAAAAGGTGAAAACAATATTCAGATTGTTTGTTTGGATCTTAGGAACAAACAGGTCAGCGATTTAATTCCAACTCTCTCCATATTTATTATTAAATTATTTTTTTTACAAAATTTGGAGAAATTACTAAATTTTGAGAGATTTCCAAATTATAAGCTCACTAAACACATTTAGAGCCACCGCTAAATTTAGCAGAAAAACACCTATTGGGGGTAAAAATATTTTTGGCCCGAATTGTGTATTTTGTGATTCTCGGACCCTTTTTTTGTAAAGAGGGGGACACAAAAAAAAAAACTTCATTTTGATGTACTTTTGGAGCATTTTGTACTAATTTTGGTGCATAAAGTGCAAAAAAAAAAAAGGTGTAATTTTTTTATTTTATGTTTGGTTCTATCAAACGAGTTATTTGATCTCATAAAGCGTTCGATATATACAAAGGCCTCCGGGAAGCACTTACGGGTGATGCCGTCACGACTACTACCGCACTTAACGCCTAACACAAAAGCTTAAACGTCATCTGGGCATCGCCCTATAAAATTGACGGAGAGTAATAAAGACACAATACACACACATTTGAGCCCTCCCATCCGTTTGTGCTTGCACAAACCCCTCTCCGTACTATCTACGTACCACGTACTAAATTATTTCACGTGCATTAACACCTCTTTCCGTACTGATGGGTATATTGAAAGGGTGATCTTCTTCCATGTACCAATGGGTATATCGGAAGGGAGCGTATATAGAAAGGTTTGGTATATCGACTGACGGTATATTGAGAGGGAGACCATAAACCTGGAGTGATAAGAGCCTTACCCTTTGTCAGAAATTCAGAGTTTTAGAAATTTAGATTGTAGAAATGGGTGCACAAGCACCAAAGTTCTTCTTGCCAGATTCACAACTACTTAGAGGAGACAACTATGCTGCATGGAAACCGAAGATCAAGATGTTACTTGAGTTTGAAGACCTATGGACAAACAGTAGATGGAACAACAACACGATCACTTGATGATGGAAGACAACAAGTTCAATTTGACAAGGTCAATCAAAAGGCCAAGTTGATCATCTTGTTTGGCGTAACGGAAAATGTGTAACCCCACATTAGAGATGCCACATCGGCCAAGGATGCATGGGATAAGTTGAGCACGCGATCTATGAGGCAAAGAACAAGAATGCCATCCTCAACCTACTATCACAACTGCATACTCTCAAGTTCAAGCATAATGAGAAGGTTGAAGTTTTTTTGAGACGAGTTGCTACTTTGAGGGCATCTCTATTGGTATTGGGAAAAGATATAAGTGATGAATACCTCGTATCAATTGTGTTGCGAGCACTTCCTACTTCCTATAGAATCTTTGTGACAACTATCAATATGAGTGAACACACAGTCACCTTTGAGAAGTTGGTCAATCTACTCCAACAAGAAGAGGCAATGAACAACAAAGATCATGAAGATGAGCAAGCACTATCTTCCAATCATAAAGGACAGGGAAATTTCAGTCCAATCACAAGAAGTCCCAAAACAATCAAAGTCAACAAAGGTACCAAAGTCAATGAGACAACACCAAGAAGTGTCCCATTTGCAATAGAGGGGACATGACATTAAAGATTGTTGGTACAATTCTTACAAAAAGGGTTCATCAAGAAATTCAAAACCCAACAACCAACATGGTAACAACAATTCAAATCAAGGGAAGTTCAACAACAACAACTATCAAGGGTAGAAAAATGGTAATTGTCAAAGAAAACCCAAACAACAAGGGTACATTGCCGAACATGAGGATGATTCAGATGAAGGACACCACATGTATTCTGCTCAATTTGATGAAGAAACCAAGTCCACACAAGATATCTGGTATGTTGACTCGGGTGCAACTCGACATATGACTGGACGCAAGGATTGGTTCTACACACTACGTGACTCACCTAACAAGAACCATGTGTCATTAGGTGATGACTCATCATACAATATCAAGGGGATTGGAAACATTTCACTACCTCTTGGAAAGCATAACTGTAAAATCACATATGTATTGTATGTACACAGGTTGACCAAGAATTTGCTATCGCTAGTCAACTCCTTGATCACAACTTGAAGTTGGATTTTGACAATAATAATGGAGAAAAAGTGTGCTTGATAAGAGATAAGTGAAGAGGTTCCAAGATTGTAGCAAGAGCCTCCAATGTGGGACGCATGTTCCAACTTGATTTTTTTCATAAGGATGATCAAGCTCTAGTGGCAAAAGACACACAATCTACGTAACTATGGCATCGCAGATATGGTCACATCAGTTTGGTTATCTCCAAACACTTCAAAAGGGAAACATGGTGAAATGATTGCCTACACTCAAGCACAACACTTGAAAAGTGTCACAATTGCCTAGCTGGAAAGCAACATAGAGTACCTTCCGAGAAGAACACATATAGAGCTAAGGAAAGCTTGATTCGGTGAACACCGATCTTTTCGGGCCCATGCAACCAAATCATTCGGATGTCAATACTTCATGCTTTGTGTTGATGACTACTCAAGAAATATGTGGATATATTGTCTAAGAAACAAGAGTCAAGCCTTTGAGACGTTTGAAAAGATCAAAGCACTTGTTGAGAATGAAGTTGGTTTCAAGATCAAAACTCTCCGCTTAGATCGAGGGGGAATTCACAAGCAATGAGTTCAAGAATTACCTAGAAGCTCATGGGATTCGTCGACAAATGCCTCCTACTCACACACCAAATGAAAATGGTATAGTTGAGAGAAGGAATCATATTATCATGGAAATGATGCGATGTATGATTGATGACTCGGGTTTAACAAAGACATTTTGGGCAGAAGCTGTAAGAACTGCAGTCTATTTGTTGAACAGAGTGCCCACAGTAGCTCTTGAAGAAGTGACACGTCAAGAAGCATGGTCAAATTGGAAACCATCAATTACACACCTAAGAGTATTTGAGTGTAAAGCTAGTATGCACATACCCAAGAAGAACATGAACAAGTTGGATATGAAAGCTGAGAAACTAATATTCATTGGATACAGTGAAGAAGAACTTGGATATAGATTATAGAATCAGAAAGCAAAGAAAGTATACACAAGTAGGGATGTTGAGTTCTTTGAGAAGAAACAAGCAGATGCTCCACTCAACGACTCAAAAAACATGCAGAATACACCTCTTGTGAATATATAATTTGATGTTCCCACCGAAGATGACAATGATGAACTAGATGATGGTGAAAACTTGGATCCACCACAAGCCAATGGAACAGCTAAGAAGTTACCTAAATGGTATAATCAATTAATAAGAGATGCAAATTTGGATGAAGCACCTAGCACATCATCTAATCCTGGACCTAGAACTCGCATGATCAAGCTCGTGAAGAGGTGAATTATGCCCTAATGAGTAGAGTTGTTGAAATAGTTGAGCCATCTACATTCGAAGCCCTACAATCAAAAGCTTGGAAAGATTCCATGGATTCGAGTATCGACCAATGATGAAGAACAACACATGGAAACTTGTTGACCTTCCACCAGGGAAGAAACCCATTGGATGCGAGATGGATATTCAAAACTAAGTACAAATCAAATGGGACTATTGACAAGTATAAAGCAAGGCTTGTAGTAAAGGGGTATGCACAAAAAGAAGGCATTGATTATGAGGAGACATTTGCTCCCACAACCAAGATAAGGACAATTAGGATGATCTTTGCTCTCTTTGCACAATTTGGTTGGAAATTCCACCTAATTGATGTGAAAAGTGCCTTTCTTAATGGAGATTTGCAAGAAGAAGTCTATATGACTTAGCCAGAGGGTTATGTAATACCAGGAAAGGAGATGATGGTATGTAGACTCATAAAATCTCTATATGGCGTAAAATAGGCACCCCGAGCGTGGTACATCAAAATTGATGAGCATCTCATAAGTCATGGATTCGAAAGGAATCCTTATGACCCCAATATCTACCTCAAAAAGCAAGTGGGGGAGATTTTCATTGTGGTTGTTTATGTCGATGATCTAGTCATTATAGGTAGTTCTATGAAGATGATTGATGCAACAAATAAGGATTTTAATCGATCGTTCGACATGATAGATCTCGGGCTCATGAACTATTGTCTTGGGTTGGAAGTATGGAAAAAAGAGAATCATATCTTTGTGTCGCAGTTGAAATACACCAAGACAATGCTCGAGAAATTCAGGATGATGGACTGCACTCCTATTGCTACACCTATGGAAGTGAGACTTCAGTTATCTTGTTCCGATCCATCACCACCGGTGAATGCAATTGTTGTCATCGGTAGTTGATCGGGAGTCTAATTTACCTGAAATATACTAGACTAGATATCAACTTTGTAGTCAGCTATTTATCACGCTTCATGCAAGAACTGAAAATATGTCATTGGAAAGTAGCAAAGAGAATACTAAGATATCTAAAGGGTACAATTGACCTTGGTCTAGAGTACAAGAAGAACGACAACTTCTTCTTGACAGGATATTCAGATTCAGATCATGCAGGAAACATAGATGATATGAAGTCAACATCAGGCTTCATCTTCTTTATGGGATCTGGACCGATATCATGGGGAAGAAAGAAACATAACTTTGTTTCTTGCTCTTCAATGCAAAGCGATATCGAGTGAAGGTGAAGCTATTTGTGAAGCAATATGGCTACGCCAAATCTTTGGAAGGAATTGGTCTATCACAACAGTAAATCTACTCCAGATATGTTGATAATGAAGGAGTTACAAGCTTGTTCGCAATCCAATATTTCATGAGAGAACCAAGTATATTGAAGTACATGTTCATTTCATACATGAGCATGTCTTGAAGCACAAAATACAACTCCAGTTCTGTCCTACACCTCGAGCAGGAAGGCGAGATGTTTTCACTAAGTCACTTGCACGTGACAAATTCACACTTTGTTCGGGAGTTCCTCCACTTCATTGGAAACTATGCAAAATTAAGGGGGGGAATGTTAGCATAATTTAGCATAGGCATATTTATTGCATTTTATTGCATTGTCTTTTAATTAATAATGTGCAACATGTGCACTCTAGTCTAGTGAATTGCATTCAATATTGTTATTTTGGATAACATTCAATATTGGTATTAGTAGTAATTACATGTGCATGTGAGATGGGTCTTATCATCTCATAGTTGGTTCCCGATAGGGTGTCATGTTTATCCATATGAGGCAATCTAATATCTATAAATACTACAGCTCTTGCATTGTTATGTAATCTGATTTCATGGTCAATAATATTTATGAGGCTTTTGTCCCTCTTTGGTCATTCAATCTAATTCTATTCTATCATTTGGTATCGAGCTATACCATTGTTATCATTCTTCATTTAATCGAAAAATAATTCGTCCTTCTACTATTTTGGTATAGAATGTTGGCTCTTGGACTTCCTACCTTTTGCATCATGTACCTCATCTTCTTCTCTGGAAGAAATTTTTCCATGTCTCCTTTCACTAGAATGGTTGCGAAGACCAATTCATTTGGATTTTCCCTCCCAATTGTTGACAAAACTTCTACTTAGCAACATTCCAAATGAATCTGGAATATCTACTACCAAAATCATCATTGAAACCTTTTTGTCTAGAAATTTAGCGAGGGCCACCTATGCATCTCTGACCTTCCCTATAAGTGGGACTTATTTGGATTCCATGGAGTAACAAGAGCCATTTGGATAATTCATGGTGAGTTTAAGGGCCTTGGAGACCTTCAAAAGCATCACATTATCTGAGGCACATGTATCAATTATGTAATTGTTCAATACATATTCCCCAACGAGAAGGGAGACATAAAAACATCAAATTTTTGGTCTTGGATGCACTCAAAGCAAGCATGTTTTGTGATGGGGGTGTAGGTGGGTTTGGTAGTAGTCCTTTAGAACTAGGGGTCGAGGATTGGGTTATAAACTACCACTCTGATATGTCGATGAATCTTTCAAACTTCTTAATATGAGTCCGCATATATTCAGTTTTAGAAATCTACACTTTCGTTTTATTCGTATGTTCTACGAACTCAAAAGGAAAATGTGGATAAGGGGGATGAAGGGACTGATTTTGGAGTTAGGACATGCTTGGAAGTAGGGGTTGATGTTTGGGGAATGAAGGGTGTTTTGAAAGGTAAACTAGGAACTTTAGAAGTATTAGATTTTACAGGAGTAGATTTAGATTTAGAACTAGAAGAAGTATTGGAAGACTTACTTGGAATTGTGGGTGACCTCCCACTTACCACAGGGTTAGGTTTCTCTAATGTAAACTCCATGCAAGGTGGGAGTGGAGATCCTTGAATGATTATTTTGTTTTGTAGAGTTGCCACAGGAGGATCTTCAGTCTTCTTTTTCTTCAGCAGCAGTGGAGGAAGAGGCTCCCTTTTCAAAATGAGAACAAGTGAATACCGCACATGAGAAAATGGGTGCATCTTCTTCTTCATCTTCATCACCTCTATAATACTCATAGAATCTAATTTTTGTATCGTTCTCAAGTTCTTCAACTTCTAGGAAATTACCACCTCCACTTTCTTGTTCAAGCTCTTCTTCATTTTCTAGAATCCTGTAACTTGCCTTGACGGGTGGGGCCTCCAAGGCAAGCCTTCGAGTGCTCTTGCAATCTGATTCCTATTATTTATTTGAGGAGATACTTTTTCAAAAAATTCCCTCTTCAATGATGTCATTTCATTTGCTAATTTCTGTAAGACTAGATCTATTCTCTTGTCCTTAGGATTCTAGGCTTTACCCTTTGAGGGATTCTTGATCTTTCTAGAGAGGATGAGATTGTCATCAAGTTTAATGGCTAATATTTTTTCTTCTACAATATTCATCGGTTGGAATCTTTGTAGGAAAAAACCTACCTCTGGTGATTGAGAATTAATGAAGAATCTCTTGAATTTTTTTTTTTCAGATGGAAAATCTTCTTCTGGTATCCTACAAAGAAACCAATCAAAATGAGCCACAAAGTCTCTAATAGTTTCATTTCCTTCTTTCTTCATTTGTGCCAATTGAATAAGGAGGTCTTGATAGTCCTCACTAAATTTGAATATTTCTTCAAACTTGGACTTGATATAATTCCAAAAAGTGATTGATTTGGCGGGAAAGAGGTAGAACCATTATGTTGCTTTTTCTTGGAGATATTCCATGAAAAATCTTACGAAAACATCTTCATGTTTGACTCCAAGAATCCCACATGATGTGGTGAAGGTGGTGATGTGTTCTTTAGGAATTTTTGTGCCATCTCCTTTAAAATTTGGGAAGTTCTTGCGGGAACTGTTGGTAGATTGTGAAGAGGGGGTTCAAGAGCAAGCGGGCCTGTATTTCTTCCCCATGGAACAATGGGTTGAGGTCTTTCTACTTCGTCTACCATTGTTGTTTCTATTTCTGCTTCGACTCTTGCTTCTACAAATTATTCCTCAAATCCTTCTTCTGGTTCTCGTTCTTCTTCACTTGGGAATGCAATGTTTAACGATGGTTGAAATATGGGAGAATTTGTAGGAGAGTATCAACATGAGTTTGGATGGGATTTTCAAGTGAATTATTCTAAGACTCGGATGGCTATGAGGCTTGGGAGAAGAAATAGGGATTGTATTTAATTTGTTCTTCCTGATTTTGCAAATCCTTAAAAGTGGGGTCAATAACTCCTCTTAGCCTATTTAGCCTGGTATATCTTCCTTTAGCCAGCTCTCAGAAATTTTTTCAATAGGAATATGAAAAGACACTATAGAATAAGAAAGGTCACTTGTAGGAACTGACCATGTGTCTTTCAACAATGGATTTCCATTAACTCTTTTTTGTTATTTGTTCATTTTTTCAAAATTTTCTTGTTTTTTGGATATTTTATTTTTTCTTGTTTTTTGAACCTTTTATTTTTTTTGGGATTTTTTGAACCTTTTATTTTTTTGGATTTTGGAAATTTATTTTTGGTATTTTTGGACCTTGTGGTCTTATTTTGGGTGCGAGATGCTGCCAGTCTACCCCACAATGGGCGCAAAAAAATGTTGGTGAGAAAATTTTTCGGGTGAAAAAATCTATGGGTTTCTTGCCAATGCTTTGGGAATCAAGTCCCACTACTTATATGGTAAAAATTTGTGTTTATATACGTGATGAAATTGGTTGTTTTGGTGGTCTTTCGGCCGGAATTGGTTTTTGGCACTCCTCGACCATGTGGCAAAAGCTTGCGATTACCCATAAGAGAAGGCTTTCCTTGGAGAGCGGGAAAAGGAGTGAGAAATAAGAAAAGAGGGATTAATGTTGTAGGTAGAAAATCAGATTCCTGCAAATGTTAACTAGAAGTTACCATCACACATATTCATAGAAAGAAAACAACAATGCTTCAACACTAATGATGAGAGGAAACCATGCATACAAAGATGCACACATTCATACGTCTGAGAAAATGAAAAATTCTTCCTTGATTAGCATTTCAGCAAAGTTGTACAAAGTAGGGAAAATGAGGAAACATATGCAAGAGGGGAATGGAAGAAAATAGTTATCTCCTTTGTTCTCTTTAAGCACAATGCACTCTTGAGTTTACAAAATCGACAACCAACCCTTTAAAAAGAGAAGGCCTTTACAATTTATAGAATGAGAGATGACTCTTCATCTACCCCCAATGCCCAAGGATAATTTTAGTGGAGAATATTCGTAATATGGAGAATATTCCATTTTGAAAAATTTGAAAAGGCAAATTTTCTGGTGCAGGTCAGTGACCTGTTCACCTAAAAATTACAGTTTAAATTTTTTTAGGGGTCATCTTCGCCTACCCTTGAAACTATCCCCTATATAATCCTAGATTATTTGCCAGGTAGAACACTACTAGCTCACTCATACCACCTGGGGGCATATGTATTATCAAGTACAATAAACGCGTGATAGGAGGGCAGAGGCTACAAACGTGTGATAGGAGGGTGGAGGCTGCAGATGCTTGACATAGAGTTTGTTGACGCGTGATAGGAGTGCGGAGGAAGTAGACGTGCGACATAGAGTTTGTTGATGCACGACATGGAGATTTTTTTGTCATGCGAACTAGAGGGCGAGAGGCTGCGGAGCGTGACAAAAAGATTTTTGTCACACGTCAATAACCTTTTTGATGCGTGACAACAAATCTCCTATCGTGCGTCTGTAGCCTTCTGTCCAACCACTTAAAAATTAGGTGAATATTTTACTGTCGGGCCCCAAAAAAATTGCCTTCCCACGAAACCGGTTCCGAGGATATTCACCAGGTATTTTCCACCTCCGATTTCTAATAGGTCTCTTAAAATGAACCATGCCAATGCCTTTTCATATGCCTTATTACAACTTATGAATTTTTACATCCTTAGGAAAATATTAAGTCCCCTTTTATGACTTAAGGGTGACTTATTACATTAAAAAAATAAAGTCATTTTAAATTAATTAAAGGCATTATGAAAAAGTGCAACCCCAACAAAGAATTAGAATGAGGAGAGAAAAAGTGGGGGAAGAGAGGAGAGAGAGAATTGAGGAGTGCCAATGAAGAACTCCGCATCGATGAAGTCCACATATCCTTGTCAAATAATTTGATGAAGCGCTCCATTTGTAGTGAACTCAATCCTTGAATGTCTTGCACCATGAGAATATTATCTTAGATAATGCACAGACACCATGGGCTAAGTGTTTAGAAACACAGTCAAATGATTCCTTTGGTGATCACGGGCATTTCTCATGAAGATTCCCTCTCGAAGAGATTAAAGCTTGAACTGACCCTTTCATGACTCTTTGCAGATACTACCATCTTCCACCGACAAAGATGGATGTTGGGAAGATATACTTTACCTATCAAAGACCGATGAATACATCATTGATCAAAGTGAATATTGCTCATTTTGATACACTATTGTTCCTCTATAGTAGTTATTCAGACAAATGAAATAATAACAACCTAGAGAACTGGATTTTCATGCTTTTTGGACACCTTACTGCACTGAAAAAGGATAACTTCCTTTTTAGTAAGTGTTAGATTTCACCCTTTATGACCCCAATCGGTGAAGTTGGCTTGCTCAATTTCCCCTGTGTATATTACTCCCTTTGAAAGCACTATTTGAGATGAATTACTATTTTTAGCTAGTACCCTTATCGGGAACTTACTATTTTTAGTAAGTCATTTTTTCACCATTTTCGGCACTACTCGACCATTCTGATCTTCTGATTATCTCTGGTGCACACCGTCTTCATCGCAACCACTTATGGAGATGGCTTACCAAAAATAGCCAATACCCATGTAGGAAGGCTTATTATTTTTGGAAAGTGGGTTTCTAGGCATCATTTTACGATCAAATGAACTTTCCGATATGGGGTTTTTTCCCAACATTCCACCTTTGAAATTTCAACTCAATCCGGTGTTAGGAACGAGATTTTTTCCAAATTTTCACCACAAGAAATTGGGGTTTTTTCACTACAAAAAATCTGGAGAGTGTTTGTGAAATATTTCATTTGGATCCTCATGGCATATGAAAAACTAGAAGATTGCAAAAAATCCCATGTTAATCCATGCATCGGTCTTCAAGTTACAAAGATTTTTCACTTTGCGGGTTACAGAGTCATTCTAGCAAAGAACAAGCTTGGAGCCTTCAAAAATCTATGGTTTTTCTTGCGTTTTCATCTTATGATGATGTAAAAATTGGAGCAATGGATGGATCATGAAAATGGTGAGGGATATTTGATTGAAAATTCGGCGAAGTTTTGGGAGCAAGATGGAGAAATGGTGGGAGAAAGAGCAAAAATGGCTAAGTCCCACCTTTAAAGATTTTGAAAATGAAGAGAGGGGATGGGAAATTTTTTTCCCCCAACATCCCTTTAGTTTGGGGAAAATAAGTGCAAAAAAATTTGCCTAAGCTTGGTGTTCTTTAAGTCTTAATCAATCATTAGCTAGGGGGAATAGAGGAGGGAGCTAAAAATAAGCACTTGGAGGTCTCCGGATGGTCGTATGATGAACCATGGGAAAATAAGGAGGGGGTAAAAATTTTTTGCACCTCTTGTCCCTTTGGAAAGATGCAACGGGGACATAAAAATGTGCCTCATCCTTATGTTGGCATGTGTCCTTCAAAAATTTGTTTAAGTACCTAAAATGGTACCTTGGGAAGAGACTTGAAAACACCATATCTCGGGCTCTGGAGGTATTTTTGGGTGAAACTTTATATGATTTTGATTCCAAAATAATTCCAAGGATCAATGGGATGATTATAAATTTTAGTTCTTCTTGAAACTCCCGAAATGGCCAATTTTTATCGGGATCATCGATGTCCTTGCGAAGAATGAGCTCCACTGAAAAATACCAAGAGTTTTTTAAAAATATGATGATTCCATATTATAGAGGATTATATTAGATTTACAATGAGTATTTTTTTCCCTCCTAACTCCTTATGGAGCTCCTGGAATCATCTACCAAAAATCAAGTACCTGTTTTAAATATCTTCTCCATGGGGCGGAGATTAGGTTGCATGGGGACCAAGTGCCAAAAATGGAGGAACGCAAAGGGTGGGGTGCATTTTTATGTCCCTCATGTAAATTTGAAAAGGTGTAAATGGTGCGATAAAATTCACCTTGCTCGGAGATGCCAAGTGGCGTGCATGCGGGAGTAGGTGAAGGAGGAAGTTAACTTGGTCAAAGGAGCTTAAAATAGGTCGTCGGGGTCATATGAGGGACCTGGAGACTAAAAGATGGTGGGGAAAATTTTCTTGTCCATATTGTCTATTTGTAAAGGTGAAAATGTACTAAAAAATTTGCCTGTCCTCACAGTGACAAGTGGCATGCATGCGGGAGTAAGTAGGTGTGCAGGTCAAACTGGTCAATGAGGGCTAGAAAGGTGAGCACATGGTCATGTGGGTGACTTGAAGACTAAATGAGGGTGGGGCATAATTTTTGCACCTCATGTAAATTTTAAAATGTGAAATGGGGAAATGAAATTGTGTGTTAACCATAACTTACCACATGTCCAAGTGTAAAATTGGTTAAGTGCTGGAAAACGTGCATTGGGGACCAACTTATGAAGATCATATCTAAAGCTCCCAGATGAGTTTTTAGGAACTTATTTATACAATTTTGCATGAAAAAAATCATATGAGAAGAATTGGGAAGGTAAAAAGTATCAGATATTAATAAAACACCTCCAAATAGCTCCTTTTTCTCGGAACCACTATTTGTGCGCCAGAAGAATGCGCTGCCTAGAATAATGTATGAAGTTTCAAGAAGTCTCATATTTTCCACCATGTAGAGCATTGAAAACTATTTAAATAGGTATTTTTTTGGATTTCAAATCACTATGGAGCTCACAAAATATCACTCTGAAGTTTAGGTCCTCTTTCGCGGTGCATGTTCCTTCAGGCTCAAAAATTACTTTCGTTGAATCGGCTCCAAAACCTCCAAAACTTCCCTAAATATTCCAAAATTAGCTCCTTGATGTTTTTAGCTCTTAAATACTCCTCCGTGATGATTATTTATCTTTTGTTCCACTCGATGATAGTGCACCCGAATTAAAAACGCCGATGAAAGCCCCTTCTAAGCATGCTCAAGATATCACTTCGTAAACCATTGCTCCAACATGCTTGAATGATGTTGTTTGTTCCTAAATCACTTAGGGGAGTACTCAAGACACCATAGACGAGACTCTTCAATGGTAAGATTGGACTTGAAACCGTGGGAAAGGTGATCTGGGGGGTGTCTTGAAGGATATGACATAATTTTTTTGACACCGGGGTATAGTTGTCATATTTTCGAGTGAATTTTTCCCATGCAAAAACATAGGACGACATTACCATTTTCATTTAGTATTCATTTATTTCATAATCATATTAACATCCCATATGGAAGTCTATATTACTCTATTTAGTTCATTCCTTGTTACCATTTATTTAATTAGACCCATAATATTAGTTTCATTATAATATCATAATGAGTAATATCTTATTCTTTCATTATAAGCATCTTGTGACCAATTAATAATTTACTGAAAGATCATATTATAAAAATTACAATCCTTTATCATAAAGGTAGACAATGTCTTATGGTACACATAGTAACATAAATAGGTCTTCATAATTTCTTAAATACCAAAACTTTTGCAATGTTTGAGAAAAAATATCTTCATTACAAATTTCATATTTACAACTTTACATCAGGGACATCAACCCTTCTTTCATTTAGGATTTCATCATGAAATCAAACCATACCATTTAATCTAATGAAAAAGATAAAGTCTTTGGATGGAAGACCCTATGGCCATATACAACAAAAGTATGAAAATCAACTAAAGAGCTTACTTCATAGCTTCATTGTTTACCTATACAAGGTCATTATAAATAAAATATCCACGTGTCGAGTTCATAAGAACTGGTATAAAAATACTTCCTATTCTCCAAAAATAATTAATATAATAAGATATTAACAACTTGTTTGAACCAAGCTTCAAATAATACTATCTACATTGAATTATCAATAGAATAAAAATAATAGATTCATCATAGTATATCAATATGAAATATCAATTTACAATCATCCATTAGTCAATGCTCTTGTATTAAAATACAATCCATACTAATACATTCTCATTCAACCTTCCTAATACAGAACCTTTGAACCACATTACAACTAATATTCAACAATTTAACTCAAATAATCAATCCCTAGATAAGTACACATTCAAAATCAATTACTACTCAATCAAATAACTATTTCATCCTACAACTAGTAATACACCAATCCAATCACTATTTTGGCATCCTAATTTCCATGCAATATTTACAAATAAATTAAATGACTATACTTATCATTTTACAAACTACATAAGAATCCCTTGAGAACATCCAAACTCAACATTCCATAATATAATGTAACCCCATAAAATATATGTCCTACTTTAAGCTTATACATTCTCCTATCCATAACATTTCTCTAGAATATATAGGTACAAGTTTTTGAATGATAAAAGGAAAATCCAACAATCGTACATTAATATCTCAGACACCGAATATAAACTCACTCAGTCTCATTTACGGAATTCAAACAATTGCCATGCCCTATAAAGATATTTATGCTCATAATCCAACATAATTCAACATTACCAAGGATCTAGAATTTTGAGAAACGAAAAGCATTTCCTCAACACAACCAAACTCAGAATACCCCTTTTTACATTCAAATCAAAGCACCGACCGATGACCTTCTATTCCTCTATACCCATTTTCCATTTGAAATACACAATCAAATACACCATAGTGGAAGTTCTTATAATTTAGACTCATCATTTTTAATAAAATACTCACATCCAAATCATATTGCACCTGAATGTTAAATAGAGTATGTTACGAGTTCATCATACACAAAACAAAAAGACTTATATTTTCTAGAGTTACATGCAACTTTACACATTTTAGATTAGCTCCTTAAAATTATAAACTTACCGAGTTAATATTTCCTCACATAGTCATGTAAATGACCATATTAGGTCACATTTGAATATAAAAACAATATAAATTAACCCACCCATATAGCATTCACCTCAAAGAATAAAATAATAATACCCACTTAATATTACTTCACACGACCATGAAAATAACTAGAAAAGTTCACATTTATACTACGGACCATATATACTCAACCATTTTGTATTATCCTTAACAGTTAGGAAAGAAAATACATTACCTAGTTAATAGTTATTCACAGAACCATGAAATCAATTAAACTAGCTCACGTTTATTTTACTAACCCTTTTCTAACTCAACGCAAACCATATTTCATTCTCAGGAAAGGAAAAATAACAATACCCAGCTCGCATTTTGACATGTAAGGCCTTATACTATAAGCCAATGAACCTTATAACGGTATACACGTGCCTTCCTAGAAAAAAACCAATAAAATACCAGTTCACCAATCTTGGATCATAACAAACATGTTACGAGAATAAAGAAGGATCTTATGTTTGGTGTATGCACGATTTTTATGAAACTTCACTTTCTTCCTCATGCACCTTGCTTTAAAATAAAAAATAACAATACTTGAAAGTGAAATATTTCTTTACGCCACGAAGTAGCTCCATCTTCGAGCTCAAAATCATGCCCATGGATGAAAAACAAATGCAGTGGAGGAGATATTCCATTATCTCCATCTCCCACAAAAATAGTAGAGTAACTAAAGAAATGAAACCGAGTTGTGAGAGAGATAAAACAAAAATGCATTTGGAGTTGGCTTCTTGGGGAAGCGAATTGCTCTTGAGGAGTTCGGCCACATTAAATTTCATAAACCCAAAAATCTGCCACCTTATTGATTCTTCCACGCAATTCTCATTGCTTCTACATTAATATCACTCAAGCTTGGGTCACATGGTGTTCCCTACTTAGGTATAGATTTGCAATATTCCCTTTTTAATATACCAAGGAACATTAAGGTCTAAACCACATTTTTAATAAACATTCACCTATATATATTTACATATCTTCATTCCAATAACTGTAACATTTAAAGTTTAAGCTTCCATTGACAACATTTAAATATATATACATGTATTAATAATGCATATGCCACCAACAAACAACCTCTACCTATATATTCTCATGCCTTCATTCAACAATATAAACATGTACCAAAACTTAATATCATTTCCTTATATACCGCTCTTAATCATCAATTTACAATGTCTCAAACTTGTAATTTTGAAGTGCAAGCCGTGTAAAGGCTTGGATATTCCCTTGACCAAACACTATATACACATCCATGACAATTGAGAATCCATGTGTGTGTGTGTGTGTGTGTGTGTGTGTGTGTGTGTGTGTGTGTGTGTGTGTGTGTGTGTGTGTGTGTGTGTGTGTGTGTGTGTGTGTGTGTAATACAAATTTTATAAGCACTTAAGATAATGTAATGATTTTAGAAAGTGATCAATCAAATTTTATGATCATAACTCAATGGTGATATCATAAAACTTTTATAAGAACTTAATACAAACCAATGATTTTAGAAAGTGATCAATCAACTTTTACGATCATAACTCAATGGTGATATCAAACATTAACAGATTTTTCGATGTGAGCTAAGACTCTTGATTAGTGGATTTATACAAATATGACAATGTTCAATTGACCGCTTATAAGATAATAAATTTTTGGGACTAAAAGAGCAGGATGTTACAAATCTAGAGTTTGAAATGTTTTGTTAATAAAACTGTGACTTGAAATTGAGCCTAGTCAAAATCATACAACTCTGGTTCACAAAGATCACTACAGGTCCAACCCTTCTATATGGTCTTGGACCTACATGGAATCTAGGCCTGTAATTTCTTGAGCGCTTTCGCTGCTTGGAAATGTGTGTCACTATTTGTTAGTCTTCTTCGCTCACCTTCAGAATGGCTCTATAAATGTTACTCAAACCCTCAAACCCTCAGTAGTGCGAGGATTTCTTGCAAAAACAACTTTAGTTGGATTGTGGCACCTTTGTGCACCGTTGACTTCGCCACTACTCGAAGAGGGATCAAACCACATGTCGTTCTCCTAGTATGTGATATCTACCATAATGTAATTAGAATTTGACAACCATTCTTTGTCATGCTTTTCTTGAGTTTCACACTTGCTCAAATGCTTGGGAAGGGTCACTTTGCTTGCTTGTATGATGAAAATGGAGACTCCTAAACCTAGGGAGACTTCATACCAATAGAGGGTGTTTCCCTAATGGATGTGCATGAGATATTTCACAGTTTAGGGATCTTTGGATGCCTTTTGTGTTAGCTTTTGCATGAGGAGTTCATAAAGTTTCAGGTCCCTAAATGAAGTATGATTTACTTTCTTATATATGCTTTCAAAGGTTGTTATGTTACGAAAGGCCGAGCAAAGGGATACATTTTTTCGTATGCATGTGATTGACTTTAAAAAATTAATGCACAACATGTCGGTCCAAAAACACACCATAATTGACATTTTTTAGACATGAGGGAAAAAATCACATTTTGACTTTATGGGCCTAAGCATATATATATTTCTATGTGTTTTGTGTAATTATATTTGAGAATTTAACGACAAAGAGGTGTGAAAAGATAAGAAAGTATATGAAGTGCTAAGAAAAAGTGAGGAGAGTGCATTTGTCCATACAAGTGTGCAATGTCAAGATCGGTAGAGTGTCAAAGGAGCCACTTTCTTTTGAAATTCGAGTTACCATGGCCTCTCTAATAACATATTTGGTCAACTATCGAATATGGTTCGTTGAACTTATTTGACATTACACTATTAAAAATTGTAGAATATGGTTTGTAGAACTTTGTTTGACATTACATTGTTAAAAACATTCAAAAGAAAATTAAATGAAATCTTAGTGAGCAATCTACATCGAAATTGAAAACCGTTGACACCACCATTAAATATTTTTCTATCCACCTTGATGGTGGTGGTTTTTCTAATATGCTTTGTGGTTGCCCTGTGGGTGTATTGATGTAGCCCTTGTGGTGTTTTCTACTTTTCTAGTGCCCTTGTGGCATTTTATGGGACCGTGTGTTATTAGGCTACCCTTACTATGTAACTCTCTTTTATTTTTATTAATATAAAGGGAAATTCCAATAGTAATATAAATTTTAATTTATATGAAAATTGGAGAGAAATAAAAAACACCAATCTTAAGGAAATAATATCTACAAAGAAGGAAAACAACTTATGACGAATAAATATCTTCCGCTTTGAAAAGTTTTTCCCGACTTTCCAAATTTCATTAGTGGATAGATGCATTATTCATTTAATATTATAGTGGCAAGCTTCTTGGTGCTAGACATAAATTGCGCGACATTTCGTTAGACTAAAAGTTACTTATAATGAACAATTATAAGTATTGTAAACATAGAGAAATATTTATATATACGGTGGATACATTAAGCAAATTAAAACATGTAGCAAGTATGAAGGGTTAAAGGAATGTGTAATGGCGGTGTTCACCATTAGAGAGTGCATAATAGGTGTGAATTGAAGAAGTGGAGAAGCCATTAAAATTAGAGCCAATTTTTGTAGTGTAAGTGCCCATGTTAGGAAAGACGTGCAATCGCCCACTGCAATTCAAAAAGCCGTTGATTGGTGAGAATGGTATCCAAAGCATCACACGTCGGCCCAAATACTGTGGAGCGATACTTAGGTAAAGGATATGAGACAAATTTAGGTGCAAGTGGATTATGTAATAATTGTGAAGAGTCCATAACATTAGAATTATGAGAGACACCTTGTTACAATTGTAAAATTTGTGCTTGTAAAGAATGAATAAGGGACTCAAGATCCTATGTGCTAGATGAAGATGTATGAGATCCATTATGATGACATATAGGAGATGTAGTAGAAACAATGGTCGTAGGAATAAGCCTAGACACATTTTGCATAGGAATATTAGGTGCCCCTAGGAGGTAGGCACAATAGATGTGGGTATAATAGATGAGGGATGAGATCTATCTGTAAAAGATGTGTCATTAGATTGTTGGTCATGAGTAAGCTTAGCAACAAGTAGAATCTTGAAAATAGATTCAATATGACGTGGATTAGTATGGAGTTGAGAACAATAATTATGTAAGAGTTCTACTTGGTTGTGATCTATATTGTTGTCCTCATTATGGTCATAATCATATGAGTGTTCACTATGGGTCTCAATGTCATGCAAGGGAACCTCTTGTGCAGGTAGATCAAGAATAGAACTAGAAGTAGGATTAGAAGTGCCATGACACTATGCCACTTATGGGTAGGAGGTGAAAGCTCAAGATGCTTAATAGATTGATTAGAAAGTGAACATTACACCATAGGTCATAAAAGTAAAGCATATAGAAACTAAAAAGTGATGATAACAATGAAAGAAAATAACAACCTATATTTTTATAAGAAACCCTAGGGCCACTAGGGTTAGGGCTACGATGTTCGATTAAAGAGGATCAAGTTCACCAAATGATTTCACATCTTAGGTTATTTCACCCTTTTCATTTAATAATGTTTTAACCAACATACATAAAAAGGATGAATAATGCTACAAGTGGATATTTTGATTTAATTAACCTCTCGAAACATTAATTTCACCAATCAAAGAAAAAAGGGAGAGAGTGCACTTAGTTGAATCATGTGGATTTGGAGGATTATAGGTGATATGAGTGTAGGAATAGAAAAATCTAGAATTGGAAATGCTTCGTTAATGAAATCGTAACATGAAACTGAGCTTGGTCAAATCAGCATAACTCGGTTCTCAACATCAATAGGGTCCTGACCCTTTTATATGGTCTTGGACTCGCTTGGAAGTTGGTCCGCAACTTCTTGAGTGCTTTTTCTACTTGGAAATGTGTCTCACTTTTTGTCAGGTCTTCTTCGCTCACCTTCAGAATGGCTCTATAAACTCTATTCAAACCCTCAAACCCTTGTAGTGCAAGGATTTCCTGCAAAACAAAGTTAGTTGGGTTATGGGCACCCCTGCACTATTGACATCACAACTACTTTGGAGAGGGATCAAACCACGCTTTGTTCTCCTAGCATGTAGTATCTACCATAAGTGCAATCATAATTTGACAACCATTCTTTGACAATGTTTTTCTTGAGTTTGACACTTGCTCAAATGTCTTTGGGAAGGGTCACTTCGCTTGCTTGTATGATGGACATGGAGACTCCTAGACTTGGGGGAGACTTCATACGAATAAAGGGTGTTGCTCTAATGGACTTGCATGATATATTTCACATTTAGGGCTTTGGATGCCTTTTTATGTTAGTTTGTGCTTGAAGAGTTCATAAAGTGTCAGGTCCCTTAATGAGGTATGATTTACTTCCTTAAATATGCTTCCAAAGGTTGCTATGTCACGAAAGGTCGATCAAAGAGATATATTTGTACCTATGAATGTGATTGAATTAAAAAAATTAATGCACAACATGTCGGTCCAAAATAATTGATATGTAATTTTACAAACGGACCAAAATTGAGGTTTTTTAGAAATGAGGGATAAAAGTTTATTTTGACTTTATGGGCCTAAGCATATAGATGTTTCTAGATGTGTTTGGTGCAATTATATTTGAGAAATTGGGGACAAAGAGGTGTGCAAAGATAAACAAGTACATGAAGTGCTAAGAAAAAGTGAGTAGAGTGCATTTGTCCATACAAGTGTGCAATGCCAAGATTAGTAGTGTCAATGGATCCACTTTGTTTTGAAATTATGACCTCTCTAATAATAGATTTGTTCAATTGTAGAATATGACTCGTAAAACTTATTTGACATTACAATATTAAACACTGTAGAATGTAGTTTGTAAACTTTATTTGACATTATAATATTAAAAACTTTTAAAAAAAAAATTAAATGAAATTTTAGTGTGTAATCTACATCGAAATCAAAAACTATTGGCAAGTGCACTAAACATTTTTCTATCAAGCTTCAAAAGAAATTTTAATTTATATGACATTTGCAGAGAAATGAAAAACAACAATCTTTAGGAAATAATATCTACAAAGAAGAAGAACAAACTCATTGACGAATAAATATCTTCCGCCTAAAAACGTTTTCCCCGACTTTCGAAATTACAGTAGCGGACGGATCCATAATTCATTCGTTATTATAGTGGCAAGCTTCTTGGGAGCTACACATAAATTGCACGACAGTTGGTTCTATTAAAAGTTAAGTACAATGAAAAAGTATATTTTTAAAACGACAAATGCATAATTTAGACGAAGTGGTGAAAGGAAACAGAGAGAGATATCTAACTATTTGGTGGAAACATTAAGCGAATTAAAACATGTGAGTGGAAGAGTGAGACGGTTAAAGGAATGTGTTCAGTCATAGGAGAGCGCATAATAGGTGCGAATGGCAGAAGTGGAGAAGCCATTAAAATTAGAGCCAGCTGCTGCAGTGTAAGCGCCCATGTTAGGAAAGACGAGCCAGTCGCCCACTTGCAGTTCGGGAAGCCAGTGATCGGTGAGCACGGTATCCAAAGCATCACACGTCGGCCCAAACACGGTGGAGCGATACTTAGGCAGGCCGACGCATGAAGGATTTGAGCGGCGAGACACGCAGGCCAGAGGCACCGCCTTAATAACGGCATGGTCGTACAGCAGACAGTTCATGGAGCCGTATATACCATCGTTGATCCAGTACTCTCTCACCTCCCCTCTCACCCGCTTCCCTATCACATTCGTAGCCAGAGAAAACGCCGACTCCGCGAAGTAACGTCCTGGCTCGCCGATGACGGAGACGGAGTGATCGGGGAAATATGCGTGTAACGCGGCTCGCACCGCAGCGGCGGCTTCTGCAAAGCGAGGTCCCGAGGTGAAACCGCCTCCAATGTTGACGATACGAAGCCTTGGCAGCCCCAATCTGGAAGCCGTCTCGAACACTCCTTTCACGGCTGCAATGGCGCCGGTGTAAACGCGTGCGTGCTCGGCTCCGCTGCCCACGTGGAAGGAAACTCCGGCAACGCTGAGACCTGCGCGGTGCGCCGCCAGCAGCAGCGCTCCGACTTCCTCCGGCAGCGCTCCGTACTTGGGACCCAAAGGGCACCGTGCTCCTCCGTCATTCGGCGCCCTCACTCTCAACAGCAGCGCGCTTCGAGGATGCGCTTTGCTCATTTTCTCCACCTCCTCTTTCGAGTCGAAGGTGGTCAAGTTCACGCCCACGCTCGCCGCGTATTTCAGATGGCTCTCCGCTTTGCAGGGATTCGCGTATACGATGCGCTCAGCCGACACGCCCAGGCCGAGCACCGCCTCTATCTCCGCCCGGCTCGCGCAGTCGAACCCCGCCCCGAGCGTAGCCAACGCGGACAGCAGCGCCGGCTCCGGATTACACTTGACCGCGTAGAAGGGCCGCACGCGGGGCAGCGCCTCCTGCCATTTGTTCCACAACTCCACCACCATGCCCAGGTCCAGCACGTAGAATGCCTCCTTCCCCTCCTCCTTTTCTATAATCGACGCCATCAGCTCGCTCACGGCTTCCTGACACCGCGGCGAGCGCAACGTGCAGGTTGGACTGTGCTTTCGACCCAGCGCATTCACCACCCTCTGCAGCGCCGACCTCGACTGATCATCCGTCATTTTCATCAATTGCTCCGAGGCCATTAACAAATCCACAATCAGCAAGAGACACAACAAGAAACAATGGCCTGGAAATCTCCAACCCGTGCCCTCTCCTTTTATATCTACTTCCCACGTTGATGGGGAAAATATTCTCAAGTTACGAGTGCGAATATGGAAGCTAATAATTTAGATTCAGGCGGGTGCTTCTCATCCATTCTTTCGGTCACTTTTTCAAGTACCGCGACTAGGTATTGGTGGACGCAACACCTATAATGGAAGAGAGAAGGTCTATAATTCTTACCTTTTTCTGCCACCCGGGAATGGGAATGGGAATCGGCTAATAAAAAGGTGAATTTGCTTCGTGTAACGCCACTCCTTGATTAATTATCCTCCTCTTTTCACTTTCTAAGTTTCCAACTTCTCAAAATACAGCATTCAGAAAGCGGCCAACTTCACTTCACTTGTGATCACAATTTTGTCCCGCGGCGTGTTTGATTTTTTCAAACATGCCAACGCCACCGACGTAGCAAACGGAGACGGAGACGGAAAGGTTATTCATATTCTTTATCTAAATGGAGAGTCGTTTGAGGTCTCGGTCTGAGATGCCACTTACTTTGCTCTTCGCACTCCTAACAAAGTCAAGTAAAGTGCTTCCGCATACTTCTCTACCACCCTTGCTAATCGTTTCCCAAGCTTCAACGGCATATTTGAGGGTGAAATATGTCGACCAGAAGTTTTGTTTTGTATTTCCTTGGGAATTTGACCTCCCATTTCCAATACATCACCCTCAACACTCTGCTTGTGAATCTGACATGCAACCTAATCGACCCTAGTTTTACTTAACTAAATACATGTCGAAAATTGCAAGGTCATACAATATTTGTGTGTGCTCGTGAAGGCTCGCCCTGTTGGAGTAAGGTTGCATCCATGAGACATGTTAGAGACCAAAAATATAGTTCTTCTCTAACTTCTGTCCCCCTTTCCTTTTGCCATTTTTGGTAATATACTAGACTTTTAATTGGGAGCACGATGCACGTGAAAATCAAACCACAAACAATGTTTATAATAGTATAATTTATTTGGGTACATGGGGGTAGTGGGTTAAAAATAACGTGACAAAGTGATAATGCCTTTTAGTTTTAACGAATTTCTATTACATACCGATAGAATCTATATTTGTGAAATAAGGTAGAGTACACAACTTTCTTGCTTCAATTCTTTGCATTGGAGAAATAGAGACAACTAAAAACTAGTGAAATATTTATAATTTTGTAATTGTGTGCATCATATTTCAAGTAAAATATCCTCACAATGACTAACAAGATAGAATTTTTAGTGATGGCCACGAACCCTAACCACCCCTGTTCGAGTTATCGCATGGGTAATGGGTATGAGACAGCCTCTCAGAAGGCTGGGACTGAATCGGTTGGACAAGGTCGAAGCCCAAAGCAAAATGCCCATCCTAATCTGGCGAAATGGAGGCTCAGGGATTTAAATAGAAATAAAATTTTCCAAAACTCCAACTACGCTCCTTTGAACCCTATGAATGGCATCGAGAATAGCACTAGGAACATGCAGAGTGATGACCGTGCTAGGGATGATCTTTGGCCCCGTTGCAGAAAACAATGACTCATAAGGATCTATTTCCTGAAATCGCAGGAAACTCACTTAAGATTAATCATGGCACTTTTTTGAAGGCTGGATCTAACGTTAGTGTTGCAAAATAGGAAGCCAGGGAACCCAATATTGAAGATTATATGAACCCAGTGAGAGGCAGAATCTCCCTTGCCCACAGCCAGGGCATCCCTACGCCAGCTGAGGCTAAATTTAATTTCTCATTTAGTGATATATTGCAACAAAAAAAGGTTATTAAGACCATGAAGCCCACTGAGAACAATCCCAGTGTGACATTTGGGGATGAAGTCCTTCAAACAAAATCGTTTTATCAAGATCATGCCCTGATATGCAGATTCGTTGGTCTTTGGCCTAGCCTCCCTGTCCTCCACGATTGGATATCCAAGCATTGGATCCCACTGCTAGAAGGAAGGTTAGATCTTTACCCCTATGCTTAAGGGAATTTTCATTGTTGCTTTTACTTCCATAGGTGATAAGGACATCATTGCCAAACAACTTTGGGTTTTTCAGAAAATGTATCTTATAATAAAACCCTGGTTTCCATCATTCAACCCTCTCACCGAATCTTTCTCCCGCAAACCGATCTGGATTAGATTACCTCACCTACCCCTTCAATTTTGGGATCAAGTTGCCTAATATCCATTGGAAATGCTTTGGGTAGCATCATTAATATTGATTCCCAAACCTCTAATTTCACACATACAACCTATGCTAGAATCCTAGTTGAGATTGATACTTCAAAGGACCTTCCAGCCCACATTGAGCTTAAAGTGCAAAATCGTACTGGACTCAACCTTTGGACTATGAGGGCTTGCCTTTTAGATGCAGGAGGTGCTTTTATTTAGGAAATTTTGTCTTCTTGTTTGTGAGATGAAAAGACTAATTAGTGGAGAAATGATCTCCTAACATCCGGTTTTTGATTCTAAGGACATTCTTGATTCTGACGCTGAGGAGGAGGTTGGGAAAAATCGGTCCTTGAAACCCCCTTGAGAGAGATCACAGATCATACAAACAAGGAGCTTTCTGGGAGTGACTATTTGAGGAAGGAAAATTCAAAAGAGCATGTAGTGGTCAAGGAGAATATCCCTCCTAATTCTCCTTGTACAAACAATGAGTTTCACCGATCACAGATCTGGAAGTTATCATTCCTTTCCAGAAAATTCCTGATGAGTGGATCATGGTTCGTAACAAGAAGAAAACTTCACGGTTTTGTTGCCCTCTAAGAGTTGATTAATTGTTGTTGCAACGTTGTTTCTTTGTTGTGCTTTTGCTTTGTTAGCTTTTGGCTTCGTTCTTCTCTTAGCAGATTGTTATTTTCTTTGTTGGGATTTATTATAATATCCTGATGTTGATCATCTTTTGATTTGGGGCATTTATAATATCTGGCTTGTGAGCCTCTTGTACAAGGGTATAGTCCCTTTCAAAAACTATTTTCCAAAGAATAAAAAAGATAGAATTTGACAAGTCTAGGTAACTATCCCCTACAATTTTAACTATATTTATTTAAAGGGGTTTCACTAATAAAAATGTGTCACTTAGGGATTTTATTGAGTCCCCTTCCTATTTTAGGAGCATGGATACATGTATAGATAAAGTGATCTCTAAATTTGTTTATTTATTTTTTGTGGGTAGTACATGTATACACCTAATTTTTTACTTTAATTTTACTTTTGTTCTTCGCAAGCATCATTGGTACATTAGCTTCACTAGAGTGGTGTCCTCAAGGATATTGTTGGGAGTAAGAAGTAACTAGAAATAGTTAGGTGTATCATTCATTAGTAGCATTGGGATGGTCAATAGTGGTAATTATGATAGAGCTATGATATGTAGCCCAATTATATCACACTTCACATGTTTTCATACCCTTACAACCTCCTTGCAAAATCACCTTACCATCTTCTTACAATCATCCTCATATAAGTACTTTCAACACACACAAACCTTCCTCGTGTCATACCTTTTGAACAACTCCGAGTTCACTCCATTCAATTTGAATATACTTATTTTACCTCCTCATGATTGTATTTTCCCGTCCAAGGAAATCAACCATGATTGATGACGTTAAGTGAGTTTATATCCCTCACCAATGGTTGATTATGTCGAGTGAACAAATGTTCACAACTAATGACAAACATTAGATGTTAATGTTATCATATTGTTATCTATATGTTCTGTAGTTGAACACTTATTCCATATCATATTCATCATGCATTTAGTCTACCAAGGTTCGTTAATATAATTATAAAGTTTAAAAGGTCTTTAATTTGGTCATATCTTCTTTAAAGTTCATGTGATGATCGCCCTACCGTGAACCTGTTCATAAGTTGATACCAATCATTTTTCATTAGTGAGTCATTATAATATTGTGTCATTGCATTCAACATGTGATACCTTTTCGGCACCTCGGTAGATGTTAAGGGTGTGAACATACAATCACAAGTTAGTTGACCCATTATGATGTTAAGGTATGTCTATTTTGAGCAAACATAAATCTCCATTGAGCATGGATTGTTTTAAATTGGACTTTCTTTTAAGTACTTTAATACCAAGTTATTTGAGTTAGTGATGGATATGGATCCTCAGCTACAAGTTAGATCAACCTAGGAGTTGAGGCAACAACATATGTGGTGGATATGGAAAATAAGTAAAAATGCAAGACGTAGGTTACAATTGTAGCTTCTTAGGTTGAGATATAACATTGATAAAGTAGGCTTAGGTTCACTAGGCTTTCCCTTAAAGGCATATTTTTTTAATACACCTATATAGTAATACTAAAATATCGATGACTATAAAATCATAGATTTCATTTTTATGACAATAGATTTTTAGATATAAAATTTTACACTTTTATAATTAAAAAGAAAGTGAAAATTAACTATTTATTATAGACTATACCAACAAAAACAGGACAACTAACACAACTAAAATCTAAACAATCTATTTAGCATCTAAATAAATATATATATAAAAATAATAATCTAAGAAATAACCTATTACCTTTTTGAAAATGGCGAGCAATTGAAGACAATGGTGTATACACATGCCAAGGAAAAATGATGGGTGGCGACATCGTGTGTTGGTGAAGAAAAGTGAGACATTATTGATTGCGCTTCACACAACCATGCTTCCTAGGTGGTACAAAGATACTCCACATCCTCCAATGCTTTGTTGAGTTCAGTATGAAAATGAAAATGCATAGAATGATGCATACATGGCTGATTGCTATCGGATTCACTATGGACCTTGTTTCTAAATTTCATCCCACAATACTTGATTCACTTCCAAAAATGTTTTGAATTATTTCAAAATGCACACATTTGGATCTCTATATCCATGTAGCACATAACAAAGGTATAAACGTTAGGATATAGGAGGATCTTAATACTTAAATGACATGAGATATAATTTATTCACACCGAGTTTGATTAGATATGTAATGCTTTGGATGATGTATATTAAATATACAAGATGAATGAATACTTCTTATTTGATGCACCCATGTCTATTGAATTAGGGATATTTGAAGGCAAACATACTTGCATATAAGATAACATACATTAGTCACTCTTGATTCCTTTTACCCAGCTTTTAACACTTTTGATGAAATTTTTAAATCTAAATCATAACCACAACTAAATATATTCATGCTCTGATGAGGATCTACGCATAAAATTGGACTATTATATACAAACTATTGAAACAACAAATTAACATGGATGATATAAAAGGTGAATGGTGACAAAATTCCCATAAAAATAAATGAATGACACACTCTTTAGGTAGATAAAAATGTAAGTGACCATTAAATTGTATGCTTGGAAGAATTAAGGTATAATATGCACATATGAAAGATAGTAGATGCGGCCTTTGAAATCTTGACGAACCGGAGAGACGCATCGTACAACAACAAACACAACAAATCCAAATATCTTAGGAACCTTAAAAAATAAGTAGACTATGTTACATACATAATTATTACTCATCACATGGGGCAAAACACATGACAACTACCCCCATGAATAATCATTCTTCCATCATACAATCTACCTACTCTAATACCAAATATAATTTTGGTAAAGCTCTCACAATTGCACAAAATTTAATAAAACACTTAATTATCACTTCTTCTTCAATTCATGTAGGGCTATTGTAATATGAGAGACTACAATATTTAATAGAGTATTGTCTTCCTTGATATAAGGAGTCAACCTTATCTTAAACCCAAGTATCCCTAATCTATATCCTAACATCTCTCAACAAGCTTTATTCTCTCAACTATCACATATATCTCTCATTCTAGTGAGTTACTAACTCACATACACTTATGAGTAGATATTACAACATAATATTATCAATTACTCACAAAAAAAATATATTATTAATCTTCTCACATGATTAAACACTACTTTCCTAAGATATTTCATGTTGAAAAATAGTTTTGGATAAGGATTTTAATTTTTATAATTGATAAATGCCACCTTGTGTATTTTTGACTCAATCATGATGTTAGTTATTAATAGTTTACATTAAATTATTTTTGAGTTTTGTTCTTAAATAAAATAGAAATCACAAATGCAATCTGGTGCAATATTGAGGATAAAAGGAAATGATAAGTTCATGATGTAAATGGTTTCTTTATTAAAGCATTTTATTTTACATGATCTCGATAAGGATAGAAGTGTTTCACTATGGCGACCACTTTTATTCAAAACATACTTTAACTTTTAGTATGTTGATTGGTTAAGATGAAGTTTGCCACTTGGCCATTTGGTAAATTTATTATAACTCTATTGAAATAATTTTCGAATGTACGAATGGCATCATGGTAGATCCTCTAAATGTTCAAGATCACATAGAGGATGGGGACAAAATTAGAATCTTGAACACTTGTAGAATATCATAGGTTTAACCTCTCGGGTCAAAAGGAATATAACACACTTTGTTGGGGGAATCCCTTTTAAGGAGTTAATAGATGGGTTAATAATCAAGGTACACATGCATCAATTTATTTTGATGCATGTGAACCTAAATTACGTAAGGTTCTAAACATGCTCGATCAGCCCCATGGATAACTCCCTCATTTAGGCCATGAAGGTAATGCACCTAATTTTCATAATTAATCCTCCTCTTCATACATCCTCAAATTTAGTTCTTTCCATGCATTTACATTCTAGAGGCCTTTTTGTTGCACATGATGCTCCCCGAATGTCCTCTCCTTCGTATAATACTCATTTTTTTCGTATTCTAGTCCAAAATTGTAGACATTCGTTTGTCTCTTACAAATTCACATTCATCCGCAGATATAAATACCCCTCTTGATAATCCACAACCCTCTCGCTAAGTGTTCTAGGCCCTCTTTGGTCATGTTGTAGGTCACTTAGTCCATGAATAGGGTAAAGCTTGAGATCCAAGATGACATGGTCAATATTTCACATAAAAATCTATAAAGAGTTCCTTATGAGTATATTGAGTTTAATACAAATAGTAATATTCCTCTATTCGATCTTACTAAGGATGAGAATTTAGAGGGTTTTATATATTTATTAATATGATGTAATGTTTTATATTGTATTCTCTAATACTATGGATTTAATAGTTTGACTTTTTGAGACATATTTGATTTAATAAACTAAAGTCTATGGGAATTTTGTATTTTAATGATGATGAATTTATGACAGTGATATTTTATGATAATATGCACATTGTTTTGGATATTGATGAGATGGAATATCATGATAATATGTTATTTGATTTAGTTTGAGGCACACATGGTTGATATGATATGGTTTTTATATTTTATTTGACTATGCAAAATGCTGAAATATTAAGTGACATACCTTTATTTCATGTGAATGTATTTTATGGATTTATAATTTATGTTTATCTTATTTTTCTTAGGTCTCGTTACGAATTTGGGCTGAACCCCTCCCCTATTTCAAGAAATTTAATTATAAGTGTTATATTAAATAAATTTTATCCCTACAACCTTTTAATAAAATGTTCTTATCATTTAATAATATTTCTCCTTTGGTAATTTATAGCCGAAAATAAAGTTTATGACTTTAATATTTTGAATAACATTTATTTTCAAAATATTTTAGTTATTACAACATTGTCAAGGAAAATTTATAAAAGGTCTCAAAGGAGAAGGAAAAACAAAGAAATAAAATAAGTGCTTGGCTAAATTATAATCAAAATTTCATATAAAATTATATCAATGTTACATTTTTTTGAGATTGATGTTGTTTTCACACCTCTTTAGTGGCACTTTAGGTGATTGGAAGTATAATTTATGAGATGCAACATGTATATATAGTTTTTATATTATAATATTTTTATTATGTATAAATGTTTCTATATCAAAAATTGAATTGAATATAGTTGTTTACATGTCCTAGAATATATGTTGCCTTTGGATTAATTGGTAGAGTTATTAATATTTACACGATCATTTAGATATGTCTAATGTATTGTATCTTCTTACAAATTTCTAAGTTTTTGAATGTAAAATTTCATTTGTAGATATTTTTTCTCATCAATAAAATATTTATTTGACTATTAAGTCATGGTGTTTGGTTAAAATGAATACTTTTATGACATGAATGCTTCCTTTTCATATCTACACATTATTGTTGTAATTTATGTGTCACTAATAAATTTAAATTTTTCTTTGAAATAATGAAATTCAACACGTCGGGATCAAGGTTCCGGGCTATTGGTGAGCTACAAGTAGTTTTTTAATCATCAACCCAAGTTCCATTCTCGTTGAGCATATTAGACACTTTCAATAAGAGGCCATGGGTAAACCTTAACGTAGTGGTCATACTTCTACACGTGGACTAAGAAAAATAAAATAAGGCACTCCATATGTGGATTGATCACCATACATTAAGAACCCAATCACACCCTCATGTCCCAATTTGATAAGGTACTCCTCCATTGACCCATTATAATTCATAGATACGATATAATTAAAGTGTTTACCATCCAAAATTTTATCCTTAATGTTGACTTTAATGGCACGTCATTGTGTTGGTGAATAATAGGTCACATTTTCAAGATTGATTAAATTGTGGCATGATGGCTTGGGGAATTAGCCACATCACCCAAGGAATAGTGAATTGCTTGGGGCATTGATTAAATAACATTAAGAAAATCCCATAATCAGGATAAAAATACCAAAAGATATTAGTGGTTGTGTTGATGATTATATAAAATGTTATCAGTGAATAATATGGTCTAGGACCATGCTTATTGTCTAAATATTATTTAACCCTATGGATTTTGACCATATAAATGGGAAATAAATTGTAAGGATGTAATGCTAAAGCTATAATGGTGGTATTTGACCAACCTCATAGTAATGATGTTGGCTTAATTTTTTTTATGATTCAAGTATGAATCAGTCATCATTGACTTCTATCTTATTATGGATAAGGACATATAATTATCATCTTTGAGTGGTCGACCCATGAAAATAATTGGTGTTGCCACCGTAGTCTTGAACACTCGAAAGAGCACCATACAAGTTTGGAAAAGGGGAATAATAAAGGTTTTCTACCATGTAATTTTGGGTATGTATTTGTTATGATAATTAGCTTTTATTAAGCCAATTACTTTGGATAGAAAACAGGAGTTTGAATTCCCATGCCACCTATGTGGCACTTTGTAATCTTAATGGAATTAATTTCCTCCATCTACGCACTTGGGAAGAGAGGGAAAATTCTCGAGGAAGCTATCATGTTGATCTTGTTTAACCCTAGTCATTGTGGTTTCACTGTTTTTCTGCTCTTTTGAGCTCTGCATGAAATGAAAGGTTACCAGGTCTATGTTTGAGTTAAATCTGGTTATTGTTGTGAGAATTAAATAGTATAACATTTGCATGTAAATATTTTGAACTATTGTTAGGGAATTTATGGGAGCAATTAATACGGTTAGGAAGGAATATAAAATTTGTTTGGTTATGAGTTTTCACTTTACAAATGTGGGAATCTTGAACCCCTTGCAATTGGATGAGTTGATGTACTTGAATTCATGGGTACACTTGGATAGAAATACTTCTAGTTTTTTGCTGATAATTGTGCAAATTTTACGGACATGGGTTTATTCTTCTTTCTCTAGCTATTATGCTTCGTGTTAATTTGAATATTGTGTTGTCATCGTTTTTAGCTTTAATTTTTTGAAGGATTAATCATTGGGTGAATGAATGGATTTTTTGTTGGGTTCTTCCCTTAAAATGATTAAATGGATTTCGGTTGAAAACCCAATCCGGTTTATTAAAATCTAAACCTAGTTCCGAGAAGGTGTAATTGGGTATGCTAGCTTGTGTTAATGAATGAAAATTATTTATTGGATATACGAGCTTGTTTTAATTAAAAACAATATCTTTCAAATTATTGCAAAGAAATTTAAGATACGGTGTTTTTAGGAATGAAAAATTGGCTCAATTAAAAATACCCACCGAAGGGTCTAGATAGGATGATTTGGTATCAAATATTTTCAGTCATGTATTTAAAATGTAGTCACCATACTCATAATCATAAAGGGTTTGGTTTGAACTCTCGATAGCTCGAGTCCTCTATGAGATAGTGTCACGTATGACCGGTATGAAGGATCCAGGGTTGACAATTTTTCCTTAAAGGAACAATTATGGTTGATGTTGGAGTCATTCATATTCACTATAATAAATTGATCGCCCTAAATTTTTATCTCATTGAGAAATAGTATTTCTCTCTTTTGAATGCTACCATACCTTGTGGAGGAACTTATGAAGAGTGTTGTTACCTAAATGTCGTCTATTAGATCCTTAATGTGGTATATGGTGAGTGTATAATATTTTTTTATCATCATACTATTATGAATTGCTTTTGTTATCAAAGGAGAATATGTAGGTTATCTTAGAATATAATCATGAGATTCAGTCTTTTTTTCATGATAAGATCAAGAATGTTGATTTATTAACCCATCATGAAGCGAGTGGTATAGAGACCTACTCACAACATACATTATTTAGGAGCTACACACCTATAGATTGAATTAGAATCTAAAAATATTCAGGGCATAATAATGTATTTGTCTACACAAATGTGATTTTTATAGTTGTTACAATGTGAATCATTTGGATTGGTCATGAAGAAACGAATAAACAAGTCGTACCTACTTTCTTAAGTCTTGAAATTAATCTTGAGGATTAGAAGTACCTAGTTGGAATATCTCCTTACTTTCTATAATTTTAAATGACATAAAAGTAAGGTGAATGGTTGTAGCTCTTACTTGTGAAACATTTATATTGATATAAACTAGATGAATTAGTTGGTTTATGTGAATGAAATTATACAAATGTATGCCAAGTTAGCTGAGTTAGGATTTATGTGGAAGCATTGAATTATGGTTCACTTATTTCATTCATTTATTATTTGAATGATAAGATGCAATTGATATTCAATCAATTCAAATGGAACAAATAGATTTATAAGCATAAATCCATGCCAATTCAGTTGGAACTGACCATGTAAAATGTGGGGTTTTAATCATGCGAGTCAAGAAGTTATGTTGATTAAGAGGGATGATTTATCTTGCATTGATTATTTGTAGTTGTGAATGAAAGGAATGTAATGTCATATGATAAAAAGTGAAAGGATCCTTATGAACTATAAAAGGTCCTGGGCCTAATGTAAACATATTCATCTCGTTAGTCTTTGTTTGGCTATGAAAAATGTATTAATATCAAAGTTAAGCAATTGATGAAAGGTTCATTGAGATTTTGTTATGACATACTCTAGTTCGGTTGATATAAACCAAGTATTGTGTATAATGAAGGAATATTATAAGATGTATTAATGAGCATACAATTGTTTAGACTATAATGTTATAAAGATACATGGTGCTAAATGAAGACAAGTAGGTCTAATAAATTGAACTCTCCTTCGAGTGTGAATTAGGTGTATCATACTCGATGATTTATGACCTTAAAAGATGATTAAATATGATTGAGGTAAATAATTATAGTATAAACTATATAAAAGAAAAAACACATGGTGTATACTAAAGAGGCAATGATAAATAATGAATATATATATATATATATATATATATATATATATATACCTAGATAATATATAATGATAAAATTCAATATTATTTGAATAAATCATGGAGAGTCTAATAATATGGAATGTATAAAATTCCTCTTTGAATAAATCATGGAGTAAACTCACCCCCCCTCAAGGATTAAGTTGAAACAAAATTAAGATTGTGATGCAATATATTTAATGTGTGACACATTTAACTATGTTTAAAACATATGTGTTTACCGATCAATTATAAGTTTCATGATTATTCATAAGTGATCATTGATTAATCATATGTTAATGATTATCATTACTAATGATATTAACAACCAAATGTTGTGATTACATGAAGAGATAGTCATAACAATGATGTCTCACTACTATTTTATGTTCATTATTAAATGACACATAATAAAACAAGTATACCTTCCATATCATGAATATATTACTATGAATTCATTAAGGCTGCAATTGTGTGTCGTAAGGAAATGTGATAGTATCCCGACCGAGACAACTTGGAATGGCTACGAGAAGGGTGATAGAGTGCAATGACGTAAGTCATCATGTATATGTATCCTTTCCCATAGGTATTCCAAGATGTTTTAAGTTTGTGTACTGTTGTAGGGCCTGCAGTCATAATTGTTACAAGTTATTAAACTAAAATGGTTAACTATGAACTTAATAACTTAAGAATAGAAAAGAATCCCAATACTATGAATGAGACAATTATGCGGTGAATGTAGGGAAAAGTTTCATGTGGCTTGTGTGTAGTCACGAAACTAGGCTAGCTAGCGTGATGCTCTAACCTATGGTCATAAAATTGAAAATGAATGATTACATTGTCCAATCACCACTTATTCTATTAAACTATGTCGTGAGTAGGAAGTTGACACTAAGAAGATACACATAGTTCTCTATACCTTTTAAAAGGTTTAACCAAATGATATACTAGGTATATTGGCTCGTAATGAGTGTTTGAAGGGATCGAGTAGGATCTGAACCCTTACAGTTGCACATGGTTATCATAGATTGTCTAGTTGGATTCTAAACACTATTTAAAAGCTGGTTTATTTCAGTTATTGTTGTAAATGATGTTATTCATTTTAGCGTAAGATAACTTAAGGGATTTATAACTCTTGTATGCTGGAATTTAATTTTTGCATATTAAATTCATTGAAGGCATAAAATGTATTAAATGAGTTAGTATATATAAAAAAATTCCCTTAGTTTTTTGAAGCGTAATAAATAGGTGTTAAAATCTCTAAGAATTTCATGAGGTATGTCTTGATTATGCGAGATGATCATACTTTACTTGCAAAGATCTTTCCTAGAAGTCTCCAAGATTATGTAATGTGTTGGTTCTATGATCTACCTGTTCATTCAAGAATATTATCTACACATTTGGTGATGCTTTTCTCACTCATTTTTCAATCAATATTGGCTCTAAGATATCCTATGTGCAACTTGCCCAAATTAAACAAGGATCTAAAGAACATCTAGTAGATTATGTCTTATGATATAAAAATAACTTAGATAAGATGTCTAATGTACTTGCAGACTCTGAAATTTAAGATCTATTTTTCCAAATTCTCTTACCTCCTTTACAAGAGAGTGTCATCTTTGAGACATCTCCTTCATTTGATCAACTTTTCCATACTCTCAAGCTACGTAAAATAAAACTATTATCTATGGGGAAAGATTAAATACCATGATCAAGCTTCATCATCTTCTACTTGATTTCAAAGCAAAACAACTTTCAAGCCATCTACTAAACCTAATGAAGAAAAAGCTAATGTCAACATTGTCTCAACTCTTGAAAAACTTTGATGACAACCTCCAAAGTGTACGTTCAAAAAATTTCCTTGTGCTTCGAATATTTTATCACCGCAACTTATTGGAAGCAATATTATCACGGTTCCACCTCTGCTTAATATAGATCCATCTCGACCTAAAGGACACAAATATAACAAAAAATTTCAATTTGACTATCATCAATGTGTTGGGAATTCTATCGATTGATTTTTCAAACTCAGGCATCTCATTTAGGATCTTATCGACAATAATGCTATTGAGCTTTATGAGCCTACGACATCTACATCGGTCAATGAAAATCACAAGATCAAGATCTTCAACAATCCTCTTCCTAAGCATGAAAAACAAGTTACCAACTCTTCAGCCAATCATACATATCGTGCAGTTCCTCCTCCTTCATCGGGGCTCTTGATTTTCTAGTTTCTCATGCTGATGCATCTCCACCATTCATTGCATTCTCCAATCATGACTATCACGCTACATTATCTTCTGACACATTACATATCAATGCTTCCATCGGGCCTCATGCTATCAATAATACAATGATTGATCCATCGATCCATGTGTGTGTGATCTATGGCACTTCTTGTTGCTATTATATCCACTATCACATATTTCATATCCAGTTCCTAAATATTATGGCTATGTCAAGCTTCTAGTCATAGTTGGTCCTCTTACCATGCTTGTGCCATTTATTTTTACACCTTCAATCAAAGGGTGTGACATACTCTTAGGTCTTCCTTGGCTCCATGCTACTCAAGCTATAATTTCTATGAATCACTTGTGTCTAAATTTTATTCACAAAAAGCAATTCATTACTATCAATGGTGTTCCGCCATGCACACCGTGGTTACAACCTCCTCTTGAGGTTTCCATTACACTCGCTAGAGCATCTAGGTCCCTAGGACCTCTCAAATCTAAAGTGCAATCTACTCCTAGCTCTCCTATTCAAAAAATACTAACTCAGTCTCATCGGTCTACTAGTCCACTCATCAGCCTAGGTGCATCTCACCTCCACAGCCTCCTTTACAAATTTGTTCATCACCTCCTAGGTCTCATGCACATAGGTCTCATTCAACAATACATCATTTGTCTCATACATCACCGATCTTAGATCATGGTCACACACTTTTATCTCCACAAACATCGGTGGAGGAACCTTATCCTTCACTTTTTTTGGATAGCATATTCATCATCATATTCTTGGGGGCATCATGCTTACTCTCCCCCTTCTAGCATTATCAAGTGTCTCATATTTCTCCTATTTCACTTCATACTTCACATCTAGTATTTTTCCTTCATCATAAAAAAATTAATACACACATCTTGCATCGTCATCATCCTATGATGCACTCTTGTGCTCCGGTTCACATGTGGCTTTTGGGGGCTCACTACATTAATGAACCTCACATCATTCACATGACATAATTCACACTCTACGCATTCATGACACATTTCTCTGGCATCATATTCTCACACATCACACTACCCTATGATGCACTCTAGTTCCAAGGTTAATACTCAACCGCCGAGGACCGTATAAATATGAAATGAACCTCACCACACTCATTCACTCTCTATGCTCTATGCTTCATTGATCATATATTTCTAGCACACACTATCAAACCATTTCTTGATGACGCGCTCTTGTTTTATGGTTCATTCTTGTCTGTTGAGGGGGAATTTATAAATGAACATGATTGCATACACATCCATACACATTCGATTAGGAGGCACGATGCTCCTATAACACTTACAACATAATGCATATCTTGGTTACACATACTCTTTCTTGCTTATACTTGCTACATGTACACATTGTTTCACATGTTAGACAAATACTTCACATGTCATTATCTTTTCTATATACACATGAACATTCACTTGTTCTCTAGTTGTGAATACATAATTTCTACAGATCCTTACATGCAACACGGATGCTTGACACTGTACCTCTTACCAGTCCCACCGAGGCTCATAGGGGAATCTACTTTCGTACACACTACATGTGTTATTGTTTTGTTTTATACTACTTCCCATTCTTACTAGCACACTATTCTACATCGGATCATGCATGCTTTGACATGCTTCTTATCTTTCTAACATGTTAACGGGTACTTCATGTGCAACATTTGATTTTTAGGAACTATTTACTACCATGGTTTTTTGACACTTTACTTGTTACTATTTGTCACTATCTTATATTGTATGCCATTATTTACGATCTTTTCCTATGTCTTGCTTGTTCGTTTCTTGTATGCTTTTGGTTCGCTTGCCCCGATTGTCTTATGAAATTGTGAGTGATGTCCCATGTTTGACCCAATTTTTGCAGTCTTCATTGTGTTCTTACTTTTTTTAGATCACACATTGTCTTCTATTTACATATTTATCTTGATTGCACTAACACATGTTTCCAGCCACTTTGTTTGTGTGTTCCTTGGTGTTTACCAAGCACATTCCCTCCCCTTGCATGGTATCGGGCCCCATCTCGGTGTCCGGTCCTCTCCTTTGGATCACATCCTCCTAACGACATCACGTGCACCTCAAATGAGGAGGGCATACATTGGGTGAATCAGTCACCCCATTCAGCAGTACATAGTCACAGCCACAGCCTACCTACACAATATAGGAACAACACAGCTTAAGACACAAAAATGGCCTAGATTCTGACTTGGGTCCTCAATTGACAACACAAACACCAACATCTAGATATAGACATGAGTGCCTGGGCACCCTTGACCCTTCCTAGGCGCCTATGACCAGGGGGTAGTTACAACAATTTTCTCATATCAACGGAGTTTTTAGCATTTCACATAACAGCCTTCTCAATACAGCACAATCCTCAAGTAATCAAAATGTATTATACCTTCATTTTTTACTTGGATCAAAATAGATCAAACTTGATCAAACTTGATTAAACTCGGAACAAAGAAGGATCAAACCATCTACACTTTGGTGTATACATTTTCGAGAAGTAGTCATGAATGGAGAATAACATTAGGCATTTATCCCCAACACTTCTTCTACCATGGCGTGAGATCACCCAAAAAACTCGCACTTGACATGAGATCACCCTAAAAACTCACACTTAGTGTGATATCACACAAAAACTCATTTTTTACAACATTTTTAGGATCCTTTCTATCCTTTTCACTCATCATGGATTAGGTGCACATGTTCCTTTTACTACTTTTCACATTTTTAACTACTTGGATCAAATTTTTCATATACACAACTTTGACTACTCTTTTCTCTCTTCTTTTGTAGGTTTATACTTAATACGCAACAAGAATAATCCCTTCATCAAGTAACAACAACAACAGTATAAATAATCCCTTAATATGTTATCCTCTTATGTAGCTTCCATGGTTCATTTGATACCTCCACACTTTTTCTTGTCTCCTTGGCACACTTTCACCATCAATCTACATGGTTATTATGTACAAATATATTATATAATTTATGTTATCAAGTATTCACTCAACAACATAAAGTGGGGGAAGATGTAGACACTAAATCACGCACTTGGGTACATTTCTAGGTCTTAATCACATACCACTATTTATATGATTCGTAATTGAGAAAAATAGTAATTGACATTTGTCTTTGGCCTCTTCTCTTTCTTTCTTGATTCCTCTGTGGTCTTGCACACCTCACTTCCCAGTCTGACTTTCACTACTTTATCTTTCTTATCCCTGGACATCATCACCCAGGTGCCCTTGACCTATTTGTATCTTACTCGCCCCTTTTATCTTTTGGGCGTCTTATTTTCTTATGGGTCGACCTTTTAGTCACAATCAATTACAAAATTCAAACAAGGGAATAATATAAATACAAATCTATGTGACCATAATAAAGGACCAAACTCTAAGAATCTACTATTATCACCTAAGGATACATCCAAAGCTATTATAAGAGCATCAAAGGCATTCATCTAACATCCATTCAAGGGACAAGGGATTGATAATTATGCATACATGCATAGGAGGGGATGTTTATTTTTCCATACACACATCTACTTACATTGCTACATCTAGATATTTCTCGCTATTCGTTGCATCTTTCACAAGAGATTCCTAGGGTATGATTCTACACACATACACACATAACTACATGGAGTCTAAGATGTAGTGCAATGCTTAGTCATAATCTCACTCTATTAGGTGACCACCAGGTTCATTACGACTCCCCATTTACATCTTTCTCTTTTTAGGATTTTATTTGTTTTGGGGTTTTTACAGGAGGTCATTTGTTTTATAGGTTAGAGGAAAAGTCTACTGGGCATAGTATGACATATATGTAAGATCAAAAACGAAGGTCAACAAACATTGTGTGACACAAAAAATTTAGATTTTGGCCATTTTCATAGTCACAGTACCCAAGAGTAGAATTTGGTGCCTATGTGCCCTATTCCACATAGATCCCATAGTACTTGTAATTTTCTAAGTGTGGTTATGACAAATTCCTCCTCCCGTTCTCAATAGTTTTCCATCCGACATACTTCAGTGATTAATTGTGAAATCGTCTAAGTCATCTATTCCCTCTTTTGCACCTAGGGATTTCATTTTTACCTAGCTTATTGCTTAGGCCAGATTTGTACTTTATTGCTTATTATTGCATTGTGCCTCTTCGCAATTATGATTTCACAAAATCTCAATATTTGTTAAATCAATTTTTAGATCCCCCATATCACCAAACCTCATTTATTGATACATATAATGAGAAAATATTTTTAATTACTTTTTTGAATCATTTCATTTAATTATTTATGTTTTTCTACCATATAATTATTTTCTATCCATATTATTTCTTGTTTCAATGGTAGATTTAGGTGGAGTAATGTTAATAATAATGAGAACAAGGCTCAAAGGAATATAGAGTTTTGAAAAAAATAGAGATAGATCTTATGTGATTAATGAGAAAGAACCTAAACATGATTTTGAGGGTGTCAATAGTTGGAGAATCCTATTGACATGGGTAGGAATCCTCCTAAGCTACCTTCTCTTAAAGTTATTGAAATTATAAAGGTTTTTGGTGAATCGGGTGAATCACGGGAAGAAAATATAAATAACTTTGAGTTAATTTGTGTTAATTTATGTATCAACAAAGAATTTGTCTCCAAATATTTTCCAAAAGTTTAAGAGATAAATAATATAAATCCGATATCGGGCTTTATCCTAGATATATATTACATTAGAATGAAATAGAAGACTAGTTAGCATAATGTTTTTGGAAAGACAATGATAAGTATGAGTTAGTTAGATTTTTTTCTAATATTTCTATTTATCCCGATATATCATATACAATGTGATTTAATAGAATATGATATATGTTTCCAACTTGACATCATATCTTCTTCTCATACTACTTTTCATACTTATGATACAACTAAGATACCTATATATTTAAGGGAAACCCATATCCCCTTTCCCAATGTTAAACTGACTACATATTTTACACATATTTATTTGTACATGTTGTTGAGTTGTGGAGCTCAATTACTTTGGATTAGCATGTAGTATGAAACTTGCTGGAAAATACAGTAACTAACATCACCATGGAAGGACCAAAGATCGGTCACCAATGATCGACATCATCGGAAAAGGAGGAACCGACATTAGTTAGGGCTAACTAGCGTACATTATCTATGTGTGTAGATGTTTTAATTAACTCTCAAGAATTAGATCTATTTTAGTGTTAAAGCATATCTATTGATTGTAATTGCATGGCTAAGTGCCTTAAGTTTGTATACGCCTATATAAGCATGAAAGCTAGGGTTTAGAAGTAAGAATTAAGAAGAACTTGTAAAAGTTGATGATTATTGTGAGAATAATTATGTGAGAGAGAATTCTTGGTGAAGAAGCAAAAGTTTGGGTGAAAGACAATACTATACATTTGAGAGGTGTGGAAGATTGTAAATCTTGTCAAATATTTGGATAATAGATTGGCTTGTTTCTTGGTGGACGTAGCCCACACTGGGTGAACCACGTTAAATCTAGTGTTGATTTATATCTCTTGTTTTGTATAATTCTTCTGGTAGAATATCCACTTTCATTGCATGTATGTTTAGATCTGATATATTATCTATACAACCTTGTGCTAACCCCAACAATTGGTATCAGAGATTTGTTTGAGGGTTTTATGTGTTGATAGATTTAATCACAGAGGGTTTTCTGATTGAGTGGGAGCTACAACAATGGCAAAGAAAAAACAAATACAAGGCAAAGAAGTTTGATGGCCGAAATTATCAATTATGTAAGATGTAGATTGAGGATTATCTGTATCAAAGAGATTTTTATTTACCATTGGATGAGAATTCTAAACCTATGAAGATGACTGATGAAGAATGGAAGATTCTTGATAGAAAGACTTTGGGATCTATAAGATTGATCCTGACAGCATCCGTGGCTTCCAATATTATAGAAGTGACTTCTACGATAGGGTTAATGAAGTCTCTTGCTAATTTATATGAAAAACCTAGTGCTTCAAATAAAGTTTATTTGATGAAGAAACTATTTAGTTCTAAGATGCATGAAGGTGGATCTGCATCTTGTCATTTGAATGATTTATGATCTATTGTAAATTAGTTAAAATTGGTTGATATTCCATTTGATGATGAAGTGAAAACACTTTTATTCTTATGTTCTTTTCCTGATAGTTGGGATAACTTGGTAATGGATGTTAGTAATACAACATCTGATAATAATATTTTGAATTTTGATGATGTGGTTAGTATAATCTTGAATGAAGAAATTCGCAGGAAGAGTATAGAGGAATCATCATCTGGGAATGCTTTGAATGTAGAAATTAGGGGCAGGTAGAAGGAGATATCCAAGAGTAATAGTAATGGGAAATCAAAGTCAAGGGATAACAGATCTAAATCCAGAGGTAAGGGAATTACTTGTTGGAAATTTGGAAAGAAAGGACATGCAAAGAAAGATTGTTGGTCAAAGGATAAAGAGAACCAACAACCAGACAAAGGTAAAGAAGAAAATATTGCTACAACAAAGGTAATGCAAGATACTCTTATTATTTATTTAGATAATAGAATTGAATCATGGGTTTTAGATTCAGAGCTTCTTTCCATGCAACCCCTAATAAGGGTTATTTTAGAAATTATGTCCAGGGAAATTTTGGGCATGTTTATTTGGGTGATGATGAACCTTGCAATATTACTGGTAAAGGGGAAGTTCATCTAAAATTGTAGAATGGAAATACATGGGTATTAAAAGATGTGAGGCATGTGCCAAGCCTCGGGAGGAATCTTATTTCTGTAGGGCAACTAGGTGAATCTAGTTGCATGGTTACTTTTATAGGAGACTCTTGGAAAGTCACCAAGGGTTCTTTTGTTGTGGTAAGAGGTAAGAAGGTAGGAACGTTATATTTATCTACATGTGTTACTAATTCCTTTTCTGCATTATCTACTTCAGATTCGATGCATGCATGTGGCATAATCGGTTGGGCCATATGAGTAAAAAAGGAATGTAGATCTTAAAGGTTAAGGGTAAGTTATCATATTTAAAAGGTTTAGATCTTGATTTTTGTGAACATTATGTCTTTGGAAAGTAAAAGAGAGTGAGATTTCTCAAATTTGGGGCAACTAAGGAGTATAAATTAGAGCTTGTACACTTAGATGTGTGGGGACCAACTTAGGTAGCTTATCATGAAGGATCCTAGTATTATGTTACTTTCATTGATGATGCTACAAGAAATGTATGAATTTATTGTATTAAACGTAAATGTGATGTATTTGAGACTTTTAAAATATGAAAAAGCCCATATTTAGAATGAATCAAATTCAAAGTTAAATTGCCTTAGATGTGACAATGGTGGTGAATATTGTAGCAAGGCTTTCAATGATTATTGTTCAGTGAATGGGATATGTAGAGAAAGGATGGTTCCAAGAACACCACAAGATAATGGTGTTGCAGAAAGAATGAACATGATAATCATGGAATGTGCTAGAAGTATGAGGATACATTCTGGATTGCCTTTGTAGTTTTAGGTAGAAGCAGTTGATACATTGGTTTATTTTATTAACCGTGGGCTTTCAAGTTCACTAGATGGAGGAATTCCAGAGAGGAATATTGGACTAGAAAATAGGTAGATCTTTCTTTTCTTAAAGTTTTTAGTTTAAAAGCTTTTGTGCATATTGATAAGGAAAATATGAAAAAGTTGGATGCAAAATCCAAGAGATGCACTTTCATTGGTTTTGGATCTGGTGATTTTGGATTCTATTTTTGGGATTTAGATAATTCTAAAATTATTACAAGTCGTGATATTGAATGGAATGAAAAGAGAATGTATATGGATAAAATTTTGATACCCGAGGACGAACTGTTGAGAAGTTTTGAATGAAAATGAACTCTCGATTTAAAAGAAATACCGAAAAATTACATAAGAACCGGTGTTAGTTGACCCTTGACCAACATCGGTCAGCTGAATCAGTATCACTTACAGAAGATACAAACCAACATCGGTTAGCAGAACTGATGTCGGTTACAAGTGACCAACGTCAGTCACTTACAGATTTGATACGAATGTCCAGGAGGTCCAGAATGAGCCTCTGGTACCCCAAACTCTTGTGAGAAGGTCACAAAGGGTAAGTAAACCTCCAAAAAGATTTACACCTCTATTTTATTTATTATTGAATGATAATGGTGAACCAATTTTTTTGAAGAAGTAATGTAAGATAAGACCCATGTCTAGTGGGAGCATGACATGAATGAGGAGATGGAATCCTTGGAATAGAACCAAACTTGGGATTTGGTTAAGTTATCAACAGTAAGAGGACATTGTAGAACAAGTGGGTTTACATGATCAAGGAAGAAGAGGGTGGATAGAAAAGGTACAAGGCAAGGCTTGTAGTAAAGGGATTTACATAGAAAGTAGGTATTGAATTTGGTGAAATATTTTCTCCTGTTGTAAAGATGACTTCTATTCGTATTGTATTGAGTTTAGTTGTAGTAGAGATTTGCATTTAGAGCAAATATATGCAAAGATGAATTTCCTTCATGGTGATTTGGATGAAGAGATTTATATGTAGCAGTCACTTGGGTATGAAGTCAAGGGTAAGGAGAAATTAGTGTGTAGGTTGAAAAAGAGCCTATATGGGCTCAAACAAGCTCCAAGATAATGGTACATGAGGTTTTATAGTTTTATGCATGAGCATGGTTACTTAAGATGTGAATTTGACCATTGTGTTTATTTCAAGAAGCTTGAAAATGGGAGCTACATTATTTTGTTACTGTATGTGGATGATATGCTTATTGCAGGATCTAATATGCGGGACATTGGTGAGCTTAAGGGAAAGCTAGCTCACACATTTGCTATGAAGGATTTAGGAGCTGAAAAAAATAATCATCGGCATACAAATACATAGAGACGGGAAGAACAAGAAATTGTATTTGTCTCAAGAGGATTATATCTACAGGGTGTTAGAAATGTTCAAGATGCAAAATACAAAACTTGTTAGTACACCTATGGTTGGAAACTTCAAATTGAGAAAAGATTAGTTTCCTTCATCACATGAGGAGGTTAAATACATGACACGAGTTCCATATGCTTCAGAAATTGGGAGTCTCATGTATGCTATGGTTTATACCAGACCAAACATTGCACAGAAGTGGGAGTTATGAGTAGATTTATGGCTAATCCAGGTAAAGAACATTGGAAAGTAGTCCAATGGATACTCAGGTATTCAAAAGGGACATCTAGCATGTAGTTATGCTATGGAGGTTCGATATTTAATTATGTGGCTATGTTGATTCGGATATGGCTGGAGATCTGAATGGTAGGAGGAGCACTACTGGATATATTTTCACAGTAGGTGGGATGATAATTAGCTGATTTCAAGATTACAGAAGGTTATGGCTTTGTCTACTACAGAGGTAGAGTATGTTGCAGCTACAAAGGCTAGCAAGGAGATGATATGGATGAGTAGGTTCATGAAAGAGTTGGGAAAGGATCAAGATGATTGAAAAATGTTTAGTGACAATCAGAGTGTGATTCATTTGGCAAAGAACTCAACATTTCATTCAAAAGTGAAACACATTCAGTTGAGGTATCACTTCATATAGCAGGTATTGGAGGATGGCAAGTTGAATCTAGAAAAGATTCATACAAGTGATAACCTTGTGGATATGATAACAAAGCCCTTAGCAAAGGAGAATTTGGAGCTACACTCCACTTTTTTTGGTCTTGGAGTTTGAGACTTGAAGAGGATGAAATAAAGCTAAGGAAGGATCCAAGAATGACGTTGTACAGGTATAGTGCATTAATTAATCTCTAAGTGTGAGATTGTTGAGTTGTGGAGCTCAATTACTTTAGATTATCATGTAGTATGAAACTAGTTGGACAAAACAAGAATTGACATCGATTAGGGAGGTACCAAAGATCATTCGAGCAAGGAGGAATTGACATCGGTTAGGGCTAGCCGATGTCACTACTTACTGTGTGTAGATGTTTTAATTAACTCTCGTGAATTAAATCTATTTTCGTGTTAAAGAAAATCTATTGATTTTAATTGCATAGCTAATTGCCCTAGGTTTGTATACGACTATATAAGCATGAAAGCTAGGGTTTAGAAGTAAGAATTAAGAAGAACTTGCAAAAGTTGATGATTATTGTGAGAATAATTGTGAGAGAGAAAATTCTTGGTGAAGAAGAAAAAGCTTGGGTGAAAGAAAATATTGTACATTTGAGAGGTGTGGAAGATTGTAAATCTTCAATTGTATATCTTGTCAAATATTTGGATAATAGATTGGCTTGTTTCTTGGTGGACATAGCCCACACTGGGTGAACCATGTTAAATCTGGTGTTGATTTATATCTCTTGTTTTGTATAATTCTTCTGGTAGAATATCCACTTTCATTGCATGCATGTTTAGATCTGATATATTATCTATATAACTTTGTGCTAACCCCAACACATGCTTAAGCATCCATATAATTATTTTAAAAAGGATACAATTATTCATTCTTCTCATACTTATACTACCAATGACACACTTGACCATTCTATGTTGATTACATATCATATACATGATACCGCTTATGATCATATAACATATGCTACTTTGTATACAACTTGGTATGTTTTTATGGCTCATAATGATTCTATATAACCTATTTTAATTGTGGTTGTCCTTGTGTCTCTCCTTATTTCTAAGGTTGATACAGAAAACCCTCATGGTGTAGAGTCTCTAGCATATTTATTACGTACACCTCTTACTAGTATACTTATAATTAATCCAAATTTGGCTAGGCATTTTTTTATCTATATGGTTATTCCCTCACACTCTTTTCAATGATAATTCAAGCTACATACTGCTCATAGGATTTTTACTCAAGCATATACTATTATAATTTCTTCTCATAGGTATTCTTACCATGTATATCATTTCACACATAAAATATATTTTGTATATAGGGGCTTGCATCCCGTCCGCATACTTGCACATGACATACATCTTCAAATCAAACTCATCAGCTTAGCTCTTGTGGTATCCAATTTCTTGCACTATTTCAAAAAACTACAAAAAACATTCAAGTAATCACATAATGCAAAATACATTCACATATGATAAAAATACAAAATTAAGACATCTTATAACATGTTTGACTAGCTTGTTGATTTTTACATGCTAGTGGTTATATAGATTTGATACACAACATATCTATTATTTACACACATCATTCATGAGGTATCTTGAGCTTGATGCAAGATACTCGTAGATTGTTACATGATGATAGGATCTATCTTGGTTATTTAGACTACTATCTTGGGGGAATCCGTTCACACTTTATAGGTGTTTTTTGTTTCATTACATGTTACTTTACACATTCCTCATTATGCGTATTTACATACATTGTGTATATCAATAATATTAGAACATTGAAACTAACACATTTATCTTTTGTAACGCTAGCTTGTCATTACTATCTCTATTTTCATTGTTACTAGTTGTTACACATGTTTTCTACACTATTGTAACTACTTGTTAATGTAGATTAATGCCTTGATTACCCACTACATGAATTTATCTAATTATGACACCATGTTTGTTTTGTTTATATTTCATACGGGCCTTACTTGTCTTATGAGACAAAGGGTGTCTAATGTTTTTAGTTTCATGCCTATTTTATGTGTATGCACTTGATTCTATGATTGTGGCACATTGTACCTTCTATACGATTATCTTGTAAAACCATGGGTGTCCTATGCTTTCTGCTCCATGTCTATATATGACTATTATTTTACATGTTTTTACTTACTTGATTTCATATTGTTTTTTCTATTATGCTAATTTTTATAGTACTTTTTTCTATGACATGGTTTATATGCTAATTATAAATTTTTTGACTATGGAGTAAGACATGATTTATATTATTATCTATTATTACTAGATGCTTTACACATGTATTCTTTATGGTTTCTTATTGTATGTTTCTCATTCTTTGTACCATGGTTTCCACCATGTGTAACCCCTTTTGTAGATACATATTGCTAATGGTGACCACCAATTTATCATTACACATCCTCTTACACATATTATCAAACATATCATACATGGGTACACATATATTATTTTGAGACGTGTGCTCAATTTTTTATCACATGTACCTCAAAATAGGGGAACTCAACTTGGAATTTCTACAAATATAGGTATATTACAAGGTACAGAACATATCTCTACATGGACAAAATCCTAGAAAAGGCCACATATAGTGAAATGCAATATAATTCATACATGGTAAAAATATAAAGAAAATTTAGGAACTTGGTATGGTCTTGACCTCTCCATACATTCCCAAATAAAAGGAAATTTTAATCAAAACTAAAGTTCTTTTATAGATTGTGCCATATATTTACATGGTCTCTATATAATTACACACACACACACACACACACACACACACACATTACATATTTCAAATTATTTTTAAGGGGGTGAGTACTTCATTATGTATTTATAATGGTAATTTTGATATAGTAACATAATGTGTTTGGGGAATGGGCCTCCATCTCCCAAAAAAATTATTAGAGTTCTCATAATCAAATCCATAGTAGCACCTTATCGTGCACAACATGGGTTATTCAATATAAGGTTTGTTGGAACAAATTGGGCTTATATCCATTTGAAAATGTGTGGTCCATGAGTTTTGTTTTTTTGTTTAAATCTTTAAAACATTCAAAAAGAAAGGGAAAGGATATTTAATCCTCCCCTTCACTCATTTTAGAACCTACCTAGAATTATGGTTCAAGGTACGTGATACTCAATACATATAGCTTCAATTAGGTAGAGAGGGGATAAATCTATATAGAGGGCCCCAAAGATATATAGATAAGGTGGGGAAGGGGTGATCGTAGCCTTTCCTTTGATGTAGAGAACAAATGGGTGCTCGAACCCCTATATAGATAGCTTCCCTATATACACAACTTCTAACCACACAAAAACCATCTAGATCTCTTCTAATCTCTATGGATGGGGCCATCTATCACTCTATCTCTAAAATTCTATTTCTAGTCTTAATGAATATTATTATAATTCTATTTTTATTCGTAATAAATATTTTTATAATATGTTAACTTGCGAGAGGGATTGGTGTGTCTCTGCTAACCACCTATTAGATTATGGTTGAATGGATCTGAATTATCCAAAAATATTTGAATATCACCCTATTAGTTATTTACAATGGTTCTAAGTTGATTTGGGTGTCCATCAAAAATCAAACATGAGAAGGATAGGGCGAAAATGATACTAGACTCTCTTTCATCGTTATTAAGAATGGAAATCACTCTAATCTTACCCAAGTCTTACATAAGAAACATGAGAAAACAAAAATGCATTGAAACATTTCTAAATATAATCTAGGAAATCGGTTAGAGGAAATGAAAACAACGAATCAAAATTCTACATAAAACTAATAAAATAACTATTTTGCATTCCCGTGGATCATGAAAAGGGTTATTCAACCTATTATTGTCTCAAGCTAACCATATTCAACAAAAATAAAATTAATTATCCATAAACTAACATCTCTCGAATACTTAATCACTAATATTATATTGGTATATCCCATAAAAACATTGCGAGAAGCATCAATTCATAAAAATAAGACTATCTAGGACATATCTCTTACCCTATAGAAATAAATGAAACTAAATGTATTTGATCGTATAGGACTCTCAAACATAATTTATTAATTTCAAGAAACTAAGGAACCAATAACACAAATGTGAAACTACAAATTCGCCTCTATATTAAGTTCACTATATAATGAATTTTACAAAGTGATTACATCCATTTTAGGCTAGGGACTAAGCCACTACCGTTGTAAAATTTGAAGCTTCTATAAAATCCAAAATTACACTATTAAACTATAACCACAGCTGGAAAAATAAAATGGGAACAAAATCCCATAAGTTACAATAATTTCCCCCCTAAATAGACTTATCTGTGATCACAATTATAGTGGTTAAACATAGATGGAAATATAGAGATCCATAATACTGAAAGATGCCCAAAAAACAATCAATTTAATCAATGTGATCCTTGGAGATCAAGAGGAGAATAAATGAATTTATAGTTTCCACTTGTCCAAAATAGACCACAATGTGTTTTAATAGATTAATCCTTGATATAAATCCTCCTATGTATTTGGTGGGACAAAAATGGAATATGCGGTTGAAAGGCATATTTACAAAGCATGAGAAATGATTTGGGTTCCAAAAAATGAAGAAATGAGTGAAAAATACCCAAATTTATGTCACAAAAATATCTACAAATACTTAACTATTTTATCCTAAATCAATCTTTATGTGTATCCCTCTAAATTACGCACCCAATGGTTTAAGTCTCGCATGAAATGGTGGCTCTAGTCAAAATGTATGATTAAAAACAAGGAATTATTGTGCCTCCATTTATTTTAACAAGTCAATCTAATATTTGGTCACCTTGAACTTTGATTTAATCCACCAATGAAAATTATGCATGTGGCTACTATTAAATTATATTATGGTTTGGATGATCTAAACTCTTGGTGAATTAGCTTTAATAAAAGCTAGATCCACATGTTAGCTTGTCTGAAACTCAAGGTTTTGAGCTTCCTTGGGCTCTTCCATATTTTCCATGATAGATCATTGGGACCTATGGATTACCAACATTAGTCGATGTGGCATCATGACTTATAATTTTTGACTCATAATTTAGCCAATTTTCCCACCTTGTTCTTGGGGTCTCGGGATTTCTCGGGATTGATTTGATTTTTCTTCTATGAAATTCCAATGACCATGTGACTTCGAGGTGAAACATGATTTGATTCCTTAGTATTATGATCTTGAGACTTTCGGGTTTCTCATTTTGTTCTCCTTGTGAATTTTCATGACCACATGACTCCAAGGTGGACTAATCCTCGAGTCTCATAATTCTTAAGTTCTCGAAATTTTGAAATCATCTCCTCCTTTAATTATTTTTGTGAAACTTCTTAGAACTAATCTCATAATCTTGAGTTTATTGGAAATTTTCCTTCTATATATTTGATATTTCTTCGAGATCTCAAAACTTCCCGGTTCATAGGAATTATCGGCATTTGTGAGACTTAGAGATTTAACAAATTTTTGTGAGACTTAGCAAACTTGTCAATTGAGCCAAAGCAAGACCCTTCCACCTTGTCTTCTTAACATTTTGACCATTCTCATGTTCTCAAGATCTCGAGGATTCTCAATAACTTTAAAATATTCATGAGGACCTTGAGTTCTTAAACTTGTTTGATCTCTATTTTTGAAACCTTCGAACGACATGGTGGTCTCTCAAAATTCTCGAGGTATCAAGAAGACTTGTTCTCCTTGAGAAGATTCAGTTCTCTCGAGATTTGGTAAATTTTTAATACTTAAGAAACTTTACCAAGTGTTAATGGGATGATCCATGTGTTGTTTGGGACACATGGTGTTGATCAACACCACTTCGAACCTTTCAATTTTTTTGAAATGATGACATTATATTTTATGGTTTGGAAACAATGGAAAATAGGAAGCTAATTGTCGTTTGCACATTTCAAGCCCATTTTGACCCAAAAAGTGTCTAGTTGTTAGGTTTTGATTTATTTTCAAAAATAATATATACTAAACATTAAAACAAACTAGTTAAAGCACATATTCTGATCAAATTAAAAATGAATCAAATATTTAAATGTTAAAGATATAAACAAGTTATAAACCTAGTTAAACTCTGTCATTTTAACATGTTTAATTAAAATGTAAAACTAGAGACTTTTAATCATGTCAAAGATCTTTATAACCAATTTTTAGCATATGATGAATAAAGGGGGATATATTGTCTTGTCAAAAGGGAATGGGGGTGTGTTGGTAAAAAAATGACAACTATGATGAGGGAAATATTCAAAAATGTGCTTAGAATATATAATCTTTGGTTTATCACCCCAAGGAAAGTGTTATAACAAGGAAAAATGGTTATAATTTATTATTTAAATTGAGAATACAAATTTATGCCATTACTCTTGATATGATAAGTAACAAGCTTCCAAGATTCAAGTATGTGATTGTTGTGTAAATCCAACCTTCTTTAAAACTTAGATTGAATGATCAAAACTTATTAAACTTGTGACTCCATTACATGAATGTTTTCTAATCATTTCTTTGCTACCATTAATCATTCATATCCTTAAAAGAGGTACTCTTGGCTCCACTTCAAGCATTTCTCCATTTCCTATCGATGTCCATATCCCCGATGGAGGTTTCTCAAATCACCCCCTTTTAAGGAAACTTATTCAAATTTATTTTATTTTGACTTTTCAAGAGAAGCTTCACTTCTAATTTTATCATTTATCTCACTTTATATTGTTTCATGTATTTTATACCAATTAGAGGGTTGGAAATTAGTTCAAATTTAACAATATTGTTTCTACAAACTTTAAAGTTAATACATTTTTTCATCAACTTGTATAAGTATTTAATATGTGAATTTTATATGACTCTCTTAAGCATGAAACTTTTGTAAAACCATATTTGATCACATAAAACAATCCTAAACTTCAAACATAAGAAAATTTCAACAATTTATTCTAAAATCTAGAAAAAATTAAACCTTTAAAATCTAAATTTCATCCACTCTTGAGATATAACCTTTAGTTGTTTCCATCTAGTGTTACTTGTACATATGAATCTAGAAATCAGAATAACCTATACAAATTTATTGAAAAAATAGACTACCTAAGAAAGCATGAGAGATAAACTAACAAAGAAAGGCAAGATAACTATGGAATCCTGAAAAACTATATAATATCTAATTAATAAGTAACACCGATATATTAAAGATGAAGGTGGATGCACCTAGAAACTTAGAATGAGACACTTGTTATCAGCAAGGTAAAAATATATTTACACTCCTAATATTCCTTAAAGAAATGTCTACATCCTTGTATTCCCTCCAAAAATATAGAAAAACAAGCATTCTAATCAATAGAGTTATTGATTTCTCTATAAAAATAGCAAATAGATTGGGTTGACAAAGAGTTACCTCAAAATGTAGGAAATGAAATGTTTGAAACTCTTTTACCTCAACCGTAGTGATTTAAGGAAATGTGGGATTTATTTGAATGATATCCATTAAAAGCCTCCCCTCATCAAGCTCTATCTTAATATCTTTTACAACTTAAATTTCCTTCCTTTTTTCATGGCCAAGGAATATATCCATCCACTCCTTTTCTATTTTTAGAAACTAGGATGTTAGATATGATTCATTTTGATTTTGTTCAAACTTTGTCTCAACTAAACAATGGACTTTGAATCAACTGGTTTATCATATTTCCATCTTCAATCATCTATTTTTATCATCCACATTAACCACATCAAAAATATGTTCTAAATCTAAAAATTAAAACTCCAACACATCCTCCTACAGTTTATCCATAAACCTATCCAAATAAGAAAATATAAATATAAGCATCATTATCTTCAAAATGATTGGAAATATTTAATAATGAATTATTTTTTAAAGTAAATTTAGACTATAAGAATCATCAGTGTTGGAATTTTCATGTTGAATAATAGTATCAAGAATATTGGTAGGAATGGAGCCAAATGTAGGAGTGAGGGGATTCTCGAGAGGTGGAATAGTAGTAGTTATGGGAGTAGACAAGGTGGGTGAAATGATATCAGTAGTGTGAGTGGGAATATATGGTATGCTTGTAGAGGTGGAAGAAGACTATGAAGCACTAGATTGACCAACATCATATGTATCAATATTGCTATATGGAATAGGTTGTGATGGAGGAATTGACATAGCAATAATATGGTCTATGTGATAGAACTTGAATGGATCAGGGTCAACAAAAATGGTATGATCATAACCATCATGTAATAATTTAACCCACTAATGAGATATAGAAGAGATGACATGCATTGCGTGAATCCATGGTCTACCTAGCAAGAGATTAAATTGAAATGATGCATCAATAACGAAGAATACCATAGGAACAATCTTAGGCCCAACTTGTATAGGTAAAGTAATAGTACCCAAACATGTGTGAGTAGTGGAATCGTAGCCATGAATGAAATCAATTTTTTAGTAATTATATTATCAGTAATGCCAATTTTCCTAAGGAGGGAATGCACACATAATTTTATATCAGATCCATTGTCAATGAGTACATGCTTGATGCAAATGGCATCGATAATAGTGGTGATAAGAAAAGGTGCAAATGGATTTTCATCATCGATGGAGGTATATCCTCATCACTAAATGATATAGCATGTGGCATGTTTTTAAGATATTGAATAAGATGTGTAAAGGCCACATGTGAATTATTACTTTCAATGTGGATAGAATGAAGGGCAACCTCTAATGTATGACAACAATCAGGTGCATTGTGTAACAAATAATAAAGAGAAATTTTTACAGGTGTATTCTTAAGTTACTCAATGATGTCATAACCCTTAGAGGTGGTGGTAGGTACTGTAGAAGTAATTGGTGGTGGAATAGAATCCCGTGGAGTTGTAGGAGGGTGAGTGTAGTGAGTAGTGACTACATTAATGGATGGATCAACCATAGGAGTGATGAAGTAAGGAGGAGGATGAGTATGAACTTGCATGAAATCAACAATGGTAGTAATCATGCCAAAAATAATATTTGGGGTGAAATAAGGATAAGAAAATTGATTCATGAATTGAGAAGAAGGAGATATATTTTGATACATGCTCAAAAGGTAGGATGTTCAGGTTCACCAAATGATTTAACAAAAATATATTTTTATGCTAAACCCTAGTATTACAGAGTAACTAATGTAAACTATGATAATCCAATACTAGAGCATAGATGACACAAGAAATACATTAAAAATTTATGAAACGCAAAGTGAAAGAGAGGGAAATAATGACTTAGCTATTTTTAGCTTGATCCGATGTCTCGTGCGCAGGCATCGGGAAAATTGATGAAAAATAAGGGTAGAATGTCATAATCACTCGTAATAAATTATGGAATTGTTGACAGAAATGGACTAGTGCACCTAGAGTGGGGTGAGGGATCCTAGGAAAAAGAGACCTCTATTAGGCACCTATGACTGTGTAGGAGCTTGAAATCTAGATTTTTGGTGTTGTAATAGTGTCACCGATAGTTTTTGTTAGTCTCTTGTATGTCACACCTTGTTCGCAAAAGTCTCCCGTAAACTATAAAGAGATGTTGACCTGTAAAACCCTAAAACTACATCAAATACTAAAGAGAAAATATGTAATATGGGGAGTCAGAATGACCCCGATGGTCACCCGACTGAGTGAACTTACAATCAAGCGTTGCGCTACATATTAGACTCCATGCAGCTTCTTGTGAGTATGTTAAAGAATCATGCCATAGGAATACCTTGTGAAAGTGCACTTGATAGCAGGTGATAGCTAGATGTACCAATGTAAATAGATGTGTGGATGGAAAAATAACTTCCCCTTCTTATGAAGTATATACAGAAAATGCAGTCCCTTGTGCCTTGAATGGATGTTAGATGGATGCCTCTAGTGCTCTTAGATGCCTTTAGATGTAAGCTTAGGTAATGATAATTTATTATTAGAGCTTGGTCCTTTATTTGGTCACATAGCTTTGTATTTATATGATTCCCTTGGTTGAATTTGTAATTAACAATTGGAAGGCTGACCCATAAGAAAATAAAATGCCCAAAAGATAAAAGAAGCCCAAAAGAGCGAGAAAGGTAGAAAAGAGGCCTGGGCACTGGGCACTAGTGTCCTAGCCGGGTGATGGTGTCCAAGGTCATGAAATATAAAGTAATAAAGATAAAACTAGGATATAGGGTGTAATGCAAGACCAAATAGAAAGCATTAAATATAGAAAAGAGGCCAAAGCTAGCTATCAATTACTAGTTTTCTTGCTTAGGAGCCCTTTCCCCTAACACATATTTTCCCAAATACATTGTATGTGATCTGCTCAAATTCTAAGTCAAATAAAAATTATTTTCCCTACCAGTGGAATTGGTTAGAATCCTTGAGCATAGAAAAATGGCGTTGGAATATTTGGGATTAAAGGAAAATATAACTACTAAGGAGAAAACCGTAGTTTGAAAGGTGACCTCTACTACTATTGCTAAAAATATAATTGAGGCAGTCAAGGAGAGGTTGAACCTCTTGACGTATATTTGGGAACTTCCCTTGTTGAAACAAAGTTAGATGTTGGTGCCCATTTTGAGAATTTATGTGAACATTTCCTTCCCCGTGCATTTCCATTGTCCTTAACTCTTGTAGTGTTTTACCTTCGCATGGCTAACCAATATTTGAAGTTTTTCCTATGACCCCACTCACGAGGTAGAAAAACATTGTGTCAAATATGGGTCCACTATATCATTTTTAACTAACACCTTTACATTTTGCATGATTTATGGTATGTTATTGATCTACGGGTTTATGAACGCAAGGGAAATCTTGTGGGGATCCCTTTGGTATGTTTATACTTTTGAAGGAAGGAGTTTTTACCTTCAGTAAATTGGTTTGGTGTGAATTTTCAATTTCACGGTTGGTGCACATTTGTAAAATGCAAATCCATCTCCGCTACCCAAAAAAATGGCATATTTGGGGTATCTTTTCCTTGACATGCCTCTAAATCCTATTTGTAATTTATGCAAAATTATAATATGTAAGTTAATCCTGACACTTGATAAACCAAATATTCCATTAAATATTGTAAGGAAGAGATGAGCATAACTTGTGTCCTTTCACTTTGTAAATTCACACATCATATGAAAGTGCAAGATGTAGCCTAGCCCCAAAATTCAAAGAGGACATGTGTGACTCCACTTATGCATCTTAAATGAGCAAAAATATTATGTATACTAGTACTTTGCATTTTCCAAAAATGGTGTGCAATAGCAAGGGAAATATTGATGTGTAATTGATGGGTCATTGTATTCTCCAATCATTTAACTAACATGATCTTTTATTAGTGTCATTATAAATTGGGGTTGTGTCCTAGGTTGTATGCAATGGAGATTTATGTAACCAATTTTCCTATTGGGTCTTCTGTTTGGGGGTTGTTGTGAGATCTTTCTAAGTTGGTTACTAATCTATGAAAACTCAATGTAAATCTATAGAATTAAGTTATTGTGATGAAATGAAGTCTAAAAGCTATACTTCTAATTTAAATGGAAATGCGCACACAGAATTTGAAAGAACAAAATTGAAATTGCACACTTGTAACTAAAAATCAGTAGAAGTAAAAGCACATGCTAACTAGACTTTGCATAAAGGGAAACACACATTCTAATAGAAATTTCAATAGGGAAAAAAATACGTTCAAACAGAGATTGCAGTAAAAATTATCAAAAAACCATATGCGTATGTGAATGTAATGTAAACAACCTCTTGTCTCCTTGGTCGAGTGGGCCCTTGCTCTCCCTTGGGATAGAGGAAATCTCAACAACTCTAGATCCTCAAAATGATGCTCACTTATATTAATTCAAATAATTTCCATGACATATCTAGTACGTGAAAAGAAGAGTGCTAAATACAACAGGCTATATATTGCAGATTATATCTAAAATAATAGCTACTACAATGTTCTTAAGAAGGTGTCTTTATATAGACACAAGCAGTTATAGAATATGCCATAATAGCTAGCACTAACATCTCCCACTAATCAAAATGATCAAGACTCATAAATTCCTATAGGACTACTAGAAACAAGTCCCATACTTATAGGTCGATAGGTGGAAAAAGTCTTTGCTTCCACATTCCAGCTCCAAACTTAGACTTCTTAATTACATTGGTAATAAACGTTCATTATTTCCCTACACACATCATCACATTTCTCTCACGGAGGCAGTTAGTAGGAAGTTATACAATAATTAGGTTGCATGAGAAAAAAGCAAGGAAAATGCATTAAACTCACTAAGATATAACTATACAAAGCATCCCCATGCATTATAAAATCATATCTAAATGACAATTTATTAATCATAGGAATGATATAAATGAGCCAAATAATGCACTCATTCGGATGAAGTCAAGCCAACCAGAATCATAAAATACCTACGAAAGCACAACATTCCTGAGTAATGGGTCCGGAGAATCGGGCTCTGACTTTTTCTTTTGTCCCATGATGAAGGTGAATGAATCTAGATAGTAGAGAAACAAGAAAAAGGGCGTGCTTGAATTCACGGTGTGATGGTAGGTAGAATGGTGCGTTCAATATTCATGAAGAAACGATAGGAAGTGGTTAGGAACTATCAATTTGAAATGCACATGGATTCTCAAATCGCATAAAATCATGAGCAAATTTGGCGGTGTAAAAGGTTGACAAGACTAGGTATCCATGAGTAGTTTTGATATGTGAGACGATGCACATCCCATCGCTTGAAATGGAAATGCCACCTGTCCCTTTCGTAGAATGTGACACATGTGGTGTGCGCGGAAATCATGACTCATTACACCCTCATGCTTCGTCATGTCGTAGTGTCAGATTCAATTTGGAAGGATATCCATAATAAATACATTGAACATTGTGTATGGATGTAATTATGATAAGTTCATGCATGGGGAGTTGCTTCATAAGGAAATATCTATAGTGAATTAGAATGCACTTACCCATGCTAGTTCAACGTTTGATATCCATAGATTTCCCGTCCTACAGTCCAAGATAAAATGTGATTAGTGGCCTTTAAAGAATGAAGATTTCTACATTTATTGAAAACAAAACAACTAACTAAGGGAAGAAGATCAAGGTCATGACCATCCTCCTTTATTTAAATTGAAATACAACAATTACTTCTAGGATGGAGGGGTGAAGAGCCACCTCAACATGCATTTCCTCACTCAACATGATGTCACTGGTGAAATTTCCCTTGTCAAGAGGTCATTGATAAATCCTGATTCTGTGTCCATTCATAAGAAGCTTTCTTCTGTCGCCATCGATTGGTAACAATCACACAGAGACGTTATCAAACACTTTATCAATCTAATATGGGCCCAACTAGCATGTCTGTAACTTACCTTAAAACTGTTGATATTTAGAATCAAAGAGTAAGACCCATTCTCCCTCATGAAACATCCTGGATTTGATATGAGCATCATGTCAGGTCTTCCTTTGATGTTGGAGAATTTCTACCTATTGTTGTGCTTCCATCCATATTTCATCCAATTCATTCAGCTGCATCACCCATTCGTGTTGTGCTTCATCCAAATTGATGCCAACTTCTAGTGTTGTTCTCCAGGTGCGTAACTCAAACTCTACAGTAATAAGTGGCTTCTTCCCATATACCAACTCATACGGAGAAAAACCAGTAGTGGTGTTCCAGGTCGTGTTATAGGCCCAAACTACCTCGAGAAGTTTTGGTACCTAATTTTTCTATCAAAGACTGACCACTTTATTAGAATTTTCTCAAGATCTCTCATTGGTGACTTCCACCTGCCCATTGGATTGGGGGTGATATGGTGATGATTTCTGGTGCTTGATTTGGTAGATTTCTAGAAAATCCTCAATCATTTTAGACACAAATTGAGGACCTTGATCAGATACAATGGCCTGGGGGCCCCAAATCATAGTAATATCTCGATTGTCAGACAGGATCAAAATAACATCCTCATTGGTAGATGCCAATGCTTGAACTTTAGCCCATTTCATGACGTATTTTGTGCATACCAAGAGGTATTCTTTCCCAAAATATGGGGGATCAAAAGGTCTAATGAAATCAATTCCCCATTTCTCAAATGGTCCTAAGACTAGTTGAGGATTAAGAGGCATTTCCATGGATAGTGTAGGCTTCCCCATTCTTTGACATGCATCACACTGCCACACATACTTCTTGATAGTATTGTGGAGGGAAGGCCAATAGTACCTAGCTCCAAGGACTTTGTGAATTTTCCTCTTTACTGAGTAATGTCCTCCTCCTGGCTCATCATGACAAGCTCACAGTATGTCGTATACTTCATCTTCTCGAATACACCTATGAAGAACCATATCAGACAACATTTAAATAAAATTCCATTACACCATTTATATTTTGCACTATTTTAAACCAATCTTTGTCTCTATTTATAAGTAAAATATGCAGGAAAATTCCTTGTAGTTAAATAATTTGCAAGATCAAGGAACCACGAAGTCTCGAATTTATATAGAAAACAAAATTTCATCTCGAAAATTGATCTTGACTACGCTCATCATTACCTAAAACATTCAATCTCGAAAGAAAATCAGCAACAACATTATATTTCCCATGCTTATCAATAATGGTCATATTGAATTCCTGTAACAAGAGTAACCATTTAATAATATGACCTCCTACTCCTGGTTTATTCATCAAATATCGATGGCAGAGTGGTCAGTATAAAAAAATATTTTATACCCAATGATGTAATGTTGAAATTTATTCAAGGAGTAAACAACAACTAAAAATTCCTTTTCCGTAGTGGTATAGTTTCTTTCCGTAGGATTCAGGTTCTTGCTGATAAAGTAAATGGCATACATGTGATCCTCTTCATATTTTTTCCCAAGAACAGCTCCCATGGCTATATTGGAGGCATCAGTTTGGATATGGAAAGGTTTCCCCAATCGGGGCCTCTTAAGACTCTGGCGATGGTCAATTTCTCCTTGATAATATCGAATGCCTGCTGACACTGAGGGGACCATTCAAAAACACAATCTTTTGTCAGCAATGAAAACATAGGTGCAAAATTTTTACTAAATTCTTTGATGAATCACTGATAATACCCTGCATGTCCAAAAAAATTTTATGTCAGTTTGATTTGTTGGTGTAGGTAGTTGAGTGATGACTGCGATCTTTTTGGGGTCGACCTGTATACCTTTGGAAAAAACATGGTGACCTAAGATAATTCCCTAATCAACCATCATCAGACATTTTTCATGACTCGGGATAGTTGGTGCTACTCACATCTGCTCAATACTTTTTCAAGGTTATTCGAGATTCATCAAAAGTGGATCCATGGATAGTGAAATCATCCATGTAAACTTCAACACAATCATTTGTAAGATCTACAAAAATGGCCAAGACTAGCTTCTCTCGAAATGTAAAAGGTGCATTACAAATCCCAAAAGGTAAGAATCAATAAGCAAATGTACCCCAAGGGCAAGTAAAGGTGGTTTTATCTTGGTCAGCAGGTGCAATACTTATTTGGTTATACCCACTAAACCCATCCAAGAAAGAAAAATATTTCTTACCGGCGAGATTGTCCAAAACCTGGTCAATAAAAGGCAAGGGAAAATAATCTTTCTTGGTGGCTTTATTAAGTTCCCTATAGTCAACACAGATTCTCCATTTACCATTTTTCTTGGGAACTATAACTAATGGTGAGACCCACTGACTATCATATATAGGGTAGATGAATCCTACCTTTAGCAAATTTTCTATCTCATTTTTTACCGTATCTCGAGTCTGGTTAATTCTTCATTGTGGCTGCCTTATGGGTTTAACATCTTCAAGTGTAGATATGGTGAGTATAGATGTTAGGATGAATTCCCCTCATATCAGTGTAATCCCAAGAAAAAGCATGGGAATGTTTCCTCAAAATCTCAAGAACCCTAGCCTCTTGGTTGGCCTCCAAATTATTACCAATGGTCAGTTCTTTCCCTATGTCAACAGGAACTTGTTTGGTATCTTTCAAAATAGCAAGCTCTACATTGGTGATTAAAGAATTCAATGGGAAAACATGGGGCTGAAGCATGTGTAAAATGGGTACATTGTCAAGAGACAAAATCTTGGTTAAAGGAAAATAGAAATCAGAGACTGTGTATTCTCGCATTATAAGCATAGATTTCTTTACAAGCTTCATTAGGATTATCACTTACCAAGGAAATAATATCGACATGTCTAGAACAAATGGGTTTGTAGTCAAAGTTCTAATTTCTGTAGCCACAGTACTAATTTACATAGTCATAAAGCCCTTTACATCCGCTAGTGTGTATGACTCAACAACTTCCATCATATGGTTTTTCACTGCAATGGTGGCCAAATAAGAAGAACTCAAAGAGTTAGTATCCAAAGAATCTACCCATACATGTTCACAAGCATACACATAAGGCAGGTAGGAGGATATAATGAAATATGCTTGGATTTCTGCCCATTTAGAATGGTCATTTTTCCCGACCTATAGTCAATATATGCAACAATAAGAGCTTGCACACCAGTGGTCTTCCCAAGATGACAGATACCCCAATTTCGAGATTTAGGTCATTAGACTATAAAATCAACAGGATACTCCCAAGATTCAACGGTGACCATTATATCCTCAATCACACCATCTGGTACAACAATGGATTGATCTGCTAATTGAAGAATGGTATTGGTAGGTTGTAGTCTTGTTAAGGACAACAGATTGAACATATATGTTGTTATAACATTTATGGCAGCACCAAGATCCACCAAAATGTTAGATATTGACTGATTTTTTATATAAATAGTAATGACTGGACTCCCAGGATCCCCATATTTTGGTGAAATAAGTTTTCCAACAACAAGATCAGCCAAATTTCCTTCCACTCAAGGTCTTTGGGTATTTCTTCTTTCTTCCTAGTGTCTTTATACACTCATTTCTAATGGTTTGGTTTAATTCTAGAATGTCCCTTATTTCTCATAGAAGTGGGACCTCAATGTGCACCTTTTTCAACTCTTGAACTAGCGTTGTTTCATTTGCAGTTTGAGTGTCCTGTAACCACTCAGGAAAAGGAGCTTTATGGGCATTTTGATTAGTTTCTTGACCGTTCTGAGTGTTTTGTGTTTGTGGAGAAGGTGCAGTTCCTTCATTTTCCTCAAGTGTCTCTTCTTTATCAGTGTCTACAAGAATTTCCGTGATAACAATAGGAGGATTCAATGTTTTCCTAGACCTTAGTCGTAGATTACCAATAATATTAACCTACATTGTATTACTCGGTCCTACTTCATCAATTGAAGTTGTCTGCTGATTTTTAGGGTTCGCTACAGGCTGGGCTAGAAGTTGTGTTTGTGTTGCATGTCCGTGTTGTTGATAGGTTTGTGGTGGGGCCATTAAATCTTGTTGTGGTTTTTGGAACCTCCATTTTTGATTAATGTTCTATTGTGGTGTCCACTGCTGGTTTTGGTTAGGATTTTGTTGAGGTACCCACTATTGGTTGTGTCATGGACTTGTTGGGGTTGGTGGTGTCCAACTTGGCTAAGTGTAGGGATTCATCCAGGGTGGTGGATGTGGGTAAGTCATCCAATTTTATGTTATCCACTCAGGTTGTCCCCAAGTAGGATGAGGAGCCTAACTGGACCATGACATCCTCAAGGGGTTGTGAGCTGGTCGAGGGGAATATAAAACCTGATTATTTGGACTTTGAACAAAGTTTACCTCTACATCATCTTGAGAGATAGTTTTTAAGCCTCCTTTCAACTGTGATAAGAAGGTACAATGCTTAGTGTTGTGGTCAGCAACTTCACAGATCAAACACATGTCTGTGACATCCAAAGGAAATTCTCTCAAGGGATGTCTCTTCATACACTTAGGGAAATATATGTCCAAAGGTTCTTTGGCAGCATTGGTTTTGGCCTTAATCCCATCTATGGTTGATGTTAATTGTAACAAAATGTTTGTTTTCATGTTAGCCATTTCCTCCAAAAGTTCAGAGGTACCTAGGTAAGCTTGGATGTTTTTCTCTTCCTTATACCCCCTCATGTTCTGGAGTAACTTCTGCATAGCTCAATGATTTGTTCCATAGTAAGTTTATGCACATATCCTCCTCCCATAAGATGGAGGGAATCCTTGGTTTCCTCATCAAGTCCTTTAAGGAAAATTGTCTTAGTGATGTCTACATGTAACTCATAACCACTCCATCGATGGAGAAAGAGAAATCTATCTAGATTTTCATCTTCTTTATTCTGTATCTAGAAGAACTCTTCTTTCGTATCCCTTCCTCTATAGTAGTCTTGATATTTATCTAAAAAGGTTGTCTCCATTGATTCCTAAGAATCAATGGAGTTAGAGGGAAACCCCATGAACCATATCATAGCAGAGTCTTTGAGAGTGGAAGGAAAGAGTTTTAGTTTTTGATTTTCGGTTCTGTAGTCATATGTCTGGCAAAGAACTTTGAATTCAAACAAGAACTGATTGGGGTCTTCCGTAGACATGCCTCGAAAGATAGGGAGGATGGATGGTGAGATATTTTTCATGGGTGCATCCTCATCCTCATCCAAGACAATGGGATAAGTAAAGGTTTGACCCAAGGGTCGGTCTCCATTATTCTCGTGGTCCCCATTCATGAGTACTTGCCGAGGATGCAAAATACTTAAAAAGGCTTCTAGGCGTTGTATTGATATACGTAATCACTCTCAGTGTTCCCTACGTGTAATTAATTTGGAGATATTTTTTGGATGTTGCATGGTGTAAATATCCCTTGATCGTCCCGTGGCCTATGCATCAAGGTTGGTTATTGAAACAAGGCCCAAGACTTCTACTGGTTGCATATGTGAACTCCATTAACACCCATAGCATGTAAAGTGAGAAAAATGGCGTGGTGTGCTTATGGTGTTCCCTGGAAACGATGCCAAAAATTATGGGTCGTTGTATTCTCCAATCATTTAACTAACAGTATCTTCTGTTAGTGTCATTATAAACTAGGGTTGTGTCCTAGGTTGTATGCAATGGAGCTTTATGTAACCAATTTTCCTATTGGGGGGTTGTTGTGAGATCTTTCTAAGTTGGTTACTAATCTACGGAAACTCAATGTAAATCTATAGAATTAAGTTATTGTGATGAAATGAAGTCTAAAAGTTATACTTCTAATTTAAATGGAAATGCACACACAAAATTTGAAAGAATAGAATTGAAATTACACACTTGTAACTAAAAATTAGTAGAAGTAAAAGCACATGCTAACTAGACTTTGCATAAAGGGAAACACACATTCTGAATAGAAATTTCAATAGGGAAAAACAAATATGTTCAAACAGAGATTGCATGAAACATATTGAAATAGAGATTGCAGTAAAACTTATCAGAAAACCATATGCGTATGTGAATGTAAACAACCTCCTGTCTCCTTGGTTGAGTGGGCCCTTGCTCTCCCTTGGGATAGAGGAAATCTCAATAGCTCTAGATCCTCAAAATGATGCTCACTTATATTAATTCAAATAAGTTCCATGACATATCCAATGTACGTGAAAATAAGAGTGCTAAATACAACAGGCTATATATTGTAGATTATATCTAAAATAACAACTTCTACAGTGTTCTTAAGAACGTGTCTTTATTTAGACACAAGCAGTTACATAATATACCATAATAGCCGGCACTAACGTATCCCACTAATCAAAATTGATCAATAATCATAAATTCCTATAGGAGTGTTAAAAACATCCCATACTTAGAGGTCAATAGGTGAAAAAATTCTTCTGCTTGCGCATTCCAGCTCCAAACTTGAACTTCTTAATTACATTGGCAATAAATGTTCATTATTTCCTTGCACACATCATCACATTTCTCTCACGAAGGAAGTTAGTAGGAATTTATATGGTAATCAGGTTGCATGAGCAAAAGCAAGGAAAATGCATTAAACTCACTAAGATATAACTATACAAAGCATCCCCATGCATTAGAAAATCATATCTAAATGACAATTTATTAATCATAGGAATGATATAAATGAGACAAATAATGCACTCATCACTAATGCCTGAGGATGGACATATAGCGTCAGGAAAAAAAAACTCAATATCGGTCATCCCATCACACTTTGCACTTTTAATTTTCGTAGTTTTACAAAAATTAAAAATGCACCTTGAACCCCTATTCTCATCAAGGAGGTACACATAGACGGATCACATTTAAACATGAGGTAAAAAACCAATGGCCAAGATTGAGTAAGTGTAAATTAAATATTTTTCCATTAATGTCTCTCATGTGAACGAATATATGGTCAAATTCTTGTTTAAATATGTTGCATTTATATTACGCTGCAACATGATTAAGAATTATAGATACTTCATGAAGCAAACAAGAGATGGCTAGTTGAAATGCAAGTTACAGGGACTGGTATTGTGAGAAATTTAATTTCCTGCGTGCGTATGGTCCGTAATATAATCCTCGAGCTACGTACATGGGCAAGTCTCAATCCCAACCCTTGTAGGTTTTCATCACTCCTAATATTTTTGGTAATCTGAAACACACATTTTTCTCTCATGTGAACGGGTTTTTTCCTACTTTATATGTTCGTAGGGTGTTTTCTCACCCCTTGTTTCAAATTTAAGATCCAAATATTTGGTACTCACATTAATTCCCACATAATAAGAAACTTGGATGAGGTAACAAACACAAATTTGTGAAACACAAACTTAATCGACTTCCTTCAAAGACTCCATGCCCCTAATAGGAGTGATTTCATGGTAGAAATTGATTTCAAAGTGGCATTGTCTTGGTCTCCAACTTCCCTCCTTCTATTCATTTCCTGCACTAGTATGGGCACGTGCAAGTGTAAAATTATGACCTAGAGACCATGGAGGTTTTAGATGGCAGTGGTGCTAAGGTTCTTTCACTAACACTTGAAACACTTAAAGAAATGTTAGGATTACTCGGGATAAAGAAGGTGGTAAACACTCGTTTTCAAGATGGTAAAAAAATTCATGGAATACTTATCATTTTGATTTTTCTAATATCATGAATAATCATCTGTTACAGAAAGTTAGAAGCTCTTATACAAGAATCACTAAGAAGCTACCCAAGTAAAACTTTGTTGAGATGGTTGAATATCCCATTACCTTGTTAGGAAGAATGGAAGGATTGAGTTCTTGTTGTTTCCAAGAATAAATGTTGGGCTTACATCCAAATTATCTAATTCATCAAAGAGAATATGTCCCCATAAGAAATTCTATTCATTATCAACGTATAAAAATGATAGTGTAAATTTGAGAAGGATTTGCACTAAGGTTTGAGTTAGATATGACCTCTTACCTTATCTATAACATTGCATGTCACAAATCCCTTCCCGAATCCCTAGAATGAAGAAATTTTAAGATTTTAGAGTATATGATGTTTATCCTCAACTAAACTTGGAAATTCAAAAGGTTAATTTCAATAGGTCACATGATGCCTTCTTTACACCAATGATTTGTTTATTCAAACCGTAATGGGAGCAATTACGATATAGCTACAAATGCAAGGAAGGTGATTGATCGTGGTATTTATTTCAAATAATTTATATTTTTAACCTACATAAGGGTAAGTGGTTTTCAAGGTACCCCTATATGTTTCCCAGATACCTAGATGAAAAATGTCCACTTCTTGAATTATATAGGTAGTTAGCTGAGGTACATAGATTGATTTCAGGAAAACATAAAACCAACATTAAATTCCCTATTTCTATTAGGAGATATATGTGCTTGACAATTGTCAAGGCCATACTCTTATATGAATAAATGAATAGGTTGGAAATGGATAAATTTTAGTCAAGGCATAATTATGACATCAAATGGCTAATGAACAAAGTCCTAAGAATCTCATATGAACATGAACCTCATTATGAGGATTTTTGGATGGATTGCAAGGATGAGGAAGAATTTAGATAAAGGGATTTATCAAGCATGAACTTGCAACAAGTAATTGATTTCAAATTGGAAGTTGTCCCTCAATGACTTACATATGATTATCGTGTAGTTATCAAGTACTATATTGACATGAACTTGGCTGGAAAATTCATGGAACCACCGGATTGGAACAAGGATGAACCACCATAATTAGATATCAGACAAAAAATGTGATGAGGAGTACATTAACATGGTTGATACATAAAATAATGTACATATCATTGCAAAACATTATGGTATTGAAGGAATTCAAGATTTCAAGAATTCTCAGTGATGATCTCCCTTCGTTGAAGGAAGGTGCAATTACAATGGACCCTTCAAAGGGAAAGGAACCTCAACTCCCACCCAAAAGAGCTACTACAATTATAATAGAATAAGGGATCATTGCTACAAGAAAAAAAAGTACTTTTTAATCCATTTTAACTCAAAAGATTGAAGAAATGTTAATGAAAACTATGAAGGAAGCACCAATTACCCAAGCATTTCATGTAGTCTTATTTTTTACCCAATACAACTATGTGTGTTGGCACTTCATCCAGACAAATCTAGAAGCTCACCCAAAGTGCACACAACCTCCAAGTCCCTCCTTTGTTTTCTTATCAAGATGTTAACATGCATACTCATAATCATAATAACCATTTATTCAAGAAGATACATCATAGCATGAAAATTCAACAACACATATAATAAGGAAATTAACCTTAATACAGAATTACCACTAGTATTTGAACTCCCATTAAACCATACTCAAATACAATAATCTTAGCAATCCATAAGAAATTATCCATGAAAAACATAATTCATTACATAACAAGGTTTTTGATTACATCACCACTGATTACAACCATGCACGCTCACATAATACCTACAGACTAAAAAGTGACATAACCAAAGAGTCAAAAGACTCACTAGCACTCTAGCACATTCACACACTAGAAAATATATGGAGGTATCAAACACACACACACACACACACACACATGGTGGAGAATTTCCATTCACCATTTACATGCTTTCTTTCCTAAATATAGGCGTGCCATTTTTATAGCGCATTCTTTATACAACTGGTGTTAACAATAGATTGGCTCCATGATTTTATCCACTTTAATCCTATTTTTAGCTTGTTATCGTGTACCGTCCTTGTCTTTTCAAGAATTTCTCTTCCCTAATTATAGCCTTTTCTTGGCCACTAAGTCATCCTAATTTAGTCTTTTCCTGGATCTTCCTTGAGTGGCACTCCATCTTTTACTTTTTTTATCCTTGTCTGGAAAATCAGCTAAGTCATCCTAAATGTATGTATGCACGCAACCTTGTGCACCGTCATGTTTCTCCATGACACACACACACCTCCACACACTATCCTATTCTTACTTTCTCTTTTTGCATGCCCTTGTGTGCAACTCCCAACTCCCACACTTGGATAGTACTTAGCCATTTCCTCAGACCAAAATTACCCCACACTTGGGATATTATCATCCTCTCGGCAATATTGAACCAAAGAATGTTTCTTTAAAGAATAAAGAAAGAATGATAAATCTTAGGTAATTACCCAATAAACCGAAGAATAAAAACTACCACAGAGTACACTTCAATCGGGATTAAGGGCGCTGGAGGAGTTCTGGAAATTCCATGTTCAAAGTACCCTCTAGCTCTTTCCATCCTTCGAGCTCTTTATTAGATTTTTTTGGGACCGACCCAACAATGTTTGGTATTTTTTGGGGGTCTATACTTCACCCTTCTCCTTCATCCCCTTGATTATTCCATTGAGGTCCGATGCTATTCCGTCCAAATCATCCATTATGTGCACAACCAATGGAAAAATTTCCTTGAGCCTTATCTCAATTATGTCCCTTACTGACCTTAAGTAAATTCCTATTTCAGCACAACCTCAACCATGATTGCCTCCCATTCGGCCTTATTATATTTACTTTGGAAGTTTGAGATTTCTTTATTTCTTCCTCCTCTTGAGTGGTGTGTGCCTTAAGGATGGGGTCTAGGTCTTGACAAGTGTCAAATTCGCACCTTACTTTCTTCATGACCTCCTTGATATTTGTGATCAATACTCCATTTTATAATAATTTACGTGCAACTACTTCCTTTTTATTCTCTTTTTTGGCATCCTCTTCTTCTCGACAACCCTTTCTCATACTTCTTCTCATGCAACAACATTCACAACAAGTCTTCTAAGTAGTGTAATTATGATAGCTACTCATCTTGGGAGTTCTCCACTAGGTTCGGGTGTGCACTTTTGATGTCATTTATTATCTGGGTGGCCTTCTTATATGTATATTTTGTGCATTGTTTTACTTATTCCAGCTCCTCTACAAATGCCTACTAAACATCCTACTCTTTATCCTTCTTATCTTCCGTAAAAAATTGTTATTGTGGCCCCAGTTTTGGCACACAACTTTAATTACCATCTTATTGAGTGCACTACTACCCTACTCGGCGCTTCACTCCGTGGGATTGATTGTAGTTAAGAATGCACCCAGATCATTCTTCATTTTTATCTTGACACATGTCTCATTATTGATTTCAAATTTAGGCTCCTCCATATGTGTTTGCATGGTACATTTTGTCCCCTCAAAATTCCCCTCTTTTGAAAGATGAAAAATTTAAATTTTTGAGTTGGAACCCTTTGGAAGTGTTTTGGTAAAGAGGAAATTTTAAGAGACAATGAAAATGTGGTTTCTTAGGGTCATTTTAGTAACTTACGGGTCTGTTAGACATTTTTGTCCCTCATGTCCCAAGTTCCTCCAGGGCTTCTGTTCCTAGTTCCCCGCACGCCCGCATCGACCGAATCAGGTCTTCATGTCCTTCACATTTATGTGTCCTAGACCGCCTGTGCTCTTTTGGCTCACATTCCCCACATCATCCGCATCATCTTTTTGCGTCCCACATGTCCCAATGTCCCATGGACTCATCAGTCGAGTCGTTTTTCTACTTTTCCCACATTTCACCTTTTTGAGTCGGTGTAAGGTGTATTTAATGTGTAATTATGATCTTTTCTCTCCTAAACGACTATTTAAAGGGACCACCATCTATGCATTTGTCACATTACTTGCTCGTTATTTCTTGCCCGCATTCTTGCAATTGAGTCATTTTTCATCTTCCTGTATCCCTTTGCATTTTTATTGTGAATCTGTTCTTTGAAGGTCGTTCCTCTATGCACTATAAAAATGAAGATCAAGTTTCAAGGGCATGAGCATCTGTCACCTCTGGAGACCTTTGTACCTAATATTGGGGATAGTGAAGTTCAACACTTGGATTTTGATGATTTCTGGGGCAGGTTAACATGCAACAACCCTGCTCCCATGGCCCAAATGATCAATGATAGTGGAATCACATATGCTACTGGTTTTCCCATCTTTGTGTAGTGTGCCGACACTATGCTTGCTTGTGGAGCTCATTTCAATTTGGATACCAAGGAGGTTGTTAATGTGCATGGAGAATTGATTGCAAAACTAGATGTTGCCACCATCACCGCTGCCCTACGCATTCCTGAGACAGAAGACTCCATTGTTCTCACTCTCACTCAAGCTCAGGCTCTGTTTGATAAGGACAATGAGAAATATAAGGCACGAGTGGCTAAGTCATGGCTAAAGTTCCCTAAGAAAGGAGCATCCCGACTCTCTAAGGCATTATTCATGGTGGATTTTAATGAGGAACTATCAGATTTCATCGCTCTTCTCACCTGGATTATGGGAATGCCCTCTACCAATGACTTCCATTTTTGGATGTGTCCTTTCATAAGCATCATCTGCGAGGGTAAGAAAAACATAAATTGGGCTGAGATTATCTGTGGGAACCTGACTGAACAATTGTCAAATTTTTAGCAAACTAAAAAATTCTACATGACCTCCTACCTCATGTACACCTTGGCATGATATCACGAGTGGTTTGGCTTCACTTTCATTGACGCAAGAAGAATGAACCCATCTATGCATATTGCCCTCAATTTACCCTCAAAGACAAGTAATCATAATTTCATAAGGGTAAATGATGCCTTCACCATGTACATTGTGAGACTCTTGGAGGGTGACACTGCCATAATATTTTCTGATGAGGCTATGGCTTTGATACCAAGTATGGGGCTTTCTTCATTCAGTTCAGAAGGTTCTCATACATCAGGTTGGCTTGTTTTGAAAGTACACCTCTCAAGCTTCCCATGTTCTGTAATGAAAAAATGGCTTTGGTTGAGGTGTACAAACAGCTAGACAAGCTCCATAGAACCTGCAGAGACAAGAAGATCACTAGTCTTCATTTCCCTATCTCCTTGGGGAATTATACATGCAAGAAAACTTTAGATGCCTAAAACATAGAAATGGGTTATCTTGTAAAATTGACAAGGGAAATTTTGCAAGTAACCATACCAAAATTTCCATTTTGGTCCCCTGTTGAGGTCCCTTAACGTTTGGAATGGCATAAAATTCCTTTCCAGAAAATCTAGTTTTTAGAACTTGGTCATTTTCAACCTTTTTAGGTTGGGCGCAGTTTTCATTCATATTACATCAACCAAAATTGTGCCCCTCTATTCCTTTGGTGCATTCTAGGGAGTGTCAACATCCCAAATGTTGCACCTCTCAAAGGTGCACCAAGGCGCAAGCGCCATCTTGTTATCACTCTCTAAAGTGTGCTGTGGGCACTAAAAACGTAGTGTTGACACTCCCAAAGTTGCGCCATGGCGCAAATCCCTTCGTGTCGACATCCACTTAAGTGCGCCATAGGAAAATTTGGTGGCGCATTTATTGCACCTTTTTCTATATATAGGCATGTCGACTGTCATTTTCACAATTGAAAAAATGTGAAAAGTTATTCCTCTGTGCTTGTCAGTGTTCCTGTCAGCCCCGCGTGTTGCCATTTGTCATGTTTGTGGACCCCGCATTGTCTCCTTTATCATTATATATTCCTGGTAAGTGGCCCTTGCCCTTCTTATGGATTTTTGTGGTTTTTATGTTGGTTTAGGTGATTAGGATTGATAATAAAAAATGAACCTAAGAAGATAGCACAATCCCAACCCATTTTTTCAAACCCACCTGTAAACCGTTTGTCAATATCCTTCCAGATTTGTAAATCTGGAAGGCTTTGCCTCAAAATGGACCCCTGCCCCTTTTCTCCTTTGTCCCCTGCTTTTCCAAGGTTAACCCCTTGCTATCAAAATCTGAGCTGAGAGAGTAAAAACCACCAATTAAAGAGAATCAGCTTGTTGTCTTCCAAACGGTGCAATTTTCATATGTGTTGCGCTAAACGCATTGTGCCCCTTTGGTGCACCATTTAGTCATGTTGCATCAAAATCAGTCACGCCAAGGCATACTGTGAACTTACACAATAGAAGCCCTTTCCCGCGCCTTGTAAAAACTACAAAATTCCTAGGCGCAAGCGCAAGCGCACCTACAGAAGCAACAAGACTTCATGCTATGTAAACCTTTCTGGCCGTGCAAAGTCGAACTCCTTAGCGCACCTCACCTTAATGTTACATCTTTTGCATCTGCGCCTTGGCGCATCATAATACTTTGTTACACCAACCATATCTAAGCCCCACTAAGACTTCTAACGGCACAAGTGCATATCCCTTGACACCAACATCTAAATGTTGTGTGTAGCCTTTCCGTGCCCCACGCCCCTTCTGGCACTGCTTTTTCCCATGCAACACTTTCCCAAAGTGCACCTTGCTTTTCTAAGTCCCTACAACCTGAAGTAAAGCTGTGCCTTGCACCCAGAGGCTCATAAATTGCTAAATTTTCATTCTGTAAGCTTTGATGGATGACTTAACGGCTAACATGGATCTTCTATGATGGACTTCCTTGATTCTTCTTACGGATCAACAAATTAACTCGTATCCACAAATGTCTTCATCGAGTAAGAATCCAACTAAGTCCAAGGGTAAAGCCAAGCTAACAGAGCAAGAAATGAAATATAAATACTAAAGGGTCAGGATGCCTGAATCTCTTATAGAGTGTGATCTTGATATCAGAGATTCAGAACTTGGGCACATTGACATGGAGGACTTCGGGCTAGAACCAAGAAGGTCACAGCAGCCCATGGATGGATAAATTGGTTGGCATTGGTCTGCACTTTGCTACATGGCTCCCAATAAGTGCAATCAACAATGAATTTATGATGTTGGTGGGTCGTTGTTATAATGAGGACACAAGATGTGTAGAAAATGAGAAGGGCGAGGTGATAATCAACCTCATGGCTTGACATTTTGAGATCATGTTGGGTATCCTCACCACCAACATTTTGAAGCGGTGAGCTAGGAGGATTGTATGAAGACATGGACTGAAAACGAGGACAAATGTATGCAGTTAATGAATGAGGTGTACCTCAAGAATAAGAAGGTGACAAACAGTGGCCACAAGTCATTCATTGCAGTGACTTTTCGTGAGGAATTGAGTGAAACAATCAACTTCCCGAGCAGGGGTTTTGGGCTCCCCAATGCCCATTACTTTCACAAGTGGATGTTCGTGTTTGGAAACAATGAATAAAAATGTTCCCGATCAGCGTTTTGACTGGGAGAGATTATCAGTAGCACAATCTCAAAGTAGCTTCAACAAATTTCAACAACTGGGAGGTTCTATATGAACTCCTATGTAGTATATGTTACTGCCTCAAAGACGGAGTACCCAACATTGAATCGGTATAGGGTATGGCCCCAAGTCAAAATATACAAGTATTATCCGAGTTAAAACTAGAGAACAACATAGCCCAATTTAGTAAAATCAACGATGTCTTCTTCTATGGCATCATCTGGCTCTTGAGTCCCAACATGGCTTACAACATATACGACCAAAAGCATGGTCACCACCACAGAGAAGTGGGGAGTTTTATTCACACAATTCCCCACTTTCACCTATCTCAGAGCTGCTAACTTCTTGGGAGAGCCCACCAAATTACCAAGGTATGCGGGACCCAAACTGATCCTGTTGGAGCTGTCTAGATAGCTCATCACATACCATGAGAAGTGTTTGAAAAGGAAGAAGGGTGGAACTCCATTCCCCCTCACAGTGGTAGGTACACCTACACTTCATAGAGAAAATCCAGGAGATGTTTGCAGAGCTTGAATTGCTCAATTTGAAGCATAATTTCCCGGCAAGGCCAACCTTTGATCCTCATGATTGCCTTCCAAGGGCAAAGATCGATCCAATTCACATCCCTCAGATCGAAGATATCTACATCGACCTATATCACGAAGTTGAGCTCAGACGAAAGGATCACTCCCGACTGGCCCTGGCAGAGATCATTCAATATGGTGTGGCTATCATCCCAAAGGATTTCCAAGCAATTGATCAAGAAGTTGATCAAGTTTATCTAGACACGGATGGGGACAATTGGTCATTTGCCAAAATTGATAGAAACAAGGCCCCTCAGACTATAGAGGAAAGGGTCAAGGGCACTCTACAACGCACCGAGCATTGGTGCAAGAAAAATGGTATCATCTACCTTGGGGTAGAATTTACCACGTCTCCCTTGGGTGATGCACCCACCAAGCTGAAACACTTGCCTAAAGGCAAAGGAAAAGATATAGAAGGAGAGGCAAGCACTACTCAGAAAGAATTTTCTGAGAGCCCTCCTTCCACTCGCTAAGGAACAAGTTGTGGACTTAGTGTCCCCAAGAAGAGAAGAAGCGGCCAGTGCTCCAACGGACACATCCACTCAGGATGTTGTCACATCTACAACTGGTGAAGTATCAACCATTCCCTCTCTCACTCCTCCTTCCCCTCCTCATGTCGCTCAACCAACCGCTCCTTTGGTTGTGTCTTCTCCCCTCTTCTACCATTCCCCCTCCCTCTTCCTCCATCTTCTCTTCCCTCACGGATCTATCCCCCAGCATTTCTTCCCTCATCTCATAGATCCCTTCCACCCCCACGGTTCCCTCTCTTGCAGTGACTCCTAACCCCGTGAGCATTGGAGTGTTGGCTTCTTTCTCCATGCTGCCACCAAGTGTCTCGACACATTTCCCTGTGTCCACTGCAGTTACTCCTTCTTCCACCCATGTTTCCTCTTCATCCTCTAGTCCCACTCCCCTAAGTCCAAAATGGATCTCCGAACACCTGAGCCAACACAAGAGGAAAGTCCCTATTGCACCCATGGACTTCTCCGTTATTCTGGCTAAAGGGCCTAAGAAGCAAAAGGCTATAACCTCGCTTCTCTCAAAGTGCTTCAGGTGAAAGGGTTATGGAGATCGCGTACCCTGATCTCACAAAGAAGAAAGAAGATCTGTCTCCTACAGATTTTATAGTGACTCAGGTCACAATGGGAACATCATCAAAGAGCCTGCAAGGAGAGGCCTTATCCGCAGTGGATGCCCTTTGCAAGAAGCTTCAAGAAGAAAAGGAAGAGAAGATAATATTAAAAGAGAAAAACAAGCATCTTCTCCAAGCCCTGCAAAATATGGGCAATGCCCCTCCTATGATCATTCTTGACCCTCCCAAGTTCTTAGTCGAGAAGATAAATGAGTATGCCAAGATCAATGAGCAAGGTGCAGTAGTGTCCACCTGGAGAGAGCAGATCCTCCAAGATAGTGAGGAAGTGATTACAAAGTTCACGAGCTCTATCAAAATATAGATCAAGCGAAAAAGGAACTCCGAGTGCAATAGTAGGACCTATCTCTCGAAGAGTTCGACCATGCCAGTTGTAACACGAGACATTCCGTAAGATTCTCGACCGCCCAATCAATGACTTGGTGAAATTCGGTGTCTTTGATCACCTGCAAGCACCCAACAAAGTCCTTGCTGCTTTAGACTATCGGGTTGACCAAATGGAGTTTATCTTGGAAAAGATAGAAAAATCAAGGAGGAAGCCCTGGATGTCATGCATCAAATGGATCGATCATCTTAAGAATGTCTCCGTGGTTACTCGGTGCAGCGTACACCTTGAGAAAGGCAGATGATACTATTCAACTTTTCAAGGGAATCGCATTATAGGGTTTAGTGTCAGAGGCCACTTTTGATGTAGAATCTATCAACAACCTTCCTCCTGACTGCCACAAATTTGTTGGATACCTGATGGAGGTAGGAAACGAATACTTCAAACTCCCGGAAAGACTTAGAGATGAACGAGAAACTTGTGAAGTCATCAGAGATCACACCAAGGGTCCCGCTTAGGATCAACTTCAGGGGATGGTTAGCAAGTTCATGGAGTATCGAGCTCAGTTTCACATTACCTCTCCTTTGCAGAAGCAAGACACTCCTTTCAAGCCAAGGGAAGATGACAAATAGGCTCCTTCCTCCTGGGATAAATCCCATTTTTGTAAAAGTATTTAAAAGTATGTTAGCACAAATGATGACATCATCCATGTTGCACCATGGGATGTTGTCATCCACCAAATTTCCCTAAAGTTGACATTTGACTTTTAAATATTTTGTGATAATTTTGTAAATAAATTGTTGGCTCCTTTTTGTCTTTTTTCTCCTTCTCCTTCTATAAATAATTGGATACTTGTAGTATTCAGGGTGAGAAAATTTGTATGAAAAATAGAAGTGAGGAGAGAAAGACTTTGAGATTTCTTGTAACAGAACAACATATTAATACAAAAATTGAGACTTTGTGCTGAATTCCTATGTTATGTGTTAGATCTTTCTTAAGTTAGATCTGCATGCTTATTCTGTTGGATTCACCTATGCTTTTGTCATTTGTTTATCAGTATTGCTTTGTTTGTTTATGTGAGTAAGTTTGGCTCTGTTTACTATCGCCCAAAACATAAACCCTCTGACCTTTCTACTTTGGAATTCATTTATTTTCTCCCTTTAGATCCATCTTTCTTCTATTCCTTCCTTCATTCATTTCTGTTCTTCGTTGGAACTAACTCTACCGGATGAGATCCCAAACCCCCCTGAAGGCAAAATATTGTAAGACTTGTATAAATTCATGCTGGTAGAATAGCAATAAACCAATTTCACTTTGTTGTCTCAAAGAGGGGCTATGCCCTGCACACTGTTGGCCTATCTATCCATAGATCTTCCAACCCGGCGATTTTTGACTAACAAAATAGCTATTGCTCCTCTTACTGTTCATTTCTTCAGGCCCAGGACTTGTTTTTATCTGAAGAAATTCATTGATTAGAATCTCAGAATAACCTCTCATCATCGTCTTGACACTGAGGATTAATGGGTTGACTGTGTTGATGATTTTAAAGCCGGAAGAGGCATTCGGTAGATTGTCTCTCACAAGCAGATATTGATCTCAATCTCTACCGTGCACTCAAGGTCTTAAAGATGATGATGAAGATTTGCAATCCTATGAGTACGAGAGATCCATCAAGCACACTCCTCTAGAAACCCTGAATTGGTATGTGAAGGAGAGAGATGATTTGAGTGAGATAATTTCCCATGTCATCATCAGAACTAAGGTTTGGTTTGATAGAAAAGTTCATGAATTCAGAGGAGCCAGATAGATCTTCTTCAAGAGAAACTTCCACACCTAGGAAGGAAGTACATACACCCAGTACTGAGGTACTTGAGCAAAATCCTCCTTCTTCCTCGATGAAAGAGCCTGAATTGTCTACTCCTTCCACTCAAGTGTATTAGAAGAAGGTCAAAGAGGTTAAGAAAGAACCAATCGAGGAAGAGACTCTTCTGAGCACTTAGAATTTCCTGTTGGGCCAGAGAATATTATTGTTCTAAGTGATAATGAGGATGATGAGATGACAAAACCAGAAGAAACCCCTGGAACCACTGTTGAGATGGAGAAGGAAGGATCAAGAATTGAACCTCCAAGTTTAACAGACTCCTCTGCAAAGGAAATTCTTGAGGTTCCATGCACTTCCCCACTGGAGGAAATAGTAGTTCAGACTTTGAGTGCCATGAGTTCTCTTACACTTGGACCCCTTGAATCCTCTGTTTCTTCTTCTTCCTTTTCCTAGGTGTAGCCCTTAGTAGACAACAGGAAAGAAAGTCTTCTTCCTAATTAATTGGGCCTGATTTTGATGTTGCGGTGGCTTTGCTTAGTACTACCCCTCCTCCTCCAAAAAATAAAGAAAAGACTACTTCAAGGTTGGTATCTGATGCTCAAGGTCAGCAGTTTCTAGAGGTTTCCGGACACATGGCTGATAAAGAGGAGAAGGATCTTCTGATCTATGACTTGGAGATTTCTAGGATTCCACTGGGAGAATCTACACCTGAGAGTGAGGTTCATAACCTTCGAGAAACTGTCACTAAGGTTATTGAACGAGTTGAAAAAGGAAAGAAAACCATGGAGTAGTTGGAAGAACAAAACCAAGTTCTTTCCAACTTTATCAGATCATTATTGACAAAAGATAAAGTTTTGGATCCAACTCCATTGGCTACTCTCCCACCCCCCATGGTTCTCAGTCAAGATGAGGTTCAAAGCATCAAAGACATACATAGGTATTCTACTTATGGGAAGGTTGTTGAGGCCATGGTGGATGATATGATTATAGCAGGTTTGAATTTCATTGAGGAAGCCTTCAAAACCAATGAGAAGGTGATCAATTTGCAGCAAAAACTCACTTCCTCAATCAAATCCATGGACAAGGAGCTGAAGGTCTGGAGTGGATGTATTATAGACCTCCATCTAATGGGCCAAACCGATGAGAATATCTTGTTGGCCAAAAATGTGTTTGATGATGTCAAGAATAACTTGTCAAGGACATGGATCTTCAGCATTGAGTGGAAGATAAAGGTTCTGGAGGAAGCGTTAGGAGAATTGAGGAATGTATGGAAAAAGGGGAGTCCTTTAGAACTTGTGTCTCATCTACCTTCAAGGATATCCACTACCATCTTCAAGATGAAACTACAGGTGTTTCCTTCTCTCTTCAAGAAATCAAGGCTCAGTTTAGAACCTTTTTCAAGGGTGATCTATTCAAAGAAGATTCATTTACTAAGGAGAAGATGAAAGACATTTGTTCTCTTCATTCAGCTATTGCCGAGGCTAATAAATAATATCTAGAGCATACCGAGTTTGATAAAGATATGGAGAAATGTCTAGGCACGTGGACACATGCTACTTCCAACACAACAATTCCAAGAGGCATGGAGATAGCAGAAGCATTGAAAAGATTCAGGCATCAAATCCTCAAATCAGTGGGCCCTCCTCAGCCATAATCGGATGTCTCTATTTCTTGCTCTCCATTCTTCTATTTTTAGTTCTCGATCTCCTTGTAATTTAATTAAGGACTTTGTATTGTGCATTTCCTTAATTAATCTTTTGATTAAAAGAAATGGTTACCAAATGTAACCACTTTGTAAGCTATATATTGAGCTCTCCTCGTCATTCCAAAGGGTTGGAACTCTAACAATTTTTGAAAGTGTAAAAGAACTCAAAGCTATCAATATAGAAGATTTCCCTTCCTATTTTCATCTACGCATCATTTTATTCTCCTGTATGTCTGAAAGTTTGTGAATCATTATCTATTGCATTAAGAAGCTTTGTATTCTTATGGATGTTATTTCTAGAACTTTGTGTCCATGAAATTATATCTGATTGTTTTAATGTGAATGATTCTGTTCTATATATTATCTTTTCTTAGCATTTATAAGAAACTATTTTGTTATCTATACTTCCTAAAAGTGATTTTCTACCTTTTCCCTTCCTTAGTTCTTCTTTCTTTTGAATTGATAATTTGTCTTGACATTAAAACACTTTCATGATATCAGAGTTCCTCATTAGAGTAGACATGTGCATTTGTAAATAGTTTGGCTACTTGCTTTCAATAAGGGCACCTCACCCATTAAAGAGGAGGGACTTTCTGTCCCCTGACTTTTGCTTTCATTAAAGTCCTAATTTGACAACCAACAGTACATGATAGTAATTTTATGGTGTGCATCTTCGCTCCCTCCGGATCAATCAACTCCCAACCATAAATATATTTTCTTGGCAATGTACTCTAGAACCTTTCCCACAACACCTTAATTTGATCATCAATATAGTACATTTGGGGTGGTTATAGAATCTCCTTCCTCCTTTTCCCACATTTGTGCTATCCCTTGGAATAATCCTCTTAGTATTCATTTGTGCACTACTCCCATCTCCACTTGCACCTCCTAAGTCATCCCTAGATGGTTCCCCATCACAAATTTCTTCTTCTTCTCCCTCGCACCTCCATCATGTGGTCATGCGTTTCCTCATAATTTTACATGGTCTCATCCTTAGATTATTGCTTTTCACGGGTCAAATCTTCATTGTGCACGACCTCCTCCACTAACTTATTTTCCTCACTCTCCTCATTAGTAACCAACCATCGCATATTTTTCTTTTTCTTCTTTGGGCTTGGTTTGGTTGGGGTGATTATAGTGTCCCCTTATGTGATTCTCAAGTTCCCGCGCCCTATGTTTGTCGTCTTTTCCCTGTGTAATTTCATTGTATGGTTGTGATCTAGCATAGTGTCTCCTTCTTCTACCTCCTCCTCCTCTTCATCCTTATCCTTTTTTCTTCACTTTTTTTTAGGATGGGTATCTTCGTGCATTATTTTTGAAGTCCCCACTTCCTAATTTCCCTTTAGCAACTCGGGAGATGAAGGTCCCTTCCTTCAATATACTTACCATTATTCATTTTGGGCCTCAAGTATATATAGACTTTGAACGTGACATGACCAATTATGAGAGTCGTAGGAGTAAAATCCATGTTATCTCGACTCCATCATCTCCACATATGTTGACTTCAATGGGCATACAAAGGTTGTGTGTAAGGTATGATAATTCGAGTCAACCTTGTCTCGCATCAAAAATCAACTTGCATGTGTATTTTATTTTGTTCACGAAAGCCTGAAAATACTTGGCAGTGAAGGAGAAGGGAAATTTGCACCAAGGGACCATCACTCAATCACCTAGCAAAACCTTCCCGATAGAAGTGTTGATGCACTACAAACTCTACCTTTCCATCAAAAATTGAGGGTAGTTCCCTCAACACATGCCACTCATTCTCTAATGCCTCACACATTCGTTTGTACCATTTATTCATGCGTAACTTGTATGGGTTTGAGATTTCCCCATCACTTGTAAATTTAGAAAACTTCACCGCGGAGACTTTTTATCTACTACGTAAATCCATACCTTTTCCTTAGGTCCATCTAGTACCCCCATCTACCAAAAGAATATTAATAATAAAATTATACCCCAAGTTATTTTCTCACCTTTCACTACCTAAACCTTCACCTCCTCAATAATTCCATCAGCAATCAAAGTAGTAATGTTGTGCAGGGTCTTCTATGCCATCTTTGCGTTATGTACAAAAAATTCTTATTTACCTAAGACCATCTCTTAGACACATCTAAATTACAACTTACTAGGCGTGTTGTAACTATTGTTCCTGGGTAATTGATGTCCGTGAAATCCATTGCATGATTCCCCCGTTGATAATTGAATTTCTTCATTGTGGCATCTTCTCCATCACCATAATCTAAGTCTTGCTTAATTTCAACACCTAAAGTATTCAAACTTGTTACCATTCCAATCAGCTACGTGGTGATACACATTCTTCTCACAAAAAAATAGAAAATTTCCTCATGAACACGCGAGATGATCCATGGGTATAGTCGCTTGAGATTTTCAAATAAATGAAATTCATAGAGTTGGAGGACTCTAATGCTCTCCAAGTGCTTATTCACTATATGATCATAGACTAGTTTCCCGCTTCCATCCTCTGCGTCAACCGTGTCATCACATCCTTTTTTTTCTTTCTACATCATGCGATTATGAGAGATGGTTATTATTACTAATTTTACAATTTTATAGATTTGACTCCCATTACTTCCCTACTAGCAACTTTAGGGGTACTAAATCCTTGAAAACCATTATTCGGGCGTGTCTTCTACTACAGGATTCTAGTTTTTACCCTTACCGTTTCCCTTGGGTAATTGTGTGATGGTGGATACTTTCTTTGGTGCCATTACTTTAGTTCCTTAATAGCTTCAACTTCACAAATTTCTCAAACTTTAAAATTCCAAATAGCATGCTCCCTAGGTGTTGTATAAATTACTCAATCCCATGCTTTATTCGTTATACATCAATCTCTCAAATAATTGTTCTTGTTTGAACTTCTCTCGTGCTTTGGTTTTCTCTTCACAACCCTATGCCCTAATCCTAGAACTTTGAGTTCTATGATTTTACAACTTCTCAAACCCTAGTTTGAACCCTTCATACCTTATAAACCCTTCAAACTTATCTCTATGATTTTACTTCCACCGAAGGTTGTTTCAAATTCAAATTCGTGTTTAATTTGCTTTGGTTTGACTTTAATTGTTGGCTTGATCTTTGTAATAGGTTTTCATTGTTTAACAAACTTAGTCACTCCTTTAATCACACAAATTATCTAATAGGCAAGGTAAAAATGAACTTTTCCCACACCATTTTTATAGTTTTTAAAAAAAAATTGTATTAATTACATGTCACTATGACGATTTCAAGGCTTTGAATGCACTTTTTATTTTTCATGCTCTTTTTCCTACTTTCTTCCATGTACGGCAAATGTAACCTTTTGGCATGCCACTACTCTCTGTGACAATATCCATCCTTGTGTGCACCTTCCCGCACCGCAACCCATCTTCCTCTATGCTACTTACCAAGTAGTTGATCCTTTTCCTACCTCCCTCACGTTACACTATACGACCTTCTCGTGTGGTTTTCAGCATATGAGAAATTCCATAACCTTTTAACACTATCATATTTAAGCACTTGTGACACTTCCCTTTTCCTTCGCGCACCCCCAATACATGTCCATCAAGCATCCTTCTTTTACATCATTGTAAACACCATTTTACCAACTCCAATGGATGTGCAAGCAACACATAATCTATTTTACACTCACTTGAAGCACCTATTTCACCCGACAATAAATTATGTGCGGTCCTATATGCATTAACTTGATAGATAGTAGTCAAATGTTACACATGAACACACTTATTACAAAAATAAAATAACAACAAACATAGAAGGGAAATATAATCTATGTGGTAATACTACCTTATTAAAAACACAAAAATCTTTTTTATAGTTGGGCTTCACTTACTCCCATTGAAGTAGTTGTGCAACATGATGTCACCTGATTTTAATACCTTAGTCACTACAAAGGGTCCCAACCAATGAACTTTCAACTTTTATGGATGGCGCGAAAACTTGGAGTCATATAGAAGTACCATATTTCTAACAACAAAGGAAATTTTCTTGATATACATGTCATACCATACCTTCTATCTTGGCTTCTCGTTATTCGAATCTAACTCACAATGACACACTACTCATCTAATTGCATCAAATTTTCAATGCACTCATCAAATTATTGTTCATCATCCAATCTTCCCGCACACACAATACACGTGGAGGGAAACATAAACTCCATAGGTAAAATAGCCTCTGTAAAACAACAACCGAAAGGGTATGACCTTATTCAATCATTTATAGGTTGTTCTATATGCCCAAAGCATGGATGATACCTTATCATCCCAATCCTTTCTTCTAACATATTTTATTTTGTTAGTGTATGACCAAGGATATTGTTGAAATATTCGGTAGTGTCAATAGCTTGAGGGTGATAAGGGGTATTCTTATGGTGTGTCACCATAAACTTTTCTAACAAAATTCTAATAGTCTCATTCAAGAAATGAGTCCCCTATCACTTATGAGGATCAATGTACATCCATACCTGTTGATGATGTTTTTCCGTAGGACCTTATTGTTGTCGTTATAGCGTAATATTTTGTAGGTGCAGCCTCTATCCAACTTGTCAAATAATCAGTACATGTGATGATGTAGCACACACCTGTCCTATGTGCATGTGGTGTAATATTTCCTACAGAATCAACTTCCCATTTCTCAAAAGGCTCTGCCTCTCTATGGGCCTTAATGAAATATCACCTCTATTCCAAGGCTTTCTAATTATCTAAAAGTGATCACATGTTTTGACAAAAGCCTTTATATCTTTGTATAATGTCTCCCACCATAAACTAGCTAGTAAGATCTTATGCATTGTCACATCACCTACATAGTGTCCTCCATGAGATTCCTCCACGATGGCTTCATGATCATACTATAGGACACATATGTGCAAGACCTCATATATCCCCATATTATATAGGTTTCCCCTAATTAGTTAGTATGATGTGGCATAAATAATAAGTTGTTTATTTTTCAAAGTCTTCATACCTTCGACACGTAAGTCCAGGTGCACAAGAATACTTTATGTCCTCTAAATCAGCTAGCACACAATTCAATCTAAAAAAATTTACATTTGGAATCGTGTCCTCTATGATCAACACCTAGTCTTCATATTTTATTCTTGACAAGTGATTAGGTACCAGGTTTCTCTTTCTGGGATTTAATATGACTGTGAAGTCAAATTCCTGAAAAAGAAGTATCCACCGATGCACCCTTGTAAAACTAGTTTATTGACCAAGTACTTTAATGTCATGTGATCTATATAAAAGATATACTATGGAGCTAATAAGCAATTTCTAAAATTTTAAAGCACGTAGATCATGGATAACACTTTGCGCTCTATGTTTGTGTAGTTATGTTATGTCAATGTTAGTTTCCTACTTACAAAACAAATAGGGTGATCAACGTTTCCTTCACCTAGTTACGCTAAGAATGCTCCAATTTCCATACCAGAGGCATCTACATGGGCATTAAAAGGTTTGTTCCATGAAGGGAAGTGCAAGATAGGTGTGGTGGTAATCTTATCCTTTAAGGTCTCAAATGACCACTGTTATGTATCACCCTAGTAAAAATTTCCTTTGGTCTTAATAAATTCCTCTAAGGGCTAGGAGTTTTTTTGCATAGCCATTAATGAATTTTTTGTAGTACCAATGTGTCCCAAGAAACCACACACTTCACTGCTGTTGGTAGGATCTTCCACCCCAAAATAAATGAAATCTTATATGGGTCTACCAATAGTCCCTCTTTACAAATAATGTGCCCAAGTAAAGTATCAAAAGGGTGGAAAATATACACTTATTAATGTTTAAAGAGATGCTAAGATGCTTGGATATTTCAAACATCAGCCATAGATTGTCACAATGATCTTTCACTAACCCATAAACAATCAAATCATCTAAGTAGACCTATAAAAACTTATGAATGAAGACTTGGAATGCTTGAACAATGATGTGCAAGAACATCATTGGCGTATTATTTAATCCAAAGGGATTGATGAAGATATGAAACATTATCCATTCAGTTGAGAAGGCAGTCTTCTCATGATCCTCATGCATAATGTGAACTCCGATGGTACCCGAGGATCCATCTATAAGGAATAGATTGTGCTCCATGCTACACCTTTCAATATTTCTTCAGTGAATAGAGTAGGAAAATGATCTATGACACATGAAGCATTGAGAACCCTATAGTCAATACAAATCCTTATCTAGCCATCCTTCTTGACACTAATTACCATGAGGATGACCCACTCAGATTCCTCAATAGGTTCAATAATACCTTATTTTAGCATTTTGTCAATCTCATCTTTTACCTTCTCGCGCAGGTTGGGATTCATTCTATAAGGCCTTTTCTTGACCAAGCATGCTCCATATTTCAACTTATTTTTCATTTCTCCCAATGAAGGATGTACGCCTTCAACTCATGATATCCCCTTGGGAATGAGTCCTAGAATTTGTGCAACATCTCAATGATCTTCACAACCTCTAGTTATGACCAATAATCTCTAATAATAACCTCCTTAGGTGCATCCTTAGTTTCAATATTCACCTTCTTATTCTTCATAGGCACATGGTAAGTGCGCGTCTGCTCATCCGTGGAATCCATAACTTCAAAAGCACCCTTTATGTGATTTATTTTCAATTCTTCAACTTCCTGATCATCAATGAGGTATACCATCTTCCCTTTTTCCTTCTCTCTCCATGTGTGCCCTAGCAGTGTTTCTTCTTTTTCTGAAATATCCTTGTGTGCCTCGCCATGTGTTCTCCCAAGAGCTGAACCATAATTTCCTCTACCTTCACATTATCTCCTAGCATGATGTGATTCATGATATACAAGGCTTCATAAACTGGTGGTTTTGTGGAAAAATAGTCAAAGGTGTGAACAATACCTTCTGTTATGTCATGCCAACTTGCAGTATCTTTCTTCAACTTGGTATGTACATACCAAGTTCATGCACATATGCATAGAGTAGAATAAAACTTGTGTACTCAAAGGGATGGTGTGATAGCTTCCTATTTTTGCGTCCAATTTGTCTTACATTTGTGGATGTGTACCAAATCAGGAATCTTCCTATCATATTCATGTATAAGATAAGGAACGTTAATCCAAGTAAACCTTGTTAAAAAGGCTACTCTTATCTCATGCCAACATACTAGTTTGTCTCTTTGTGTCACCCACTAGCTCACTTCTATCCTATGTAATGTATAGACCATCATATTCTGTCCATCCCCTTAATTTTTCCAATGGTTGTCCATTTCTCACAAGAAATTTCACCAGTTTCTCTTTCCAAAGTACCGTGGTAACTAAGCCTTTCCCAAATACCCAATCATCCTAGTAACTCTTCCCTTGACCTATCATCCTACCTTCTCATAAGTACCATGGGCCCAATTGTCACATGCCAAATTGGTTGTATCATTAATAGATTGTGCATATTCCCTTTGAAGTACACCTTATTTAGATGGATCTAAATTTTTTAGTTTGTGCATTTTATGTGTGTATATCATGTTAAGCTCATCTTCATTGATCAACTCTATATAAGGTGCAATCTTTACATAATTCAAGGTATGAAAAAGCACTCATCCTTGTTCTAAAAACTGATATATATTTTGTTGAAGCATAAATACACATTGTTCGCATAACACCAAATATTTCCAAGGAGTGTTGGGAAGTTATCTTCCTCTGTAAGCTCAAGTACCTCAAAATCACCTGTAAATTTAGCACCTTGAATAGTGATATAGGCATCCTTGAGTACTTTAATGGGCATGACTATTATTTTATTTCCCATATACAACACATTGGAAGATGGCTGTAATAGTGGACTTCCCATTTGGTTCCAAGAATCTAATCTCAAAACATTGACTTTTACACCTTTGTACATAAAAATGTTACTCACCAACCAACCATTAATCACTGCATCTAGTGTTATCTCTTTATCATACTCATTGTCATGGTAAATTTGCAGAAGGATCTTGCACTCTCGTTCAATCCCCACATGGTACTTTCTCATGCGACCATTCTCCTAACAAGGGAATGATTTTTTCTTGCCTTAACATCCTACATACCTCCTTTATATCATGAACAACCTTCTATAGAAGCTCAATCCCCTTGCATGTTCCCTCTTGGCGCTTGCTTGCTTTTTAGGTGTTAGATCTCCCTTGAAATTCTCTAAAAAAACCCATAGTTTCCTTATACAAATCCTTCATTCGCTGAGCAACATCTAGATATTTAACATGTATGAACTTTTCTCTCCCGATCAAGGGTTTCAACTTTATATGCTTATATGCACGCATCACTTCAGCACATAGTGATAACACAAGTTGAAGATCTAGATAATCCATCTTCTTAATTTCCTCCCTCGCTCAATCTTTGTGCACTCCAATTTAATCATCCCAAAGCCTTTGTCCTTCTTGTTGTTCATACACATACATGTGAATATAGATCTGGACAATCTTCAACCTTATATGGCTTTCCACAAGACGCACATACCTTATTTTTAGGACACTCATTCTAATAATGATCTGGTGATCCAAAAGCATAACATTTCCCATGTGTAAACATTTCTCTACCACCACGACCTCTACTCTGATATCCACCTCAAAATCCACCATTCACATTGTTGTGCATTTCATTGGTCTATCCCTCTTTCTCTTGAGAGTTTCTTTCCATAGTGGTATGGCACAACCCAATCTCACATGCTTCGTGAATGTGATATATCAAACAACAATCAATAGTGTCAAAGGCGTATGTGCATGAAAATATTGTAGTACATAGAGATGTTCCTTTCTATCATGCGCCGCTAAAGTGGAAAATTCCTAACATCATGATTATTATGGCAAATCTCACAAGATGTCAATAATATGAACACACTCCTTCATGGGAATCCATCATTTTTATTTCCTTCAACCTCAAAATTAATACACCATAAGCCATTACACGTCTCATGAGCAGAATTATTAGAGAGGTTTTCTAGATGGGAGGCCATAACTACAATATGGGCTTCAAAGAAAGGGATTACCCCTATATCAACACTCCCAACTTATTCTCAGTGCATAGTGATGCCTATAAGGCCTCACATAGATCAGTAAATATATTATGTGATAATTATCTTTGAAATTAAGTCAACAAGCCACCTAAAAATCAATGTGCATGTTGGATCTAATGGATATCATAAGATAACTTAGAAAATAATGTTTTAAACTATGTGTCATACTCCGTGATGCTCTCAAACAGGACCTTACTTGATATACTTAAGTGCATTAATTCTTTATTGCTCAAACTTTGAGATATGAAACTCACCAAGAAGGTAGTGTGTAATGTATCATAATCAATTGCGTCCTGATGTGGATCATACTTCGTATACCAACTGTGTGTTCTCCCTTGAATTTTGGTGGAAAATTGGATTTCCTTTTGGTTAGGAGCTATTATACCATTATCCCTACATAATAAATCACACTTATGCACATGCTCAATTACATCTTCTACACCATTGTACTCGACATGTGAAGGTACATTTCAAAGAAAATCGAGGTGTATGCTATTGGGTTTTCTCGAGGCTACAATGGTTTTTGTGATGGATGGTATGGCACTTGTCCTAGAATGGGGCCAGATCCTGAACCTAAACCTCCACCAAGGTTTCCTCCATGTGGAGGCCGACATAAAATTCCCGAGCCTCCTTTCATGACCTTTGGTCTTATAGATGATCTCCTTGCATCCCATTATTTTTGCTAAAATGGATGTTAACCGTCCGTCTGTGCTATAGCTGCACCCATGGGATTACTTCCAACTAGTTACGTCGCAATGATTTGTCCTAAAGACACGCCTATAAAGTCACCTCCAAAAATACTTTTTCTAAACACAAGTACCTTTTTCACTATCATGTTCATGTCCTTAATCTACTTCACCTTCCGAGATGATAATAAAATATGCCTACCCGTATCTCCTCTCCAACTTGGAGATCCTTCTCTCTCCTTCAATATCATGCTCTTTTATAACAACCTCTAGATTTTGAACACCTTTTGCAAGGGTTAGGTGGTTGGGTTGGGTTAGATGCATTCTGCGGTTCTCCATTTTCCTCGACTCACACTCCTCAAATGCCAAAGGGTTCTCTCTATTGTGTTTCTCCAATGTCAAGATGATATGATCCTATGGTCCCTCACCTTTTGTGGGGTTCTCATCACTTCCGCCACTCATCATTATTCTTGATCTCAATACCTTCTCAACTTCCCTCTATTGCACATCATTATACCTGAGTATTCTTTCCTCCATTTCTCTTTCTTCTATGAGGGCCTCCACCATCCTTTCAACCTTCCTCCCCGCCCCGCACACGGTGGGGTTTTAACCTTCCATTGTAAGTTATCCATTCCAAATTCAAACATCAAGATCTTGACAACAAAGGTGTCACGTGCAAATAATATCCTCTTGGTTCACGTAAAAACTATAATTATTCCTCTTCACGCACGAGTTTTCATTTGTTAAGAATTAAGAGTCTCATTAAATATTTTTTTCGTATGGTTATAACAAGCTCTATGATCTACTTGTTATGAAATACTTCCCTTTCACTCAACTTATTCTATTACCTCACATTTCCTTTTCATTGTTATCCATCACGATTTCCCTAAAATAGTTTTTCACTTGCTGCAGAATTGTCTAGCTATGGTACATGAGCTATGCAATTAAAGTAATACCCCAAATCTAAATTAAAAGGTCATAGAATAAATAAATATATCACATGGGAGCTTCACCATTAAATGAAGGGGATTCATCCCATGATCGCTAATTTTTAATGTTTTAGCTAAGCATAAAATTTAGCCAATAGTTCAAATATGCTAGGAAATGAACAATCAAAATGTTGATCGGTGCTTTCTGTGAAATAATTAAAACAAAATGGTTTTGAGTGATTTATGGCTTAAGTGACTTTAAACCAATGCACCATCTTTAATTAAAACTTGAAATTTTCATGCACTCCCATACACTATTTTTAGCGTAGATTCTTGACTTAAACATATTTGCTATGTGAACTGAAGTAGATTGCATGCTACCATGAGATGCAAAATCAAAAATTTCTGCATATTAATTTGTTGTGCACTTGCAGACTAAGACTTTCCATTATATAAATAAATTTGCTAGCACCCATTCCAGCTTTTCAACTAGTCGTTCATTCTCGAAAATTGTCCATTTACACGAGAATTTGGGCTCAGTGGTAGAACTGATCATTTATTTCGATCGCAAAATAAATTCAATTTTAATCATCCTCATCAAACCAAGAGATGCGTAACAATTCTTTAACCCGTAGGAGAATACGAGAATTCACCTACTATTTGCAGATAATCTAGTTGTTGGTATTATTCAACTAGTCAATCCTCAGTTGCTTATTCCATCAGCAGATGGATCAAAACTCCCTATTGCATTGGGCATGACCTTCAATCATCCGAACTTAACTCCCCTCTCTATGAATTACCCAAAGGTTCTAGGAAAAATTTCCCAAAATTTTATGGAGATGGTAAGCAATATCTCGACGATCATTTAACATCTTTCTTCATATCTTGTGGTGTGCTCACTGTTGAGCATGAAGATGTGTTTGTAAGACTCCTCATTGATACGATACATGATCTTGCTAGATAATGGTTTTACCAATGGTGTCATGTACCATAACCAATTTTAATACTATGCAGATTAGTTTCGAAAAGATAAAAACCTACGTAAGATGTTAGTACACCGATTACACACCCAAGCCAACTTAAAGAAGAGCCTCATGAATACATGAGGGAATTTATTACTAAATTCTAGAGAATTTTGTATAAAATTTCTGTTATTTCTACTCTTAGTGATGATAATCAAAAATTGATCTTCATTAACGCTTTGTTTCTAGAGGTTGTATATTAACCGCATAACACATCCAACTGATTTTTGGTAGAACAAAACATTGCCATTGAAGTAGAAGATGATATCATAATGGTAGGAAAGATTAAAAACTCAGCTTCTAAAGCCAAAGGAACAACTTCAACCAACACACCCGATCCACCGCTTTAGAGATTCCCCAATGACATGTTGTAGATAAAGAAGAAGATGACACAAGGAGGTAATACTACTATTCCTAGAGATCTCCTACTCAAAACTTCAATAACCGAAATTATAATCGAATCACCTCACTACTACACCCCGTAGACTAACAAATGAGGCTGCCCTAAGGAATAACGTAGAAATGAATGAAGAGGAACACTAATGATTCACTTGAAGATGAAGATTTTTATACCCCGCCGACGACTCCAATATCGACTACCTGGACTATGAAATAGATGAAGGCTATTATGAGTATTTTGAAGATAGTGATGGTCACTCATTTGCATTATTTACAAGATCTCCAACACAACATGGTGGTGAAGCTTCTTCTAGTGAGCAGAGGAGAGAAAGAGATGAGCCAAGATTAGATATTACTATTCTAAAGAGAGGCATTCCACTACCTTCTTCCTTGGCTCCCAAAGTGATAATCAAGTGAATTCTTCTCCTATTCAATTGTTGAAATGAGTGGGACATGTTTCTGAAATCAATTCAAGTGCGGTAATACCTTTTTTTTGAAATTATTGATCATATCAAGAAGATTAAGATCCAGAGGTCTGAGGATGAGTATTTGAGAGCTTTCCCTTATCAATTAAATACGTTAGTAAGGTATGTGCAGAGCAATGTACCTAACAACACTTCAAGAGGTTTCTTTCCTAATCCTAAGAATACCCCTCCACAAAATAATGTTGCAACCATTAATCCTGCATCATCTGAGAGAATCAAACCTTTTTATGTTTCATTACTTATTAATGGTTTCAAGCTGAGAAATTGTATCTTAGATTCAGGAGCTTATGACAATGTAATGTCAGCTAAGGTTGTAAACGCTCTTGGGCTCATATTAACTAAAAAAATTGGGAGGTTTTATTCAATAGAAAGACAAGTTCCTCTCATTTGAAAAATAAAGGATTCCCAAGCTATTTTGGCAGCTTTCCCAGGATAAAGGTTGAAGAATCAATATAACAATCTTGATAGTAGATATTCTCATCTCTTATGGTATTTTCTTTGAGTAGAAAATTCTGCGCAAGGAGTTAGGTAGTGATGTAAAGATGGATTGGTCATGTGCTCACATCCCAAATAAGGGGGTGAATCAAAGGTTGGATCCTGAAATGAAATCCAAGTACATAACATCTAAATCTGAAAACCCGAGGTCTTAGATACTTTTTCATTTCAAGAATCAAATCATGGAGTTTATTATCTAGGATGGATAGTGAATAATCAAAGCCTTATATTCATTATTCAAGTGTGAAGGAAGATGAAATTTGGTCTCTCGAGTTTGATGGTAGTTATTGTTTATCTCTCCTGAGGAAGGTATATTCTTATTCTTATAAGCTTATGTTTGAAAATACTAACAATACAACAGAGTATGAGGGATTGCTACAAAGAAATGGATCAACCTAAGAAGATGGGAGTAAAATTGCTTCAAGAAAGGGGAGATGCTAAACTCATTGTGAAGAAGATAAGAGGTCAATATCAAGTGAAGAAAGACAAGTTGAGACACTATAGAGACCGTGTGTTTTTTCCACGCTAAATTTTGCAACTTTCTCCATCCATTATATCCCTAGAGATCAAAATTCCAAGGCAAATTCCTTGGCAATTATTGTGGCTTTTCTCAATCAAGATCAGCCATCAACAATGTTTACACAGGGTGACTACAAAGTTGAGAAGGTTTACCACCCAAAATTCTTTGATAATTTAGATCAATGGCATGTGCTTAACAATGATAGCCATGTAGCCATGTTTCTGCAAAGAAATAGACAACTTTTATGAGTTATACTTTGAAGGAAGTAGCTCACTTCCACATCAAACAATAGTTGACAAAACTAATCCATAGCTTGATGATAGCCAAGGAATTATTTAGTTGAAAGGTAATAAGATCCCTAAATTCTTGGTTTCTATATAAGAAATATTTGAAAAGCATGATCAATTTTTGAAGAAAAATAAAGAGTATGGAGAAATTTATTCGAGAGTGCAGCCATTGAATTTGGGTGCAGAAGATGAACCCAAGATGGTAAATCTTGGTAAGTGTTGTTCAGATATAGAGAAAGAATATTTCACGAGAATTTTAAATAAATACAACAATATCTTTGCATGGTAATATAAATACTAAAAGACATATCAGCCTGCAAAAGTACAACACTACATTATGTTACAAATGAGTCAAAACCTTTCAAGAAAAATATTCGTAGGCACAATCCAACTATTTCGGTATAATCTATGTTGAAATCCGAAATTATTGGATGTGAAGATAATTTATCCTATCCATCACTCTAAATGGTTGACCAATAGTGTACTGTAAGGAAGAAGAATGGGAAAATATGTCTATGTGTGGACTTTCACAATCTGAATCAAGCTTCGCTAAAGGATAATTAGCATATCCCTATTATGGATCATACCCTTTAGGTTTTTACTGGTTCTCGAGATGTTATCTATGCTTGACAATTTTTCTGGATACAATCAAATTCACGTAGCTACAAAAGATCAATATAAGACAATGTTCATCACACCATGGGAACATTCATTTACGAGAATATGTATTTTGGGTTGATCAATTTTGGAGCTACTTTTCAAAGGGCAATGGATTTTGCATTCTCTCACCTCAAATATAAAAGCATAGTTGTCTACTTGGATGATTTGACAATATTTTCCAAAGTAATAGGTAACCATATTGCTAACTTAGAAGAATTTTTATTCAGTGTAGGAAACACGGGATCTCTCTGAATCCCAAGAAGTCAATCTTCACTTTGTGTGGATCAAGGAAATCTACTTGGACATATTGTATCAAAATAAGGAACCAAGATAGATCCCGAGAGAGTGTAAGTTATTCAGGGCTTACCTTTACCATCTTCTAAGAAAGGAGTTCACTCATTCTTTGGTAAAGTCAACTTTCTCGGAAGGTTCATTCCGTATTTTTCCAAGTTGACTTGTCATATTTCAAACATGATGAAAAAGACGTAGGAATTCAAGTGGAGTGAGGAAGGAAAGAGGGCCTTTTAAAAAATTAAAGAAAATTTATCTAAAGCACCACTTCTAGGGTCACCCTAATTAAACAAGGAGTTCATTCTCTATTGTTACTCCTTCGACCACACAATGTCAGCAATTCGATGCAAAGGAATGAAGAGAACATTGAGGCCCCTATTGCTTTCATGAGAATAACCTTAAAGGCATATGAATTAAAATACACTCTCATGGAAAATCATGTATATGCAGTTGTCAAAGCATGTAAGGCATTTAAGTACTACATTATTTCATCCCATACTATTGTATATACTATTGACATTGTAGTTAAATCTATTTTGACATGGAAAGAGATGGGGCTGCTTGAGCGGCACTTGGGTCACCGAAGTTCAATACTATGATCTAGATATAAAACTAACCAAGTTGGTAAGAGTTAGAGGTCTTTGTCATCACATGACTGAAAGAAATCCCCAAGATTTAGATATGGAAGCTTATCCCATTCGGGAAATAATTGATGAATTCATGCCCGTAGTTCTCTTCCGAACTTGGTGGATGAATGGTACAATAATATTTACTTCTTCCTCACCTATGGGGAATTCCCAAATAATCTTACATGAAAAGAAAAGTGAACCATCAAGCTTAAGTCAAAGGGTTTTTTTATTTGGGACAATGGTTTGTACAAGAAAGGGATTGATGGTGTCTTTCTCCGGTGGGTTGACAAAGCCCAACAAGAGAAGTTACTTGATCGGTTCCATGACAAAGCATGTGGAGAAAACATATCATCCAAGGTTACTACACATAAGATTATTTAGGAAAGGTATTATTGGCTGTCATTTTTCAAGATACTACTTGAATGGGTTTCCAAGTGTCAAGCGTGTCAAGCATGTCAACAGCTTTTTGGGAAAGTTAAGCTTACAAATTTTTCATTAAAACCAATTATGATAGATGAACCATTTCAACAAAGGGTATTGATTTCATTGGCACATTAAATCCACCTTTCGGTGTTGGTCATAATTGTACTCTCACACCTACAAACTACTTCAGTAAGTGGGTATAAGTTGTTCCTTTTAAGCATGCTATTCAAGAGGTGTGCAATTTTATTAAGGAGAATATAATTGTGAGGTTTGGTGTCCCTCATAAGATAGTAGAAGAAAATTTTACAAATCTATCCTATGAAGAACTAGTGGATTTATGTTACACATATGGGATACAACTAGTTCATTCTTCTAACTACTATCCTTAGGGAAATGGACAGGAAGAATCAAGCAATAAAATTTTGATATCAATTATCCGGAAGTTGAAAATAGAAAATAAAATCAATTGGCACAAGAAGTTGATTGATATAATTTGGGCTGATAGGATTTCTCCTAATAAAGCTATAGGTATGTATCCTTTTCAATTATTTTATGGAAAATATGTTGAATTTCCTATTACTCTTGAACCACCTTCTCTGCAGCCTAACAAATACCTTAGAGGATACTACCTATTAGGATGCTCTTGACAAGATAATAATGTATTTGGATGAGTTACAATAATTTTGTGTCTAGGTAGATAGATCTAATGAGCATCAAAAAAGAAGGCCAAGGTATAGAGATAGAAAGGCCGAGATAGAAAGTTTGAAATTGGAGATTGGGTCCTCCTATGGGATAAGAAGAATGAACCAAAAGGCATGCATGGAAAGTTTGATTCACTGTGGAAAGGACCATTCATGATCATGAGAATTTCTGGAGCTAATAGTTTCATCCTTGCTTACCAAGATGGAGTTGAATTGTCATTTTCATACAATGGGCAACATTTGAAGCTCTTTAGGAATTGATGATTCAGGGTAAAACTTGTATGTATATAAATAAATTTTAGTGTTTTGTGCCGTGTCTCTTCGTTTTTTATTTTCCCTTCTTATGACTCTAAACCCAATAAAAAAGACTCTAAACCAGAGATGTTGGGATCTCATCTTCATTTTTGTTATTTTGGCAGCAATAAAGACTTCCAAAGATGGAGCCAACTGGTGTCCCCAAGATTTCACTTATAAATTTTCAGGTACCCTTTTAAAATTTTAAGTTTTATTGCCTTGTGAATATTGTTGTTCATGTTTCTTATGTCTTCTTTTGTAGGTATTAGTTTGTTTAGGTCATTACCTTTATTAATTTGGGTTACAGGATTGCTCTAAGATTTTCCTAAAGGTTCCAAAAGGTTTCTTGGAAGTAGTTGAAGAAATACCCATCTGTCCAAAATGTCCAAAAGTCCCTAATGAGTTAATCATTTTCTCCGATAAGCAATCAGGTTTCTCATGTTACTTTGCTTCATGAATCATAGTTACAAGTCAGTCACTCTCTGAAACCTGATTGAAACTTTTGCCTTGTTTATGCTAAACTAAATTCACTCTACTTCGCTAAATGAAACAAACATAGTAGTTGTGGAATCCCGCAAAGCTAACAATTGCTCATTTATTCTTTATGAGTTTTGAGTAATCTTACTTCTTACTTTGCGTTAAACCGATACCACTTTACTTATAAGAGTTGATAAGTAAAGTAACGCTCAAAACCTGCATGACTAGGTCCTTAGGTTATCAAGATTTTAGGTTTACTTTACTTGTTCCACAAATTGATCGGACAAAAAATTGATGAATCCTGCAAACCAAAGCATTTCCATTACCTTCATTACATCAAAATGATACTTTGATTTATGTGGAAAAATAAGCAAGTAAAGTGGATACCAAATACTACATAACTATGAATTTATCTTTCAAAGCATTCCCAAATTGCTTTACTTTCCTATCATCTTAACGAGTAAAGTTCATGTCAAACCTCGATGATAAAGACTTAGTTTATCAATGTTTCGAGCTACTTTAATTCTTAAAAATCAAAGAAATTAAGTAAATATCAAACCTCGCATATAAGTGAAGTGGTGACGTGGCACTTGTACAAAACATAAGTAATGAGTTAGAATATTTAAAAGGTTAAGTTATTCAACGTCATTTCCATGCATCATTTGCACTAAGAGAGAAGTAATCTCACTTATGAACCCCAAGAAACCTTGTGCACATCGTTTGAAGAAGTTTTCGAGGAATCTTCCTCAACCCATTTGCAGGATAGGTAGGTTCTTTGTTTTTATTCCTTCGTTTATGTTTTTTTCCTTCCTCTTCATGTATTATTTTTACCATTTTTTCCCTAGGTTTGGTTATTTTCATCTTCCTGTCAAATCTGTGTTTTGATAAATTGGTTAGGAACTAGGTCATTTTCATTAAGGTGAATTTGGGTTTAGTTAATTTAATGAAATTAATTGTTATCTTGTGTTTAAGTGCTCCCAAATTTACCATTTGATGAACCATGGTTTTACCTTAGTTTAGTCAGGGAATCAAACGGTCGTTATTTCCTTCTTTGCGAGAAAGTGACCCCTTATTACTCCTTAATGTATTGCGTGGGTTCTAAAAGCCATTACTTTTTGTGTTAATCGTTCTTTTGACTATTTGTTACTTCATTATGATTTCCACTAAAACAAACCCCAAGACTCGAGTCTAATGCTTTGTAGGTTTCTATAGGACAATTACTTTCCTTACTTTGTGGTGTTTCAAAAGCTTTTACTTCCTCTTTCTTTACGCAAAACCAAACTAATCTTACTTACTAACTCAAAGTATTAAGTAACAACACCCGAAAACCCGCAATTCATTATAAAACAAGTTGTTTCACTAGCTCACTTGTTGTAGGCTTAAAACTTCACTTCTTAAGGGATCTTTATGTACTTTCATGATCGATTACATCTAGATATGCTCATGAAATTAAAGTCATTTAGCTTAACTTGAATTCTATATTTTAAGGTATCCTTCACTGCCCTTGTTAAAGGATCATAATACTTAGCGCATTCTAGAATAAACTCTAGAAACTAAGAAGAACTATGAAAGGTAGCTTCTGGATCAATACATTGTTAGTTAGGGCTGCGTGAGGGTGTCTTCCTTAAGGACTTTGATATTTCAATTAGCTCGGATGTGGACACATGTCCCATGTTTTTGTCACTAATTTTAACAAGTTTAGAGGCCACACAAGACTCAATAGGATATCCTTTATACTCATACTTCATCTTTCCTTACTTTGTGTCTCATTAGTTGGCCTAGATCTAGAATCTCCCTTAACTTTTCTAGCACTGGAAGTTTCTTCAATGACAAGGTTAGGGTCTTCTTGAATGAAAAAAACTTCCTCTTCTTCCAAGAAATTCTATATTGTCTAGCTATGGTAGATGAAAACAATTAAAGTAATACCCCAAATATAAATTAAAAGGTTGTAGAATAAATGAATATATCACATGGGAGATTCATCATTAAATGAAGGTGGTTTATCCCATGACTTCCTAAGTTTGTATGTTTTAGCCGAGCATAAAATTTAGCCAACATTTTCAAGTTGTAAAGTACTTACCCCCACTTATTTAGCCTCTTCCTTATCAATTTCAACTTCTTTAGCTGGGATGACTATATGAGTTAGTTCCTAAACCTCCACTTGAACTTTATCTTTGTCTTGATCTTTGGAAATCCAATGAGTTGTTAGAGCCTTATTAACCATTTCCAATGATTTATTCATAGGATCACCTAGAACCTTTTCTTTTAAGGTAAGTGATATCTATTCCATCATGAGGTTATTCTTTCTCATATATAACTACCTCCTTTGGTAACACCTCTATAGTACTTACCTCAATTAGTGATACCTTAATTGTAGACACCATAAAGTTAGGTTGTTGATTCATCTTGGTAGCTATACTAAAATCACCAAAAACACCTATGGGGTTTCCAATGGTTGATTTCCTAATGGAGGGAGGTGATACCCTTCTTATTTTCTCGAGTCCTTGTAATAAATTGATAAAGGAATGTGTTTGAGTTACTTCATGTTATTCAATATCCACTATTTTAACCTCTGAAGTTGACTTTCCATTAGTCACTATTGCAACAGAAGTTCCTTGTGCTTTAATGGGTGGAGTTGTGTCTATTACTTCAGAATGTCTATTACTTTAGGAATTTCCATATCTTTCTCACATGTTCCAATAGTTATAATATTTCTAATAATAGGTCCACCTACGCCTCCCCTTACTAAAGGGTTTACAACCTTAGCTCTTTTATCTCTTTAAAAATATTTAAGACTAGGTTCTTCCTCTTCCCCCTCTCCTTTCATTGATATCATAGTTGATTTAAGATTTTCACTTTCATGTGGTATGGATCCTCTCATTCATTTTCCTTTTTGGAAGGTCCTTGAAGATTTATTGTAGTTTTCCTAGGTCTTGAAATGTATGGAATCCTATCCTCTATTGGGACTATTGGTATGAGGAAATGACTAAGTACTAGCCATGCACGGAGTTGCAAGCGGGGCATGTGTGCAAGAAGAGAAAGAAAGAATAGGATACTACACGAGAGGTGTACGTGTCATGGAGAAATAGGAAAACACGCAAGGCTACACACATACATGCATCATTGAGGACTTAACTAATTTGGCTAAAAATATAAAAAACAAGATGGAGTGCCACTCAAGAAAGATCCAAGAATAGACTAAAGCAAGATGAATCAACAACAAAGAAAAGAATGTAATTAGGAAAAGAGAACATGAAGGAAAATATAAGGAAGGTGCATGAAAGGAAACTAAAAATATCATTAAAGTGGATAAAATCATAGAGCTATTTATGGCTCAATATATTGTTAACACCGGTTGTAAAAAGCATACAGACTAAGAATGGCATGCCTATATTTAGGAAAGAAAGAATGTAAATGGTGAAGGGAAAGTCCCAAACATGTGTGTGTGTGTGTGTGTGTGTGTGTGTGTGTGCGCGTGTGCGTGCACTAGAGTACTAGTGAGTCTTTTGAGTATTGGTTATGTAGTTTTTGAGTATGTAGACATTATATGAGGGCGTATGGTCCAACATATGGTTGTAATAAGTGGTGATGTAATCAAAACTCTTTTTATGTAATGAATTATGTTTTTCATGGATAATTTCTTATGGATTGCTAAGATTACTATATCTGAGTATGGTTTAATGGGAGTTCAAATACTATTGGTAATTTTGTATGAAGATTAATTTCCTTATTATATGTGTTTATGAATTTTAATGATATGATGTATCTTCTTGAATAAATGGTTATTATTATCATGTGTATGCATGTTAACATATTTATAAGAAAACAAAGGAGGGACCTGGAGGCTATGTGTACTTCGAGTGAGCTTCCAGATTTGTCTGGATGAAGTTCCAAAGGTGTGCATAGTTATATTGGGTAAAAATAAGACTACATTTTGGTTCCATTACCAATACCTCTTTTCAATATGTCTACCAAGATGTTGCATGCACATGGCATTTTGATTGTCTTTGGATAATATTGAGAACTGGATATATGGCGACCATGACACATTTTCTTAGAGGTATATCACTAGGCCTGATTTCAATGTGTTAAAGTGGGTGGAAGAAAATCTCTATGATTTCTTGTATGAGACATTATTCATCTTCTTTCCAATAGAATTATACAAATGGTTAGAAGTTTACTCACATAACAATGGTTTCTGGATTGTTAGAAAGCAAGTGTGGAGATAGGAATACTACCAAGCACTCTCTAATTTGGATGAGCTATGGAATAGACATATATATATCATTTTTGGGAAGGTGTGTTAGGTAGTTATACCTTGGAATATGTGATTTCAACATGTTTCCTAGTATTCTTGTAAAACTAAAGGGGTTCTTTCTACTATGGTTACCTTAATATTTGAGAGTGGTCATGAGGAACATACACATTGTTGCCTCTATGTAGAACTTCCACTTCACTTTTAGAAATGCGTGTATCATGTATAACATTAGTATGGCATTTCTTATTAGTATCCTTGGAAATATTTTGATCATGATGAATAGAGACATTATTGACACGAGAATTAGAATAATCCTTAAAATGTGTTATATCATCCTTGAGAGATTGTATTTACATACTCATGGCTTGAATTTGGGCTTGAAAGCATGTTGTAATGCTTGAATAGACTCTAGGAGAGTTTTATAAAAGATGACATCATTATTAGTAGAAGGATTTGAAATGACATGGCCCATGATGGCAAAATAAATTATAGAAAATACTCCAATCATGTAATAAATAATAAGAATAGGCACATGGAGGGCCAATAGTCAAGTGACCATAGAGGATAAAACCCAAAAGTGATGTTTTAGAAAAAATGACCATCATCAAACTATTAAAACAACCATATATGAAAATAATAAGTGAAATTAACAATACAAGAATATATATTTTGTAATCTTATTGTGTGGGATAAAAAAATCCAAGGAATTTTCACATAAGTATATATTTGTTTGATTATACCCTAACTACTAAAAATATCAATTTTGAATTTCTGAAAATTGTGTTAGGAGTTAGGGCCAACAAAAAGAGGCTTTTGTTGAATAGGTAAAATTTAATAATAAATTCGGAGGAATTTTAAAATATAGCTGTTATGATTGAGATATGAAATAAAAGGTGATTTAAAAATAGGATCCTTGAAAGAGACCTAAAGGGTAGTACTGATCATGAGACCCTAGGAAAATTGTGTGAACTATATAAAGGGCATGTGAAAGATGAGAATCTAGTTAGGATATGAATATACAATGCAAAGCTAAAACCCTAGGAAACTGGGATTTAAAAGCATACGCAAGATACAATCATGGGGCCACCAAATGTTTACACCCCTTTTAACTTTAGTAGATTAAATGTTATGGAAATACACAAGATTAAAGAGGAATGCAAGTTTTAGAAACTAGGATATATTATAATTAATTAAATCCCAACATTAATTGTCAGACAAGATAATAATAACATATGGGTTCTTTCAATTTATGATTACAAAATCCTACAAGATTGAAATTACAAGGGGGATATACTTACATGAGAGAGTTGGATGCACAAGTTGGATCATCCGAGAGTTCAAATGCTTTGGCAATGCTTTGCTTCTAATTCTATGACTTAAAACCCTTCTAAGTACAGGACCATATAGATCGGTCGAGATGTATCATTTACTCCTAACCCTATGGTATGATATTGGAGCCTCTTAGAATGATCTTCAATAAATTTTTGGCTCCTAATTTAACAAAAATATGCTTTTTGTAAAAACATAATTGTAAAGTAATTGAATGTAACAATGATAAACAACTACTGGATACAATCTAACACAAGCAATAAGCAAGGAAAATACAAAACCATAAGTAAGAGATGTAGGAAGAATGACTTAGCTTATTTATGTTCAATATGGGACTGGTATAGACTAAAAGAATAGCTGAACATGAGGTGATCTTTGTTTTCAATACTCAAGATAAATTCTAGATCTCACGGATATTGTCGAACATGGGTGCCTAGACCGGGTCGGGGGTGCACAGGTGCGAGATTCGCTACTAGGCTTTTGTGACTATGAAAATGGTCAGAACCTGGTTTTTATTGTCACACAAGCATCGCAAATAGATCCTATTGATCACTTATATGTTGCACCTTGGTCGTCGAAGATACCCATAACCTACAAAACAAAATTTCACTTGCATAAGCTCACAAACTACATCAAATCTAAAAAGAAAGATGTAATATGGGGAGTCGGTGAGCCGGAGGTCACCCGACGAGTGAACTTACAACTAAGCATTGCACTACATCTCAGAATCCATGTAGTTTTCGTGAGTGTGTGTGTGAGGATTGTACCCTAAGATGCCCTAGTGCAAGTTGCACTTGATAGCGGGCTAGATCTAGAATGTAGCAATGTATAGTATGTGTGGATAGATTATAATGAACTTTCCCCTTTCTATGCAGTGTATGCAGAAAATGCAATCTCTTGTCCCTTGAATGGATGTTATATGGATGTCTTGAAGTGCTTTAGGTGCCTTTTGGATGCAAGCTTAGGTGATAGTAGTAATGCTTATAGCTTGGTCCTTTATTTTAAACACATAACTATGTATTTATATGATTCCCTTGTTTGAATTTCATAATTGACAACTGGAACACCGACCCATAAGTAGAAAAGATGCCCAAAAGATAAAAGAGACGCAAAAGAAGTGAGTAAGATAATAAAGAGTCAGGGGCGCCTGGAAGGGACAGGAGCGCCTGGGCGTTGTTGTTACGGTTGGGCGTTGGTGTCTAGAGCCATAAAAGATAAACAAGTAAAATATCGATCGGGTTGTAGGGTGTATAAGACCAAATAGAAAACAAGAAACAAAACAAAGAGGCCAAGAGACAGTCATCTATTACTACTTTTCTTTCTTAGGAATTATATGAATGCTAGCATGTGTTTAGGACCTAGAAATGTACCCAAGTGTGTGAGTTTGTGTCTATAACTCCTTCGGCGGTCTAGAAATGTTCTTCACTATCAAACCCTAGTTATCGTACAATCCCAAAACCATATGTAATTAGTTGAATCATGCCAAAACCCTAACCATGGATGGAATACCTGCAAGAAGGTTATTATTTGGTTTGAAGTGTAATTCGTTCACTTCCTATTTTGGCACTACTTTGAAGAGGCCTCAAACCACACATATCTCTCTACCTAATATATAACATCTATATGAATGCAACTAGTTGACAACTTGAACCACTTTGAACATGTTTGAGAGGATTGTGCTCTTGCTAATACTTTGAAGTAGGGATCTTGGTGTGCTTGGAAGTGAGGGAAGCTAGACTCCTTGACTGGTTGAGTGCTTTAGAACTGTAGTAGTGGTTTCCCTAATGGATGTGCATCACTTTGTGAATATTTAAGGAGCCTTGAGTTCCTTTTGTATGTATTTATAATGAGAGTGTCAAGAGAGTGTCGGATGATTAAATGAGGTGATATTAACTTTCTTATATGGGACTTAGAAGGTAAAATATCATGATAAGTCCAACCCAAGAAGATGAAAAGACCCAAAAAAAAAAATTGGAAAAGAGTTGGAAGATATGTTAGTCCAATACCATATAAGTTGGTTGTGAATGGATTTCACATCATGACCAATATGTGCGGTTTTGAATAGGGAGAAGGTAGCTCCTATTTGAAAGTTGTACAATGATGTTCGAGCTTAAACATTCATTTTGACACATTAGTGTGTGGGAATGATCAAGTTGTGAAAAATATAGCAATTTGCACTAAGTGGGGATAGGTTGTGGGTGTTTGTCTTAGCTAAGTACAATCACGGTTAAGCGATGTCAATGGGAAAATTGTCAAATTTGAGTGTCTACAAAACCATTCATATTTACACAATACATACATATTCCATTAGCTAAGAAGAACAATCGAGAATGAGCGGTGTTAATGGGAAAATTGCCAAGTTTGAGTTCCTACAAAATCATTCATATTTACATAGTGCATGCATGCATCTAATCGGCCAAACACATTGAAGGATTTTATAAAATACATCATATTTTGCACCTTATACCAAAAATTAAAAGGATTACACAAAATACCATATATAAATAGTATACATGTATGATCTAGACATGAACCACCATGAAACCCTAAGATATTACAAGTATCTTTCTTCATACTCCCTCAGAACGAGATATCTCAATTCTCAAATGTTTATAAATAAACTCAATCCTTGAAAAATTTAATAATCAAAACAAATCTCAAGTTAGAATCAAATAGGTAAATTTAGCATGACAATCCAACCTATCATATTGTCTTGTGAATATTAAATGGATGCTCTCTTGGATCCTTCAAGGCTACATAGTCTTTTCTTATCTAATACACATCTTTTGGTTTCAAGAACCCTCCTTTATTTCTTCGATTTGATGAAAATCCACAATAATATGTGGTCTTTCCTATTTCCCGTCTCACAACATGTTCTCAAATATAGTCGTAATATAAATTCAAGAATTCTATAAATACATAGGTACATTAGTGCATTTAGGAAGAATTTGAATGATAATAAATGAACAATTTATTATAATTGTAAAGGTAGGGAATAAGTTAATTATCTTTACTTCCACTTCCACTTCCACTTTGACACTTCCATTAAATTTGACTAACACATAATGTAGGGAAAACCCACTTCCACTTCAACACTTCCATTAAATTTGACTAACACATAATGTGTTGATAAATATCTTGAATTCAAATTTACACCCTATAAATATACAAATATACAACAAATACAAAAGCTGATAAGGACTCATGCCCTAAGTAGGACCCATAGAGCTCACATTTATGAGGTTCTAGACCTGTATAATATATGTTTATAGAGAAATCTTGAAAGAGTCATAAAAGTATGAGAGGAGAGTTAAGAGAGGAGAGGATAAAAAAATTAAGAACTGAACATAAAATACCCATAACATAGAGAAAAGATGCACTAATAAGAACATTAAATATTACTGAACAATTGACGAACACACATAACCCTAGAATAATAAAATAATCTAAAATATTCTAGTTATAGATTTAAAAATATGTTTCGGAAGATGTGTAGATTGGGATAATATAAAGGTAGCCCGTAACGATCATGCATCTTATTAAATTCTACGAAATAAAATAAATGGCAGTTGCGAGAATATAAAGTGAAGGTGAGTACAACCTCCAATTGGATGGCAACCCCTCACCAACGTGCAACATTCACATTTGTTAGTTGGGATTTCTTCAACCATATCGGAAAGCGACCCAACAAACTTTAATATTAATGCTTCTTGCGGACGTATGGATGGTAACTTTAATATGATTGTAAAGGATTTTATAAAATAACACATTAATTAGGTACCACAATATATGTGGAATGATGTCTAATTATCTTTCTTATTTGTATATTTGAAAATATGTTCTTAATATTACGGAACTATAAGTCTCCATATGATTAGGATTTGAGATACAAAGCATTAAGATTGTTTGGAAAAAAATGAGTTTGTAATGTTTTTTTTTTTCAAATGTTATTGTGGTTTGTAATAATTTGACAATTAGTTCACTTGGTTTTGAATTCATAGTTTTTCTTCGATATGTATGTAGTGTTATGTGTATGCATATAACAATAATTTTGTGCTTGTCTGAGTGCCATCAAATACATATGCAATATTTGGATACTTTAAGGAAAACAAAGCATCGGGAGCACTCCAAACATGTATCAAAAGCATTAAATGCTCCTAGCACAAAACGTTAAGCATACAAGAGAAATAGGAGAAAAACATAAAGAGGTAAGAGGTTCGGAAGAAAAGAGGAGATTATGACAAACTAATGAACATTCTAACAATTACCAATTTCTATTGATAATTGATAAATCGACAAGTACATTAAAAATATATAAATTAGCATTCAATAGATGTCTATGGCCCTTTTTGTGTGTCTACATTTTGACCCACTTTTAGGAGTATGTGTAAAAACATACTTCAATGTTGCAAACCAGTATATTCAAATGATATAACTACATGCATGGATCCATGAAACAAATTTGATACATTGGATCCTACAAAACTTTTCTTTTTTTCATAGACATGAGAACTAAAAGATCTCAATAACTACTAAAATATGATATTAATCATTACAAAATACCATATGATGATGAAGTTAATTCTAAAGGAAATTTAAATATAAACATAATGCATCTTGAGTGAATCTTAATGAGGTTGGAGCCATTTGGAATTGAAGTTAGACACCATGATATTCATAAGCCTTTAATTATCGGCATCATGAGTGATCATATGTAATAAAATATATGCAATAATCATAGTAGCAAGAGTGATAAATATATAATATTGATCGCACCCTTAAGACTAGAGAAAATTAGTTCTCAAGTAAGATAAAATGAGGGCCCCATATTGTAAATTATCATGTGTAATCAATAACAATATAGCTTGGTATTATATACAAGATTGCATGATCGATAATTATCAAAAAGTATCTCATTATATATCTCACCATAATGGCAACATAAATAAATAGGTCAAAATGATTTGATTATAGCCATTAGTAATTTAATCAATGAGGAAAATAGTGGAAACTAAATTTTAATGACTCCCGTTGGTTGTCAAATTAAGACTTTAATGAAACCAACAGACGGGGATAGAAAGTATCACCTCTTTAATGGGAGAGGTTCCCTTATTGAAAGCAAACAACACAACTATTTACAAATGTACAACTTCCAACTTTGATGAGGAATTATGATATCATGAAAGTGTTTTAATGCCAAGATAGATTATCAATACAAAAGAACATAAGAACTAAGGGAGAGAAAAGGTAGAATAGCACTTTCAGGAAGTATAGATAGCAAAATAGTTCCTTATAAATGCTTGAGCAAGGACAATACATAGAACATAATCATTCATATTAAAACCACTAGATGTTATCTTGCAGACACAAAGTTCCAGAGATGACATCCATAAGAATACAAAGCTTCTTAATGCAAAATAGATTAATGATTCAACAACCTTAGACATGTAAGAGAGAATAAATAAACGCAGATAGAAACAAGAAGGGAAAATATTCTTATATTGATAGCTTTAAGTCCTTTTACACTTTCAAAAATTATCAGAGTTCCAGCCCTTTGGAATGGCGAGGAGAGCTCAATATATAGCTTACAAAGTGGTTACATTTGGTAACCGTTTCTTTTAACCCAAAGATTAATTAAGGAAATGCACAATACAAAGTCCTTAATTAATTACAAGGAGATTGGCACTAAAAATAGAAGAAGAAAATGAAGAGCCATAAGTAGAGTCATCCGATTATAGCTTAGGAGGGCCCATTGATTTGAGGATTCAATGCCCTAATCTTTTCAATGCTTTTGATATCTTCATGCCTCTTGGAATTGTTGTGTTGGAAGTAGCATGTGTCCACGTGCCTAGACATTTCTCCATATCTTTATCAAACTCGGTATGCTCTAGATATTCTTTATTTTCCTCGAAATAGTGAATAAAGAAAACAAATGTCTTTCATCTTCTTCGTAGAAATGATTCTTCTTTGAATAGGTCGCCCTAGACAAAGATTCTAAACTGAGCCTTGATTTCTTGAAGAGAAAAGGAAACACCTGTAGTTTCATCCTGAAGATGGCAGTGGATATCCTTAAAGGCAGATAAAACAAAAGTTTTAAAGGACTCCCCTTTTGCCACACATTCCTCAATTCTCCCAATGCTTCCTCCAGAACCTTTATCTTCCACTCAATACTGAAGATCCATGTCCTTGACAAGTTATTCTTTGCATCATCAAACACATTGTTGGCCATAACAGATCTTCTCATCGGTTTGGCCCATTAGACGGAGGTCTATAATACATCCACTCTAGACCTTCAACTCCTTGTCCATGGCTTTGATTGAGGAAGTGAGTTTCTACTACAAATTGATCACCTTCTCATTGGTTTTGAAGGCTTCCTCAATGAAATTCAAACCTGCTATAGTCATGTCATCAACCATGGCCTCAACAGCCTTCCCATAAATAGAATACTTATGTATGTCTTTGATGCTTTGAACCTCATCTTGACTGAGAACCATGGGAGGTGGGAGAGTAGCCAATGGAGCTAGATCCAAACTTTATCTTTTGTTAATAATGATTTGATAAAGTTGGAAAGAACTTGGTTTTGTTCTTCCAACTAGCTCCATGGTTTGCTTTCCTTTCTCAACCCGTTCAATAACCTTAGTGACAGTTTCCTCAAGGTTATGAACCTCACTCTCAGGTGTAGATTCTCCCAATGGAATTCTGGAAAGCTCCAAGTCAGAGATTAAAAGATCCTTCTCCTCTTTATTTGCCCTAGGTCTGACAACCTCTAGAAACTACTGACCTTGAGCATCAGATACCAATCTTGAAGTAGTCTTTACTTTCTTTCTTTGGAGGAGGAGGGGTAGTACCAAGCAAAGCTGCCACAACATCAAAATTAGGCCCGGTTGCTCGGGAAGAAGACTTTCTTTTCCTGCTGTCTACTAGGGGCTGCACCTAAGAAAAGGAAGAAGAAGAAACAGAGGATTCAAGGGGTCCGAGTGCAAGAGAACTCATGGCACTCAGAGTCTAAACTATTGTTTCCTCCAGTGGGGAAGTGCATGGAACCTCAAGAATCTCCTTTGCAGAGGAGTTTGTTAAACTGGGAGGTTCAGTTCTTGATCCTTCCTTCTCCATCTCAACAGTGGTTCCAGGGGTTTCTTCTAGTTCTGTCATCTCATCATCCTCATTCTCACTTAGAACAATAATGTTCTTTGGCCCAACAGAAATTCTGAGTGCTCCAGAATATTTTCTTCGTGATTGGTTCTTGCTTAACCTCTTTGACCTTCTTCTGATACACTTGAGTGGAAGAAGGAGGAGTAGACATTTCAGGCTCTTTCAATGAGGAAGAAGGAGGAGTTTGCTCAAGTACCTCAGTACTAGGCATATGTACTTCCTTCCTAGGTGTGGAAGTTTCTCTTAAAGAAGATCTACCCCTGGCTCTTCCTGAATTCATGAACTTTCTGTCAAACCAAACCTTAGTTCTGACGATGATAGGGGAAATTATCTCACTCAAATCATCTTTCTCCTTCACATACCAATCCAGGGTTTCTAGAGGTGTGTGCTTGATGGATCTCTCATACTCATAGGATTGCAAGCCCTCATCATTATCCATAAGCCCTTCGGCACCTGGTAGAGATTGAGATTTAAGATCTGTTGCAGAGAGATAATCTACCAAAATGCCTCCTCCTAGCTTCAAAATCATCAATACAATCAGCCCAGTAATCCTTAGTGTCAGGACGGTGATGATAGGTTATTCTCATATTCTAATCAATGAATTTCTTTAGATCAAAACAAGTCCTGGACCTGAAGAAATGAACAGTAAGAGGAGTAATAGCCCGTTCTATATTTTGGGCATCTAGGGTTGTCTTGCATGTATAATTCCCCAAGGAGATAGGGAAATGAAGACCTATAATCTTCTTGTCTCTGTAGGTTCTATGGAGTTTTTCCAGCTTCTTGCACACCTCAACCAAAGCCATTTTATCATTGCAAAACATGGGAAGCTTGAGAGGTGTACTTTCAAAACAAGCCAATCTAATGTATGAGAAATTTTTGAATTGGATGAAGAAAGCCCCATACTTGGCTATCAGAGCCATAGCCTCATCAAAAATCCTGGCAGTGTCACCCTCCAAAAGTCTCACAATGTACATGGTGAAAGCATCATTTACCCTTCTGAAATTATGATTATTGTCCTTAAGGGTAAATTGAGGGCAATATGTGTATATGGGCTCATCCTTCTTGCTCTCAATGTAAGTGAAGCCAAACCACTCCCGAGATGCTACCAGGGTGTACATGAGGTAAGAAGTCATGTAGAACTTCTTAGTTTGCTTGAACATTTGTCAATTGTTCATCAGTTCATCTGAGATGATCTCGGCCCGGTTTATGTTTTTTTACCTTCACAGATGATTCTAATAAAAGGGCACATCCAAAAATGGAAGTTGTTGGTAGAGGGCATTCCCATAATACGAGCGAGCAAGATGATGAAATCTAATAACTCTTCATTGAAATCAACCCTAAACAATGCTTTGGAAAGTCGGGATGCTCCCTTCTTAGGGCACTTCAGCCATGACTTAGCCACATGTGCCTTGTATTTCTTGTTGTCCTTATCAAACAAATCCTGAGCTTGAGTGAGAGTAAGAACAATGCATTCTTCCGTCTTAGGAATGCGTAGGGAAGCGAAAATGGCAGTAGCATCCAGTTTTGAAATCAATTCCCCATGCACCTTAACAACCTCCTTGGTATCTGCATTGAAATGAGCTCCATAGGTGAGCACGGAATTGGCACACTTCACGAGAGATGGGAAAGCCAACAGCATATGCGATTCCACTGTCATTGATCATTTGGGCCATGGGAGCAGGGTTTTCACATGTTAACTTGCCCTAGAAATCATCAAAATCCAAGTGCCGAACTTCACTATCCCCAATATTAGGTACAGAGGTCTCCAGAGGTGAAAAATGCTCGTGCCCTTGAAACTTGATCTTCATTTTTACAGTGCATAGAGGAATGGCCTTCAAAGAATAGATCACGATAAAAATGCAAAGGGATACAGAAGATGAGAAAATGACTCAATTGCAAGAACGCGGGTAAATAATAAGCAAGCAATGTGATAAATGCATAGACGATGGTCCCTTTAAATAGTCGTTCAGGAGAGAGAAGATCATAAATGCGCATTAAATACCCCTTGCACCGACTCAAAAAGGTGAAATGCGGAAAAGCGAAAAAAACTGGCCCAGACGGTCCATGGGACGTTGGGACATGTGGGACGCAAAAATCTAATTTGGGCGATGCGGGCCAAAAGAGCACGGGTGGTCTAGGGACACAGAAACGTGAAGGACGCAAAGACTCGATTCAGTTGATGTAGGGAATCGGGGAACAGGAAGCCCGGGCAAACTTAGGACAGATGGGCCAAAAAAGTGTGAGAAACCCGACATATAAGAACTTGCAGGAAAATCATGATCGGCGAACAAAAGGCCCGCCGGAACTTGGGACAGATTGAACAAAAATGTCTGATAGACCCACAAGTTACTAAAATGATCCCAAGAAATGGCATTTTCACTATCTCTTCAAATTTCCTCTTTACTAAAACATTACTGAAGGGTGCCAACTCAAAATTTTCAAAATTTTCAACTTTCAAAAGAGGGGAATTTTGAGGGGACAACAACTGGCTCTTTCTGGGGATGACTTGACTAGATCATAGGAACAAGGCAAGACAAGAATCAAGAAAAACTCTGGGGAAGAAGACCAGTGCCTTATCCATTGGGCAAAAAGAGTCAAAGGCAAAACAATACAGAAGGCAACACACAAAAACAAGGAAAGGAAAACAACAAAACAAAGACCAGGAAAAGCAAACACACACTGTACATAATATACAAAGGTCCTCCTATTCACCTAGGATTTGAACAATTTTAGGTACTTCCCACTATAAGGAAGTGGGAGAGAAGATCCATCCATGTAATCAAGATAGAAATAATTTTCACCAGCAAAGTGCCTGATTCTGAAAGGACCAAGCCAAAGAGAGTCAAACTTACCATGGCTTCCTTGAGGTTCATGCCTTTTGTCCCATAGTAAAACAATGTCTCCAACTTTGAACTCTCTGGATCTGGTTTTCTTGTCAAATAAGGATTTAACCTTCTATTGATGAGTAGAGATCCTATCAAAACCCGCAACCTGTCTTCATCTAGCTTATGGAGATACATGATCCTCTTATCCAAAGAATCACTGAAACTAGTGTCCTCAATAGCTTTCATCAAATGCAAAGCTAGTAGTTCTACTATCACTGGTAGTTGGGCTTCCACACCATACACCACTTGAAAAGGGGACATCCCAATTGCTCTTTTGGGTGTAATCCTATCAGCTCAGAGAGAATCATAAAGCTTTTTGTGCCAGTTTCCTCTAAGATTCATTGACAAGCTTTCTTACAATGGTCACCAAATTTTTGTTTGTTGATTTTTCCTGTCCATTCCCTTGAGGATAGTAATCTGAAGAATGAGCAAGGGAAATACCATACCCATAGCAGAAATCCATCATCTCAGAGAAAAGAAAAATTTGAAGCATTATCAGTCACGATCTTGTTTGGTACTCCAAATCTTATCAAGATGTTCTCTTTGATGAAATTACACACTACCTCTGAAGTAGTACTTTTAACTAGGATGGCTTTTACCCACTTAGTGAAATAATCTGTGGTAGTCAACACATGAGTATGTCCTACACTTGAAGATGGGTTGAGTGTTCGATAAAATCCAAACCCCACTTTGTTGAAAGGGTTCTTCAATCACAACTAGCTTAAGTGGCAAAGCAACCAACTTTGGTCTTCCCACAAAGGTTTGACAAGCTTCACATTTGTCGACCCACCTTGATGCATCCTTAAACAAAGTAGGCCAATAGTACCCTGCACAAAGAATTTTGTGAGCAGTAATGGCAGATGAGAAATGACCCCACAGGCTTGGTCATGGAAGGTTGAGAACAACTTCTTCATTGCACTTTGTCAACACACTTCAAGAATCTTCCATCCACTCCTCGTTTGAACAAAGCATTTTCCCATAACACATATTGTGCTTGACCTTAGCTTGATATCTCTCTTCTCCTTGGTAGTTAAGTGAGATGAACATTCACCATAGGTGAGGAAGTGAGCAATATCAACGTACCATTCATCTGTTGAATTGAGGAACAGAACAATAGGGACATCAACTTCATCCTGAGGTGTTTCATGACTAGCTCCCTCGAAATGAGTTCACACAGGCCTTTACCCCAAAAAATTTTTGTTGGTCTGATGTCAAGATCATACTCCTGAACCTTTGCTACCCAATTTCCTCTCTTGGTTCCAAACTCATGTTGTGTAAGAATAGACTTAATAGTCATATCGGGCACAAGCATAATAGAATGAGAGTTAAGAATGTAAAATCAAAACTGTTTAACAGCTTTAACTACTGTGAAAGCATGTTTCTCCATTATAGTGTACTTTAACTCATGATTTTTTAGAATATAACTCATGAATGAAATTGGGAGCTCATGATCTTTAGAATCTTTCTGAGTCAACACAACAGCCAAGGTACTCTCTGTGGCATAGCAATAGATAACAAAATCTTTGCTAAAATCTAGACATGCTAAGATAGGAGTCTTAGCAATGGCTTTCTTAATGCCTTCAAATGCTTCTTTTCCTTTAGAGGACCAACCAAACATCTTCTTTCCCTTCATCATTTGGGAAATGTTCAAAGTCATCTCTGTAAAATCAGGGATGAATCTTCTCAGGAAGTTGATCTTACCAAAGAAGGAGTGCACTCCCTTTTTTCTTGTGGGAAGAGGAATCTGCTTGAATAGCTTGTACTCATTCAGGATCAATCTTGATTCCTTCTTTGGAGACAACATGTCCCAACAACTTTCCCTCCGTGACACAAAAGATAGATTTCTTGGGATTCAAAGAGACCCATGTTCTTTGCATTTCAAGAGGACCATTTCAAGGTGTTGAAAGTGATCTACTCTAGATTTGGAAAACACAGTCAAATCATCTAGATACACAACAATACATTTTCCTTTCAGACTCCCAAAATCCAAATCCATTGCTCTCTAAAAGGTGGCACTAGCATTAATGAGACCAAAGGGCATCCTCTTGTAGGAAAAAGTACCCCAAGGAGTGGTAAAGGAAGTCTTGTGTTGATCTGCAGTGTTAACTTCTACTTGGTTATATCCTAAGAAACCATCAAGCATGGACAACATCTCTACACCCGTAACAACTTGCAACACCTGGTCCATCATAGGTAGGGGTAGTTATCTTTCAAAGAAGCTTGATTCAAATTCCTGAAATCAACACAGATCCAAATCTCACCATTTTTCTTCCTGACATGCACAATGTTAGCAATCCATGTTGAATGATGAATGGGGAAGATAATCTTGGCTTTCAACAACTTCTGTATCTCTTGGAAAATGGTGTCAACAATCTTTGGATTGTATTGCCTTTGCTTCTGCTTGAAAGGCTTAATCCCAGGTTTGAGGGGAATGAAATGTTACATTTCTTTTGGCTAAAAATATTTCAGATCATCATAAGAATAAGCAAGGACATCAACGTACTTCTTCAAAAGATTCATCACCTTCTTCTTCTCCTCATGGGTACAACACTTTCCAATGTTCACCATTTTGGGTTCAACAGAGTTCCCAATATTAATCTTTTCATATTCAGCATTGTTGAGGTCCTTTGGAAGCTTTGGACTTGACATACCTGTCATGTTTATCAAACAATTCCTCCAAACTCACCAGTCCTTTAGGGATCTTGTTGCCTTTAAGTTTGATGCATCCCTCTTGATCCATCTCCTCTTTGACACCTTCCTCATTGGAAGAGACACTCTCTCGAGGCATATTACCACTTCCCTCAAAATACAATTGATCAAAGTTATCCTTAAGTTCCAGGAAAGAGAGAAAATGTTGATCATCATTGAAAACTTGCCAGTTGTTTGCATTATCCGGTATGCTTGGTCTATGGATCATTTCAATGGTGAATTTGTCTTGAGAAAAATTAGGATGAGGTATCAGCAGAGATCCTGAAACAGCTAGGAGTTAGCCCTAGTGTTCTTCTCCCTTGGCACTAGCTTCGATAGAGAAGGCATCAAAGAATTCAATAGAATCCCAAACCAAATTCCTATAGTGCTTTAACCTTCTATTATTTACTTGGAAAAGATCCCTGACTTGCTTGACAACTAGTTCTACATCTCCATGAGCCAGAGGTTCTTCACACCTCTTTCTTTTGTTGTATTTAGTCTAAGGATGAGAGGCTCATACTCAGTTATGTTATTCATATTTTCAAACTGTACCTTGAAGGAGAAAGGATGAATCTTTCCTTCTAGAGATATCAATACCACACCAGCCCCAGAACCAGCTGAAGAACAACTTCTGTCAAATTCCAAATTCCAAATGCTATTAGGATCATGGGGCACTACTTTAGGATGTTCCACCTCATCCTGAGACATGATCATGTAGTTGTCATGCCCAATATCTTCATAAAGTATTTGTGCCTTGGGATCATCTATCTTTTGCACAATATATTCAGATTGTTTCTCGGGCAGACTTCTTCATCTTTCCATTGATTGGTATAAGGGCATGTGACCAATCCATTTGAATTTCTCCTCCCACATCCTTATAAAAATTTCTACTCAACAACATACCATATGAAGGAGGGATATCAACTACCAAAATAGTAGCTAAAACCTTCTTCTCTGCAAAGCAGCAAAAGCTACTTGCGCATCCTTAATTCTTCCGACCAAAGGCACCTCCCTACTCTCCATGGAATAAAGCAAGAACCATAAGTGTGTGTGGGTAAGACCCAAAGCATGAGCCACTTTGGCAGGCATGACATTATCCGACGCTCCTGAGTCTATGACACAGTTGCTGAGTTTATGGCCAGCTATGAGGAGGGTTACATAGAATGGTTCGATTTTCACATTTGGTGAGGTGACTGCAGCCACAAGATTTGATTGGGATGTGGAAGAGGGAGTGGGAAAAATACCTTTAGAAGTGTTGGATGAAGTTTTGGAATGAGAATTGACAAAGTGGACCATTTTGGCAAAGGCTTTTGGATGAGTCTGATAAAACTCAACTTCAGAAATCTGGATTTTTGTTTTCTTGAGGTGATCGATGATATCAAAAGATCCAGAGGTGGATGGGCTATCATCACTAGGAATCCTAGGCTTATCAGGTTTTGGAACTAGAGAAGAAGAAGTTTTAGAAGCAGGAGTAGAAGAAGAAGAATTAGCAGAACTCACCTTTTGCGTGGATGTAGTGGGAATAGGAGATCCTCTTCTTGCAATCACTGGAATAGTCATGGGATGCTCCTTGGACTTCTTAGCGGGCTGCATCACTTTTTCTTTCTTATTTGTCTTCTCCCGAGTCATAACAACATATGACTCACTATTCATCTCTACCACTACTTCATCATAATCATCTTCCTCATCAACACCCTCAATGGTGAGGAAATTAACTCGAGACCCATCGAGTTCTTCCAGTTCTTCATCAACCTCTTCTTCAGGCTCTTCAAAATCTTCATTAACTTCTTCATCATCAGGTTCTTCAACTTCACAAGTTGCATTAACAGGACCCTTGATGGGTGGTCCTTTGATTGCCAACCTCATCTGAGAAGAAGGAAAATAGTTTTTAGGTTTAAAATTTCTCCTTGGAACATCTTGATAAGGAGCATGCTGAGCCAATTATTTCTTGATGGCAATGAGGTCATTAGCAAGCTTCACGTTAACCGATATGTATTATCTCCAGGAGTAGAGGAGGAGGAGGAAGAAGCTTTAGATTTGGAAGGATCTATTTTCAATTTACCAGGCATGATCAGGTCATCTTCAATAATGACGGCTAATTGTTGATCAACATCCAAAGTTACAAGATTGGCTCTTCTCAGCGCATAGCTTACTTCAGAAATTAAGCATTTAGGAAGAAACATTTTTGAATTTTATCCACAGGCCGGGTGTCTTGTGGGATCTTGTTAATCAGCTTATTGAACTTGGCCACAAATTCTCTCATGGGCTCCTGTGGTTCTTTCTTAATTTGAGAAATCTGGGCTAGCAAAGCATGCACATCTTCAGCAGGTTTGAAACGGTTCTCAAATCTGGTTCTCATGGTAGTCCAATTGGTGATGGCCCCAGCGGGGAGATGATAAAACCAATCTTCCGCATTGTCCTACAAAGTCTCCACAAAAATCCTCACAGAGACATCCTCATGTTCAACCCCAAGGACTCCACATGCAACTATGAAGGCTACAATGTGTTCATCAGGATGTACCTTGCCATCTCCTCTGAACTTGGAAAAAATATATTTTTACCTCTGGGTAACTCATGCAAAGGTTGAGGAAGGCCAAGAGGCCCAACTTTTGGCCCCAAGGTAAGGGAACTACCATCCTTGGAAAATTTTCTTGAAGACAAACTCAAACACCAGCAAGAACCAAAGCACAAAGATTAGGGCTAAGTTGTTCTTGAGGGACACCACTCCCAAAAGCTCTGTCTTCAACAGGTGGTGTGCTTGTAGAACGAGTCCTTCTATCTCTCCTTGTTGAAGGAAGGGGAAATCCTTGCTACTCCAGGAGTTGAAATTGTGAATCTTCAATTCCAAGAGCCCTTCTTCCGTGAGTAAATCTTAGAGTCGCCAGATTAGAAATGATCAAGAAATTGTTCTTTAAAATTGGAATTCATTAAAATGAATCCCCAGTAGAGTCACCAAAAATGTTGGTTATCAAATTAGGACTTTAATGAAAGCAACAGTCAGGGACATAAATTCCCTCCTCTTTAATGGGAGAGGTTCCCTTATTGAAAGCAAATGACACAACTATTTACAAATGTACAACTTCTAAATTTGATGAGGAATTATGATATCATGAAATTTTTTTAATGCCAAGATAGATTATCAATAAAAAATAACAGAAGAAATAAGGGAGAGAAAAGGTAGAATAGCACTTTTCAGGAAGCATAGATAGCAAAACAATTCCTTATAAATGTTGAGCAAGGACAATACATAGAACATAATCATTCATATTAAAACCACTAGATGTTATCTTGCAGACACAAAGGTCCATAGATGACATCCATAAGAATACAAAGCTTCTTAATGCAAAATAGATTAATGATTCAACAACCTTAGACAGGTAAGAGAGAATAAATAAACGCAGATAGAAACAAGAAGGGAAAATATTCTTATATTGATAGCTTTAAGTCCTTTTACACTTTCAAATATTATCAGAGTTCCACCCTTTGGAATGGCGAGGAGAGCTCAATATATAGCTTACAAAGTGGTTACATTTGGTAACCATTTCTTTTAACCAAAAGATTAATTAAGGAAATGCACAATACAAAGTCCTTAATTAAATTACAAGGAGATTGGCACTAAAAATAGAAGAATAAAATGAATAGCCATAAGTAGAGATATCCGATTATATCCGAGGAGGGCCCACCGATCGAGGATTCAATGCCTAAATCTTTTCAATGCTTCTACTATCTCCATGCCTCTTGGAATTGTTGTGTTAGAAGTAGCATGTGTCCATGTGCCTAGATATTTCTCCATATCTTTATCAAACTTGGTATGCTCCAGATATTCTTTATTTTCCTCGGCAATAGCTGAATAAAGAGAACAAATGTATTTCATCTTCTCCTTAGTGAATGACTCTTCTTTGAACAGATCGCCCTTGACAAAGATTCTAAACTGAGCCTTGATTTCTTGAAGAGAAAAGGAAACACTTGTAGTTTCATCCTGAAGATGGCAGTGGATATCCTTGAAGGCAGATAAAACACAAGTTTTAAAGGACTCCCCTTTTTGCCACACATTCCTCAATTCTCCCAATGCTTCCTCTAGAACCTTTATCTTCCACTCAATGCTGAAAATCCATGTCCTTGACAAGTTATTCTTTGCATCATCAAACACATTGTTGGCCAACAGGATCTTCTCATCGGTTTGGCCCATTAGACGGAGAGGCTGTAATACATCCACTCCAGACCTTCAGCTCCTTTTCCATGGCTTTGATTGAGGAAGTGAGTTTCTGCTACAAATTGATCACCTTCTCATTGGTTTTGAAGGCTTCCTCAATGAAATTCAAACCTACTATAATCATGTCATCAACCATGGCCTCAACATCCTTCCCATAAGTAGAATACTTATGTATGTCTTTGATGCTTTGAACCTCATCCTAACTAAGAACCATGGGAGGTAGGAGAGTAGCTAATGGAGCTGGATCCAGAAATTTATCTTTTGTTAATAACGATCTGATAAAGTTGGAAAGAACTTGGTTCTGTTCTTCCAACTACTCCATTGTTTGTTTTCCTTTCTCAACTCGTTCAATAACCTTAGAGACAGTTTCCTGAAGGTTATGAACCTAACTCTCAAGTGTAGATTCTCCTAGTGTAATTATGGAAAGCTCTAAGTCGAGATTAAAATATCCCTCTCCTCTTTGTCCTCCCTAGGTCCTGAAACCTCTAGAAGCTGCGACCTTGAGCATCAAATGCCAATCTTGAAGTAGTCCTTTCTTTCTTGGCTAGAGGAGGAGGGGTAGTACCAAGCAGAGCTTCCATAGCATCAAAATTAGGCCCGGTTGCTTGGGAAGAAGACTTTCTTTTCCTGTAGTCTACTAGGGGTTGCACCCATGCAAAGGAAGAAGAAGAAACAAAGGATTCAATGGGTCAGTGCAAGATAACTCATGGCACTCGCAGTCCGAACTCTCTTATTGCCTCCATTGGGGAAGTGCATGGAACCTCAAGAATATCCTTTGCAGAGGAGTATGTTAAACTGGGAGGTTCAGTTCTTGATCCTTCCTTCTCCATCTCAACAGTGGTTCCAAGGGTTTCTTACGGTTCTGTCATCTCATCCTCCTCATTCTCACTCGAATAATAATGTTCTCTGCGCCCAACAAGAAATTCCGAGTGCTCCATAAGAGTTTCTTCCATGTCTTGCTTAACCTCTTTGACCTTCTTCTGATACACTTGAGTGGAAGAAGAAGGAGTAGACATTTCAGGCTCTTTCAAAGAGGAAGGAGGAGTTTTCTCAAGTACCTCAGTACTAGGTGTATGTACTTCCTTCCCAGGTGTGGAAGTTTCTCTTGAGGAAGATCTACCTGGCTCTTCCTGAATTCATGAACTTTCCTGTCAAACCAAACTCTAGTTCTGACAATGACAGGGGTAATTATCTCACTCAAATCATATTTCTCCTTCACATACCAATCCGGGTTTCTAGAGGTGTGTGCTTGATGGATCTCTCGTACTCATAGGATTACAAGCCTTCATCATCGTCTACAAGCCCCATTAGGAAATATATATTAGTGCTCCATTTGTATGGGTGAATAATAATTACATGTGTAATTATTATTATGGTAAATTAGTGAAAGTACATTTACTATGTAAATGTAAATAGTAAATGTAAAATGTGGTTAGTATGTGGTAAGTTAGTAAGTTAGAATAATAAAACAATTAGTATTGTTTTATTATTATATTGGTGAGAGGTTGAAACCATATGGGTGTATGGTTGTATATGAAGACAAATGTTGTTGTAAGGATTGTTATTTTACATCTCCTATATAATGGAGTGTATTGAAATAGTGAATTAATGAAAATATAATATAGAGTTGTTGATTTCAATTATTGTCTGTGTATCTATTTCATGGATTCTTTGTATTAGATCAGATTAATTTCTACATTTGGTACCAGAGCAGGTTAAATCTGTCTCGAAGATGATCTCGTAACTTTTGTTTCGCGATCTAGGTTTCTCCAAAATTTTGCGTGTGGAATGATCTGTTATACAAGAAGCTACAGTAGAAATTTCAGCAAAACCCGATTCACGGTTTGGGAGAAACGTGCAATTTACTATACAGACACATTGATCACTCATTTTTTTTGAAGAAATCAGAGAATCAGAGGTAATTCAAATCTGCATTCAATTTTTTTTTTTTTTTGATATTTAGATTCAGCAAAATGGATACACCATTAGATAAATTTAATGGGTTGAAATTCCATACATGGAGAGTAAAAATTCAGATGCAGTTAATGAATAAAAATCTATGGAGGATAGTAGATGGAAATGAAAAAGCACCTACAAATGTAAGCAAAATTGTAGAATGGGAAACTAGAGATGAACAAATAACAAATGAAATTGACTATAATTATGAAGAATTTCTATACTAAGTGAATTTACTGGAGGATGGAGGCAAACGGAGGTTGGAGGTCATTCAGCGACCTCTCGTCAGTTGCCAACGACGGGGCCGCATATCAGCTTTGGTGACAGGTGTGTGTGTGCAATTTGATTTTAGTGCTTCCAGTGTGGTGTGCCTCAGTTTGCAGTGATCCTGTTTTCAATAAGTGGAAATTTCACATTGAGGGGGGGAACATGATCCAATGTTCCATTTCCATTATGTCAGCTTTTTCTATGTATGTACGAGCAACAGATTTCAGTAGAATTTCCTATGTTATTCCCTGCAGTGAGATAGTGATGAGAGTTGTTGATACTACTGCATCATCATGATATCGTGGTTGTTAGTTATCCAGAAAAACTATCCAGAGGTTGTTGGTACTGTCCTCAAAAACCATCTGTTGTGTGGTTGTTGGTTAACCACTTGGAAAACCATCCAGAGGTTGTTGGTATTGTCCTCAAACCATCCGGATCATGAGCATGCTACGTGGCGGCGCGTTGCGGTACAGATAAAGAGTTTTCCCATGTTCGCACTAAGGGGGGGAATGTTAGGAAATATATATTAGTGCTCCATTTGTATGGGTGAATAATAATTACATGTGTAATTATTATTATGGTAAATTAGTGAAAGTACATTTACTATGTAAATGTAAATAGTAAATGTAAAATGTGGTTAGTATGTGGTAAGTTAGTAAGTTAGAATAATAAAACAATTAGTATTGTTTTATTATTATATTGGTGAGAGGTTGAAACCATATGGGTGTATGGTTGTATATGAAGACAAATGTTGTTGTAAGGATTGTTATTTTACATCTCCTATATAATGGAGTGTATTGAAATAGTGAATTAATGAAAATATAATATAGAGTTGTTGATTTCAATTATTATCAGGTATCTATTTCATGGATTCTTTGTATTAGATCGATTAATTTCTACAAGCCCTTCGAAACTCGGTAGAGATTGAGATCGAAGATCTGTTGTAGAGATAATATGTCAAAATGCCTCCTCCGGCTTAAAATCATCAATACAGTCAGCCTAGTAATCCTTAGTGTCAGAATGATGATGATAGGTTATTCTCATATTCTGATCAATTAATTTCTTCAGATCAAAACAAGTCCTGGACCTAAAGAAATGAATAGTAAGAGGAGTAATAGACCGTTCTATATTTTGGGCATCTAGGGTTGTCTTGCATGTATAATTCCCCAAGGAGATAGGGAAATGAAGACCTGTAATCTTCTTGTCTCTGCAGGTTCTATGGAGTTTGTCCAGTTATCTGCACACCTCAACTAGATCCATTTTATCATTACGAGAACATGGGAAGCTTGAGAGGTGTACTTTCAAAACAAGCCAACCTGATGTATGATAACTTTCTAAACTGGATGAAGAAAGCCCCATACTTGGCTATCAGAGCCATAGCCTCATCAAAAAATCTCTGGCAGTGTCACCCTCCAAAGTCTCACAATGTACATGGTGAAAGCATCATTTACCCTTCTAAAATTATGATTACTATCCTTAAGGGTAAATTGAGGGAAATATGTGTATATGGGCTCATCCTTCTTGCTCTCAATGTAAGTGAAGCCAAACCACTCCTGAGATGCTTTGCCAGGGTGTACATGAGGTAAGAAGTCATGTAGAACTTCTTAGTTTGCTTTGAACATTTGTCAATTGTTCAGTCAGGTTCATACAGATGATCTCGACCTAGTTTATGTTTTGTTTAGCTTCTCAGATGATGTTTATAAAATTTCACATCCAAAATGGAAGTCGTTGGTAGAGGGCATTCCCATAATATGAGTGAGCAAGATGATGAAATCTGATAACTCTTCATTGAAATCGACCCTGAACAATGCTTTGAAAAGTCAGGACGCTCCTTCTTAGGGAACTTCAGCCATGACTTAGCCACTTGTGCCTTGTATTTCTCGCTATCCTTATCAAATAGAGCCTGAGCTTGAGTGAGAGTAAGAACAATGGAGTCTTCCATCTCAGGAATGCGTAGGGAAGCGAAATGGTGGAAGCATCTAGTTTTGCAATCAATTCTCCATGCACATTAACAACCTCCTTGGTATCTGGATTGAAATGAGCTCCACAGGTGAGCACGGTTTCGCACACTACACAAAGATGGGAAAGCTAGCAGCATATGTGATTCCACTTGTCATTGATCATTTGGGCCATGGGAGCAGGGTTGTTGCATGTTAACCTGCCCCATAAATCATCAAAATCCAAGTGTCGAACTTCACTATCCCCAATATTAGGTACAGAGGTCTCTAGAGGTGATAGATGCTTGTGCCCTTGAAACTTGATCTTCATTTTTATAGTGCACAGAGGAACGACCTTCAAAGAACAAATTGTGATAAAAATGCAAAGAAATATAGGAAGATGAGTAAATGAGTCAATTGTAGAAGAACGCAGTAAATAATAAGCAAGTAATGTGACAAATGCATAGATGGTGGTCCCTTTAAATAGTTGTTTAGGAGAGAGAAGATCATAAATGTGCATTAAATACCCCTTGCACCAACTCAAAAAGGTGAAATTTGGAAAAGAGGGAAAAAGCGGCCCCGAGATGGTCCATGGGACATTGGGACATGTGGGACGCAAAAATATGATTCGGCCGATGCGGGCCAAAAGAGCACGGGCGGTCCAGGGACACAGAAATGTGAAGGATGCAAAGACCCGATTTGGCCGATGCAGAAGATGTGGGGAATTGAGGAATAAGAAGCTCGGGTGAACTTGGGATAGATGGGCCAAAAAAGTGCAAGAAAGCTGACAGACAAGAACTTGCAGGAAAATCGGCCGATCAGCAAACAAAAGGCCTGCCAGAACTTGGGACAGATGGGACATGAAGACCCGATTCGACCAAAGTGGGCGATGTGGGGAATTAGGGAACAGGAAGCACAAAGGAACTTGGGATAGATGGAACAAAAATGTCTGATAGACCCATGAAGTTCCTAAAATGACCCCAAGAAATGGAATTTTCACTATCTCTTCAAATTTCCTCTTTACTAAAACATTATTGAAGGGTGCCAACTCAAAATTTTCAAATTTTTCACCTTTCAAAAGAGAGTAATTTTGAGGGGACAACAACTCCTTACGAGTTTGACCCCAGCACATGCATAGGCTCGCACACACACACATAATGGAAGTAAATATAACCTCATTTTCACCTTATATTTTTGCAAATCATATTTTTGATATACTTTTACCTTGACATAACAATGATCTTTCCAAAAAAATATATTGAGTTGTCTCGGGTATACTGCTAACTTAAGGTGTAACCTAGTCTAGTAAGTCATTCATAGCCTAATTTTTCTGATTTTTAGGTAACTTATGGAATGTTTAAATGTGTACATATGTCAAGTGGGACTACTTTTCCCCAAATTGTTTGGTCTTGATATGATTGTAGGATATTCATCTCCATATGTATGGTTTGGAATTAAAATATATACATAGTTATGACACTTTCCAAAGTAATTTATATTTTAATACTTGCAATTGCACAATTTTGGCACTACATATATTTTGTTAGAAAAATAATAATTTTTTAGATCTTGATTTACCATGATACAAGATACCATATGTGTACAAGAGATACTCCATGGCACCAATATGAATACAATGCTTGCACTAGTGCTATATGAGGTTAAGTGGGTGTATCTAGATGCTATTGGTCTATGTCATGTAGCACATATTCATGCAATGTGGTTTAACCAAGTTATGCTTGCAAATTTGGATCGAAGTGGAAGTGTCTTGCTTGTGCACTTTAGCTATTGATATGGGAGATTATAGTGACTAGAGGATGTATCAATGATGTTATAAATTTATATTAGAGGGATACATGTAGTGGAGAATCATATTTAGGGGCATTTAGACACCTATATTTGGTAATGACAACTTTGGCTTTATCATTAAATCATGACATGCATCCACATTCCAATCTTAGATGACATATCCTTATTTCTCTTGCATGGCATGCTTTTGTATTCACACTACTTAGTCAGTCATAGAACAAATTACATCAATCCAAAACAATATATTCCTCCTAAGAATCATTCCCATAAATTTTTAGAACCCTAGAAACTTCTTGTATAGGACCTTCCATCTAAGACAAAACCATCTATTGGTTTGGTTTGATGATAAATTTTTGTCCCCGTCCTACCAATAGTCACTTTTTTAATATGATATATTTTATGGTTCAGTTCATATATTATATGTCAAACTTAATGCAAAAATTTACTTACAAAATCCTATATAAGCAAGTCTAACACACCTATTTACCTCATTTGACACTTTTAAGACCATAATTGCATTATCATTTATAAAATCATTTCAAGATATCCTAAATTCTTTAAAATTATACGAACACTCTAGGAGAACTTCCTATATAGGTCTAACGTCAGGTTTTAGATGTATGCTTCCCAAGATAGAGACAATCCAAGCTAGGTCAAGATAAGCACAAAAAGCCACTGTTGCATTATCAAGTGATACAATTTTCAAATCCAGCTACAACCAACCATCCATCCATTCATATATACATATACATATATGTAAATATGTGTTTGTATTATTTACACCCCAATTAAATCTAAAGGTATTATGGAAATGAAAAACACTAAGGAGGATGTAAGGGTTTGTAATAGGTAGACTATTCTAATATAACTAACTTCCAATGTTAACCATTCATAATCAAAATAAAGCATTTGTACATGTAACAACTAATAAATAATAAGTATTTTCTCAAATACAAAAGAGGAGAACAAATTGGGGATGATTTGGATGTGCATGATAGTGAACGCAGAGACTCATTTAGAAATGTAGATACTTCGAGTGAAAGTTATGGAGCTGAAAACCCAACAGGGAAGGACTATCTAACTTATATATGGTCTAAACTTGCTCTATATGATCATGACCTGAAATCTATGGTCTTAGACCCTTTAACAATCAGTGGTCTCGCAACTTTCTATTTGCTTCATTTATCTGGTAATGATCTTTATTGTATGTCACACGCTTCAGGATGACTGTAATCACTTACCAACAATACATACCCATGAGATCAAGAGGATGAGTGAAAATTAAGCTTCCATTTATTTACATATTAGGACCATGAGGGTAATATCAGCTTGAAAGCATCTTTTAGAAGATGATCAAACAAATTAGAAGCCTCTCGAGAGTAAGTTGGGAACCATTTGATCTGAAAATGTGATTAGAATATGCATAAAAAAAAATATGTCATGAATGTCTCACATATCCTTTAACCATTTTCCTTAAAACTAAAACTAATGTGTAGCCATTTGAGAGAGGTTTCTAATGGTACTATATACTCATCAATTGGAGCTCTATATCAAAATAAATTAATGAAAAACCAAATCTCTATTTCTTTCCTATGTCTTAGTTTACATATGTAACCTCACTTTCCCTTTAAGTAAAACTACCAAATTTAAACAAGTGAAACATGTACTATATAGAATAGCGGGTTTCCCCAATTGCTGCCATGTTTTGACACCACCACTTATCCTCAATTGGAACTTCAACACTTTGAAAGGAAAGGAAGTAGGGTCCAAATTTTTGAGATGATACAAAAAGACCAATTTTTTCATTGTTCGACACTTTCCACGTGTCCACCATTGGTGCTCTACAAGGTTATGAGGTGGAGAGACTTATGATAGAGAGAGTGTAGAGTATAAATGACTAGCACCTAACCCTATTGCCATATGTCACTCATCAATATATTATGAAGTCTCATGCTAGAAACAAAGGCATGAGAAAATCACATTCACTAATTTCCTCCATAATCCCTTCATGACACCTGCCACTAATCGATGTTATGTAGAGTTTGGAGGGTTGGAAAAAACTAAAAGTATTGGGAAGTACAGAATGTTGATGATTTCCACTTGGAAAGAATTTATCACATAAACTAAAAATAATGCAAAATTGATTGAGTTTGAGAGCTTGTGGGATGTGAGAAGACCAATGAGTGTCAATTTCGACCATCCATCTTAGGCACTAAAAAACATGAAAAGTGACCAATTCTAAAAATGTTGAGATGCAACTAAGTTTTGTGTGTCACTCTTTTGTTTTATTAAAATTGATGGTCTTATCAAAGTAATTTAACGTCATTAGGACATTTTAAGGGAAACACCATTAATTTGTCTTGTATGCACTCTGTGAAATTTGGGAAATTCAAAGGGATTCAATTTGGAAAACAACATGCTTAGAGATGGAGGAAGATAGACTCTTTGACCTAGTTGTTGCTTGGACTTGTGGTACAGATTTTTCTAGATGGTGTGCAATGGATTAGGGCATATTTAAGAACCCTTTGAGTTATTTTGTAAACATATTTGCAATAGTATCTTTTAAGAGTGTCAAGTCGTTATAAAGTGATGTTACTTGCTTTTATATAATTTTGTAGGAAAATATTTCTAATAAGGTTGTCCTTAAGAAGATGAAATAACCCAAAGAAGGTGTTTAACCCTAAATTAAATCTCTAGGTTGATTTAATTATGTGTAATATATATTAGATTTAATTACTTGATCCAATGAGGATGATATAATATAAATACTAAATCAAATTTTGTAACTTATATTAGATAAGAAATATTACAACAAACTACTTAACCTAACATGCATTTGAAAGCACACAATAGAGGTATAAAGGTACTTAACTTGCCACAAACTAATTTTTGGAAATATTTGGGACTCAGTAGAACACAAAAAATGAGAGAAACGAACCTATGAAACCCTCGTAAATTGGACTGGACCTAGAAATATTCATGGGTTAAGACCATACAACCAATTTAGGACCATTATGTACATTGTAGGGCCTTTTGTATGGTCTTGGAACTACTCTAAGATATCTCTTGAAACTTTTTTCGTTGTTTTCTTTCTTAAGTTTATTTTTTTGTCAAACCCTAGTTGGCATACATGCAATGAAGCTCTCTGTGTGATCTCATCATCATCTCAAACCTTAGTCATGGATAAAGAGTCCTATAAAACAAACATTATAATGGTTGTGGGAACACCCACGCACCATAAACATTGGCACTACTCTAAAGAGGCCTCAAAATTAACATCATTCTCCACATAGCATGTGATATCTAGCTAGATCAATGAAATTTGGCAATGTCTTTGACCATTCTTTCTTTTCCTTGTCTCTTTCTATAACACGTGGAGAGAGGATGTTTGAGAGTTTTGGAAGAGAGAGATGATTTTCTTGACTTGGTTTTGAGCTTCAGAACTAATGTGGGCACTACTTTAATGACTGTAAACATGCAATTCCATGATTTAGGGATCTTAGGATGCCTTTAGTAAGTGTAATAAGTGAGTGCTTTAGTGCATTTCCTTAGGAGTTCCGAGTTATTAAATGAGGTAGTGTTTACTTTCTTATATATGGTTCTGTAGACACCTCAAAATTACATGCTTCCTTCCAACTTATCCTCGGTTATCCTTCATAACCTTTAGAATTGATTAGTCAAATTATTTAATTCATGCTTTGAATATAACCCTTAGAATTAATTAAGTTAATTTTATTACCATTTTGAAATTAATTAAATTAATTCATAAACCCCCTTTAGCTAGTTTAATTAACATTTATTAAATAAATGATTAATTATCTCCACTTCATAACTAATTAAATTAATTATTAAAACTAGAAATGTCCACTTAGACCCAACTTGGACTCCACTTCACCATCTTAGTCAACTCCACTTGGAATCGACTTCTAGAATCCTCTGAAAGGTGGTGGCCATAAACTTGCACGTACACCACCTTCCCGGATCTGCAACTTCTTCCAACAAAAATTATTACTACCCCTCATGGATATTTAATCTATTCAAACTATTTCAACTTCCTCACATGTTATTTTTGGCAACTACATTCAAATCTCATTAACCACTTTCAATCAAGTACTTGGCATTTCCTCCTATTATAAAAACATGCATACTCTCCACAAGAAGGTTGGAGAATGGTTGGAGAATATTGGGAAAGGCTAAAATCTGCATATTGCAAGCTTCCTTATGTCCATTTTGTGCTCATAGCATCTCCAGTCCTTCATTTGGAGATCAATTGAAGAGCATTCAAAATCCCAACTTTCAAAAGGTTCTACAAGTTTAAACACTTCTACAACCTTATCTGAGGTTTGTAGGAGAAACTTGGAGGAGATATTTGCTTAATCATTTTCTTGTCCTATCATTTTTTCCTATTTTTCATGCTCACATTTCAGCATGCCTAGTGGGACTATCCACACTCCATTAATTTTTATTTCTTAGTGTTTGTATTATTTCTTAGTGTTTGGCTTTATTTGGCTCATTTGTATTTACAAGTGTGTTTTTTTGTTTGAATTTTCTATTTGTGTTTGTGCAGGTATTTTAATACATCTTGGAAGTATCAAAAAGGGAAATCAAGAGTTAAATTTTTTTAAAAATCCAAAATGTAGGTGTTTTACCACTAATTTTAGTGGTGTTTTTATCCATGGTTAAGTTTAGTATAATCTACTAAATTTAGGGTAATCTACGCCTCTGCCCTATCGAGCTCCTTGCTTACCCTCTAACTCTAAAGAGTTAATCCTCATCGATCTCCTATCTCCCCAAATTTCCCAACTCGACCCCGACAAGATGCTCGGCTCCCGAGATCTCCTCACCTCCCTCCTACTCTTCATCCCCTTTGTTGGCTTGCCCCATCATCATTTACCCCACTTTGTTTAACTCCTCACCTCTAACTTTGCATCCACCCCAAGCTACTCCTCTCTCATCTTTTTTTCCTCCTCCACCAAGCTAATTTACTCCTTACATCCCGGTCTCCCGACTCAACTCGAGTCCTCCAATATCTGGCTTGATCCCAAGATCGCCAAATGATTCACTTCCTTACTTCCTTGAGCTACTTCTCACCTCCCTCCTACTAATCAACCTCGAATCGCCAAATCGATCTCTCAACTCATCTCTCATATGTCTTGACATAGACCTGCTTATCCCATTATCTCTAACACCCGAGCTCTTCGGCAATCTCACATCCGTCTTGACTCGCATGCGCCGCCCGAGCTCTTCATGCATAAGCCATCCCCTAAAACTTTCCCATTTGAGCCCATTAAAGCATCCTTGCCATGACCATCCCTTCCAATCCCTCCAAATCACACACCCATCTCAGCCACACCAAAGCCGATCTCCCCACCATCTACACACCTCTCTACAACTCGGTCCACCCACACCCGAGTTCATTCCTTTCCCCCTTTGCTAACAAAAACTTAGCTTTTTAAGGTTTATTCCATTATTAAAGGACTTATAATTAGGTCAAAAAAATTAACACTTTGATTAAAATTTAGTTAATTTGTTTTATTCTAACCCTTTCATTTTCTTTAATTAATTAATTTTTTTATTAATTAAGGTGTACTTAAAAAATTAGGTCCTAATTAATTTTTTTCTCGCATTAGACTAATAGGCTACCTATGTAACTTTAAATTAGGGTCATTAACATTTTCTTTATAATTAGCTCAATTATGAACAATATTGTGATAATAATAAACACTTTTTGAGAGGGTTTATTATGTTTCGGGAAAACATTTTTGTGAAACTAATCGTAATAAACTCACGCTTGTGCTCTTTTCTCGCACTTTTCTAAGTGATCTTGAAAATCAGAAACGTGGGTTTATCTTTTATGTTTTAGCTTGTGTTTTTACTATAGGAAAAAATTTAACCCTTTGTTTGTAGGACCATATTTACGATGATAATTTTCAAAACTACTAACTGGAGGTTGTCTTGTTCATAGATTCAAGCAAACCTTGTCACCTTTTTATTATACTTTATAAACAAATTTCTTAATTTAAACTTTTTGGAGATGGGTTTATTCCCCCTTTGGATTAACTATGGGAAGTACATGGCTAAGGCCTAATAACTCATTGTGAGGAGTACCACAGGAACCCTAAAGTAATTGGAACCTTGAGTGAACTAGCCTATGAAATAGGAACACCAACCTATCTCGACTAGTATGCTTTTATGAGATATTAGAGTCAAAATTATCCATAGTGGTAGCCATGGTTTGATTCTTTTAAGCATTAAAATATAGCTTATCATATAAAGACGGGTAAAGTAAATCCAATGACTAGGAATATTCCTATTGTACCAAGCTCGCTTGGGTAATTTTTAGATTTAGGGGGAGAAACATCTTTATAGGAAGCCACTCCTTGACCAAGCCAATTTGAGATTAGAGGCCTTCCTTTTATGACATTATTCTCGTCTAGCTTACATGTTACAAAGTTTGTGTTTCACACTATCATCATACACACTCTTTATCTCCCCATCCATTAAAATTGAAACCAAATCTAAGTCTTATGTTATGGACACCCATATCTAAACTTAAGCATAATCACTTCTCCATCTAACTCTTGACATCTTGATATTCACTTTATCATGGTCAAGCATAATCGCAATCTTATTGATCGTTCATTTTCCTAAGTCTTTTAGTTTAACATTCACATTGTTAAACTCTAAGCACTTGACCATTCTACTTCTACAAATTTAACATTCACTTTGTTAAATTTTTGACATCTTCATTTCCACACTTCTCTCTTAAGCATTCACTTTTCTACGAGTTGAGATCATTAATCAATCATTCCCCTTTTTCTCTTATATTCACATTTACTTTGTTGAGATTTGGGATTTTGATCCTCATTTCTTCACCTCTTATTTCAACATTCACATTGTTGATATTTGATTACTCCCTTTCGTGTTTCCAAGTCTCTTCTCTTTTAATACCCATTTTATTAAGATTCGAGCACCATCGTGTTTCCAAGTCTCTTCTATCTTAACACTCATTTTTTATAGTCAAGCAAACTAACCTTTTCGCCTCTTCCATCTTAGCATTCACTTTTCTAAGGTTTGAGTTATCTTGATCTTCATTTTTACCCTCTTCCATATTAGCATTCACTTTGCTAAGGGTTGATTTATTCAATCTTTCAAACCCTCTTCCATCTTAGCATTCACTTTGCTAAGGTTCGAGTAATCTATCACACCTTTCTTCGTTCCTTCCCTATTTCAAAAATGGTGGGAACAAGATATCGTAATTATGGTCCCTTCGGAAGAAAAGATCAAAATCCTTTCCATATTAGCTCCGATGAAGAGGAAAAAGAAAAACTTGAGAGCCAACAAAATAACATTTCTTTTAGAGAACAAACAAAGGTCAAATACCTTTTGCGAAAAAGTAAATACCAATTATATGCTTCGTCTCATCTCAATGGGCATAAAACTACCTTCCAATTTTGATGACGATATTTTTAAAAATTTACGAGGTCAACCCAAATCAATTAAGGGTACAAAACCTGAATCAAATAACCATGATGGATCCAAACCGAGTAAAATGAATGACGATAATAAAGATGAATTTAATTCTTCACCCACTGAGTCAAATCAAGCCTTGATCAATCAAATCAATGCAATGAAAAACAATTGTCTCTAATATCTTCTAAAGTCACTAATGGTACCACCAACAAAGGATCAAAGAGGAAAAGTGATGATACATTCAAAACCTATACTAAAGCATAAAATTTGAAAACCAATCTAAATAATGATAGTGTTTCAACTATCCCACAAATTAATCACCATTTTCTCAAGAATGGCAAATGATGAAAGACACAAATTTGGGCATGCAACAACAACACAAATAATTCAATTTCGATGAATTATGTCCTCTTAGGAATAACTAATTAGTGCTCACATTATTTGTATAGGATAATATTATTTGTGTGTAGATAATGTAAGTGATTTGTTCACAAAAACTCGCATAGATTATCTCTAGAGAGATATTAGGAGTTGAGTGAGAGATATGAGGGATGTAGAGAATAGTGGGATTATTTTTAGATGAGATTTGACTCCTACAAAATAGGAGATCACTATTATATAAATATCTCACAACATCAATCAAAATATTATCCCGAATGAATTTGATATTGTGTTGTTGAATATAAAATCTCTATGTTAAAATTTGTGTAATTTGCACCAATAATTATCATTGGTATCGGAGCAGGAGGAATCCACCATGAGAGTCATCAAATCTCTTAGTCGCATGCAGATCTAAAAGTTTACAATAGAAGCATGACAGTGTATGCCATATATTGAAGGAGATGGGAACTTCAGTATTTCTTGTGGTACGCTTATAAGAAACACATTTTGCAATCTTCAACGCCTGCATACTGTCAATTAATCATATCAACTGCCAAATCAGCAAGTTGTTATTTAATTAGAGTGGATGTTACATGCCATTTTACAACTAGAAGCATTTTTTTAAATCCATAGAGTCATTCTGGTTTTATATCTATAAATGATACACAAACAACAACAATATCTTCTTTCATGTTCATCAGAAAACTGGTTTCAGACAAGGTCTTCACAGATATATGGCTTCGCCTAGAAAGATTCAAGAGTGCACAATTCCTCTCGGTGACCACGTGGAAGAAGAATGCTTTTTTAGGGATTATGTAGAAACATCATATGTCTAAAAATAGGTACATATCTGTGGAAAAGTCATTAGTTTTAGTTCTATTTCGGCCATAGTAAAAAAATAAAAATTATTATTACGTGACTTTCTTTATAGTGAAGTTTTATTATTTTTAAAAAGTGTCTTAATATTTATTTAAAGTCTTAAAATTTTAATGACTCTGTTTTTTTTTTAGAGCCCACGTAGGTTTAGGTTTTAATTTGTTAAAATAAATATGGTCTTTAGGATAATAAAGTGTTAAAGTTTTTATTTTTAAGTGGGGTTTATTTTATTTAGTGTTATATTTTTAATAGATTATTAATGTAATTTAAAAATTAATCCCACTTTATTACTTTTTAAATATTTGAGTTTATGTTTAAAGTGGTTAATTGTAAGCCTTTTAGAGTTATTATCTTATTGTCTTTGTTAAAAAGTCATTGTGTTGTCAAGTCTACTACGTGTTTGTAAGGATGCGTTTTCAGGGTAACCGACATCTTCTGTGTTTGAAATGGATGTTCTATTAGAAAAATTTACCGGTTTTAACTTTCACACATGGAAAGTTAAAATTCAAATGCAACTAATGAACAAAAACTTGTGGGGAATAGTCAGTGGTAAATAAACATAGCCCACAAATGCAAGTAAGCTACTAGAATGGCAAAGCAGAGATGATAAGGCCAAAGCTATCATTGGCCTTGCACTTTCAAATTCTGAACTACACTATGTAGATTTAGAAAAGTCATCCACTGAGATTTGGGAAAATATCAATAAGTTGTTTGGTGCTAAAGTGGTTAATGCAAAATTTTCCTTAAAATTATGCTTATTCAAATTAAAAATGAGTGAAGGATCTACTATGTCTAGTCATATAAATGATCTCATATCTCTCATGAGGCAGCTAGCAGAAGTTAAAGCACTAGTTGATGATGAAGATACTAAAGCTATTTTATTGAATAGTTTGTCTTCAAAATACAACAACGTTGTCTTCACTCTTCATAAAATGTCATCTCAGTCCTTGGAAGACATGATCTCAGCTCTCCTAATAGAAGAAAAAGAGCAACGTCAAAAGATACAAAAGAAGAAACTGCAATGTACTCAAAGAAAAATCGTAAAAATTTGACAAAAACAAGGATGAAATTGAATGTTTCTATTTCAAAAAAGGGGCACACATCTTGGTTTTATAAGATTCGAGCTAATGATATGCTCAAAGGAAAACTTAAAACAAATGAATCAAGATGTGGCCAATGAAAAAAGAACCATCTAGCGAGGAAGAACCAACAAATGATGATAGTGGTTATAATTTTGAGATATTTCTATATTAATTGAATAACTTCTTGGTTGGAGGACGGAGGCAACGGAGGAAGGAGGTCAATCAATGACCTCTCTCCTGCTGTAAACAACAAGGCCACATAACGGTGTTGTGGCAGTTTCTTTCAGTTGTGTGTTTACTTCCTGCAAATAAGAACAAATGTAGCATACCTATTCAAGTATTGTAATAAGTGAGCTTATTTCTTTGTATTTCCCCTTGAGGTAAGATAGTGATGAGAACTAATAGAGTACTACAAAAACATGATGTATATGGTTGTTGGTGAACCACATGTAAAACCATCCTTTGTTTGTAGGTTGTTGGTAATCCGAGTGTAAAACCATCCTGGTTGTTTATAGGTTGTTGGTAAACCAAGTGTAAAACCATCATGGGTATTTGTAGTTGGTGATTAGCCGAGTATAAAACCATCATTTGAGTTGGTTAGCAGTACATGATAATGTTTTCCCCATGTTTACACTAAGGGGGAATGTTAGGAATAACTAATTAGTGCTCACATTATTTGTATAGGATAATATTATTTGTGTGTAAATAATGTAAGTGAGTTGTTCACAAAAAATCGCGTATAGATTATCTCTAGAGAGATATGAGGGATGTAGAGATAAGTGGAGAGAATAGTAGGATTATTTGTAGATGAGGTTTGAATCCTACAAAATAGAAGATCACTATTGTATAAATATCTCACAAAGATCAATCAAAATATTATCTTGAATGAATTTGATATTGTGTAGTTGAATATAAAATATCTATGTTAAAATTTGTGTAATTTGCACCAATAATTATCATGTCCTTACCCTTTTGATAAGGAAATCTTACACATACCCTTCCCAAAATCCTTTAAGATGCCCAAATTTGAAAAATACAAGGGAAAAAATGATCCACAAGAGCATATCAAAGAATTTTTCATGGCATGCAAAGAAGTGGCATATAATGATATATTTTTCTTGCACCTCTTTCCTAGAAGTTTAGGAGGGAAAGCTTTGGATTGGTTCTTACACCTTCCAAAGGGATCAATCACTACTTTTGCGGACCTCTCAAATAATTTCTTCAAACATTTCTCATTCAACCTTGACTCAAAAATAACAATGATGGATTTGTGTGATGAAAATTTTAAAAAACCAATGAAATATTTGACAATTCTTACAGTGGTGGAGAGGAATTGCAAGTTGATTCCCATATTCCATTCCAAAAATAGTTGGTCAATATATTTATACTTGAACCTTAACAATGAATTATCCTTTCACATGCAAATGCACTACCTCAATAGTTTTGAGGAGGTTATAGAGAAAGGAACCCAAATAGAGAAGGCCCTCATTGTTAAAGGCTTGATCAAGCCTCATTCCAAATATATTGGGCACAATAATAACAACAATAGCACTCACCACGATAAATCTAAATACGTTAATCACAATCGTAATGTCGTTAATGATGGTGTAATGAATAATCACAATGTGCATAATGTACATAATAATTAACCAAAACAGACTAAGCCAAAATAAACCATCACCATTCCAAGTAAAGAGGTTCCTCCCCCTCATGATTACAAACGAAGAAAATTCACACATTTGGGAGAGAATATTTCGAGCATCTTGTGATAACTGACAAGTTCCAATATGGTTACCTACCCTATCATGCAACCCTCGGTTGAAGGGTAACCTAATTTATATTTGTATCAACCTAATACATATTGTGATTTTAATTACATTTATATTCATCAAATGTGATAGATGCAAGCAACTCCAAAACTACATCCAAGACTTTATTGATAATGAAGACATAGTGGTCGAGTACCGACACCAAATAAAACACCCAATGATAATCTAAATGCATTTTTGAATTTGTTCCCTAAACATGGTATAAATAACAAAACTCCTAAACATGATCAATCTTTGAATAATGTCGACTTTAACTCGATCATGTCATTTTTCATAGACATCACTCCAAGTAAATTCAAATGTTAGTTTACACCTCTCGGAGAAAGTCTCTCTAGTGTCTTTCATCAATTAGCAAAGGCTAAAATGATAAAATATCTAATCACAAGACCCTTCTATAAAGGGGAACCCAATCCTAAGTGGTATAAAGAATCGAATATTGTGAATACCACTACATCGAAGGCCACTCTACTGGATCATTTTTCAAGTCTCCATCATTACGTCCAAGACTTAATTGATGACTGAGTCATTTATATAGAAATCGATGATGAGGCTATCAATCTGGAGACACATCAATTACCACAACATCTAATGAATATTTGAATGTTTTCCAATATTATTTACATGATAAAACTCAACAAGATCAAGATGACAATGGTCAAGTATCTCTAAACCTGAATCAATCAATCACTCCTCTATATGTTCTTCCATTATTTCAATTAGAAATTGAATGTGTTTTAAACAAAAATATTCAAACGTCAAATGAGAACTTGAACTTGTTCGAATACTCCCTTCCAACCCTAGATACACATGAAGACTCTAAAAAAGAGGGCCAATTATGAAGCATCGTTGAGCCTGATTATATCCTTTCAATTTTATATCATATGCCTCAGATCCCTAGTCTTGTTGTCAAGTAAGAATAATAAAAAGTTTAGAAACTTTCACTAATGCATCCTTATATATCCATAATACCTCAAACAATCAATCTTGAATTTAATAATGTTTCGTGGCAGTTATCTGATGTAGAGTCTTCTTATACTTTACATAACATTATTAAATAGTCAACAATGATACCTACGTGTCAAGATCCATATGCATGCACTCCACGAGGTGTGTATTCCTAGGGGTATCCTCACACAACCATTTCAATATTTAATTGCAAATATATCATCAAACAAATTAATCCAATTCCGAAAGGAGTAATCATATTATCGAAAATCATCGCACCCTCCTAATGGCCTGAAAATGAATCACGACATTTGGTGTGATAGTGACACATGGGATCATCTCTCAAGCTATGGGACTTAGACTAGAGATGAACCTTCGGAGAGAGGCGAGCTTCCTTTGTTTAAAATAGATGCTCTAACTCTTCATGGGATTAAGGAGAAATTGCAAAGAAATAAATCCTAAACTAGAAGTGGTGATGCACCAAAGAGCAGGGATGTTCAACTTTTGGAAGGGTTATTGTGAGTGAGATGCTAGCATCCTAAATTACTTTCACCTATTATAACTTGAAAGGGTACGAGTACCACAAACTAGAAACATGCGTTCCTTTGTTAAACTTATACAAAAGAGAAAGAACACGATTTGGTTCGAGATACACGATAATTTTATTGGAAAAATTAACATAAGCACATCTTAAGCACCCAATTTACGTAAAATAAAGATAATGTAACTTCTAATCAACGTAAGGAAAAGTAAAATCACAATCAAGAGAAAATAACCACATTACTTAATCTTGGCATACGAAAATAATTTGAAGTAAAGGCAAGTTACTCAAACATACTAAGGAATCACATTCACAAAGCATGTAATGAATAATTATTTAACATAGTTCAAATGAAAGAGTGTAATTCGAATAAAAATAAAAGGTACTTCACAAATATATGAAAATACTCTTCCAAGCTTGAAGAGTAAAATCACCAAAATCTTGAAATTGTATATGCATGAACTCTAAGCATTCATCTATTTATAAGTTCTTTAGGCTGAGCCATTACAGCTGGGCCCTTAACTAAAATTTTACTAGAAAATAGAAATTTCATTAAATTAAGGGAACAAGCTCCCATGAAAATAGAAAAACTGTTGCAAGGGTTTGACCGAGTCAACCTGCAACTCTAACCGATCTAGAGCTCGAATTTGTCCTTCCATGGCTGCTCAATCCTGATTTGGCTCTGCAACTTGTTCATTTTTTTCCGAGCTCCTCCTGGCTTTCCTTCCATACAGCCAGTCTTTGATTGTATTCAAAAAAATGTTTGATTATCCCCTGGATCTCTTCATCTTCAGGTCCACATGCATAGTGATTTACTACGTCTGTTGTCTCAATCTCTCTGGTAATTTGGGCTGGTATTATTTTCAGTTTGAAAATTACCTTGGGCATACTTCCTATGAAGTTCTGGCACAAGACCATTCAATCGATGGAATCAGAATTGAAAGTTCTTGTGACATCATCATCTTTCTTCACCAAGTCTTTGAAGTTTTCTTGAATCTATTCTTCGGGAGGGCATCGATATTCTCATTGAAGAATTTACATTGAAAGCAATATCAAATTCTTCGATATGTCATTCAAGGCATCTGTGATTTCTAATCGCTTTTCATCCAAATTTTTAATCAAGTCTTGTAACACTTTTGCACCTCGAACTCCATAGCCTTCGATATTCAAAAACTTTGAGGCATCATCAATCACCCCTTCCCCGAAGAAGCAAGTCAAAATCCACCGCCCTAACCTCTTCTCATGTTGCTCGATTCCTCAAAGAAAGCCTCATCCATCTTCTGAATAGTTATATTTGCATCCTACAAATCATTATAGATTTCCACAGCTTCCTTGATCAAAGGATTTGCTTCCTGCAGTATTCTTTCAATCCACCCATTTACTGATCTCCCTTTCTAGCCAAGTTTCTCAAGCTCGTGATACGAGAAGTCATCAATAGAAGTTGAAACTACTAAGGCCGTAGTAGATGAGGACTCATTAGATGAAATGGGTTGTGTGACTCTCCGTAGCAAAGATGTGAGTTGTTCGACCTTAGCCTTTAGCTCATCTTTCGTAGCTTTATACTTTTTATATTTTGCCATCAGGGCCTGAGCAAGCAGTGTGAATATCCTGTTTGGCCCCCTCATGAGTGGCCTTTCCTAATGAAAATCTAGAAATCGATAATTTTCATCCGTGTTTGTTTCCTTGGTTTTTCCTCGGCCAGAGCAAATGACCTCTATCACCCATTCTCCAAACGAATTTACTATCGATTTTACATGGTCCTTGGTCTCTTGGCCTCGTCTTTTGGGAGTTTGCTCCAATATGTTGAGATCCATGACATCTCCTAGAGGCACCTTTTTTTTCGCTTGGGGTGCTGCTGAATAGCCACTCTAGAATAGCTGATAATGAAGAAGATAGAGTGGTAGATGTGACACTTAAGGTCCGAGTTGAGGCAAGGTACTGCAAACATTCATGGGTGTCTGCTAGAAGTGGCAATGATGTATGGAGTGGATGTTAGCAAATTGTGGGAATTGATACAACGGTATTGGAAGATGAAATGGCAGAAAAAGGAAGTGATAAAGGAAATGGAGGAGGGAAGGGTGATCCAATATTCTCTCCAACCGAGAAATTTGGAAGGGATGAGAATACTTGGGCCATAGAAGGAGATGGGAAAGATGAAATGCTGGTAGAAGTGGGAGGAACTGATAGAGGAAGGGATGATGGAAGAGAAGAAGGAAGTGATGAACCTTGTGAACAATCAAGAGAATCCTTGACCACAATCACATCCATCGCAGTATTGGCTATAGGTATTTCCTAAGAAATGGGAGTTTGAGGAAGAGATGAACTTCCAACAACAAATGAAATTTTCCTTGGTACTGTGGGGGTCTTCTAAGTTGACCGCTTTCCCTTTGTGGGTGTGGTTAGGTTTAGGACTGATGGGGATATTGTATTTGTAACCTATTCAACTCCTTTAGGTTTGATCCCAAAAGTAGCCAACCACCTGTAGGTCCTTTGAAGAATGGGACCTGCTCTATCTTTTGTATTGGACCATTCCTCTTGATACCAATCGATCAGTGCAACTGGTTGATTGGAAACATCTTTGGTCTTATATGCTTCGTCCAATACTTCACCTTCATCTTACAAATCTGTCGGGATCTCATCTATCCCATACTGGCAGATTTCATCTACGTCCAATCTTTCATAATCTCTTTTTCGGATGATATAATCATCTTGAAAATGAATTCATATATCTTCTAGTTGAGATGTGTGGGAAGTTGAATGTCCTGTCTCGCCGAACTTTCCCAAGTAGTCAAATTTGGTTCTTGGATGAAAATTTTGTAGGGTTACCTCGGTCATCTCTGCGTCGACATTCTTGGCTTTGTGAATGTTCAGACAAGTGTACCCGCCAATCAAAACTGGAAAATGCACTCCTACCTTGTGGTGCTTGTTTTAGATCTGATGGTAATCCAACAGTTGCTAAACTAGCACCAGTAGAACCCATTTTTCCGTAGGACACCTTGGCAATTTTCTAGGGGCACCAACGAAACCTGAAATTTGAATGTAGGTGAAAGTGGGAAATTGGAGATAGATGGCTCCCCATTCCCGTACCTCTTTGAAGGCTTCATCGAAATTCTCTGATTGTACAACTCTTTGTCAAAGCGGTAGAGGATGACTACAAAGAAAGCATCGCTAACCCTTCGAAAGTGCTTACATCCCTCACTCAGAGTGAGCTGGGGATAGAAGTCATAAATATGGGATGTGCTCCGAACGCCCTTGGTATTTAGTCCAGAAAATCTCCCATGGTAGCGGCAGCGTAGACCAGGAATGATGTCATGTAGAATGATTTTGTGGTTGACACTCTACCCAACTGATAGCAGATGGAGCTACTGATATGCTCTCCCCACCTGATAAGCTCCTTGTTCTTCTTTATAGTGGCAATGTATAAAAACATCCACTCTTGGAATTCCTTGGCAGCTGGGAGGCCTGAGACTCGGCTCAGCAGTATGATTATGTCATTGACTTCCTGGATGAAGTCTACCCTATATAAGGTTTTTGGCAACTTGGCCATGCTCTTGGCCAAGTAGCTTTTCATGACAATCTTGGTACATGAATCAACATCCTTTTTCAATGTTCTACTACTGCGATTTCAGGTGAAATAGTGGCATAGTTTGGAATGTCAGGTAGCTTTGAGAAGATCTTCAAATAAATTAGGATCTAGGTAAATGACCACCTTGTCATCATCATCCTTAACTGACATAGAATTTGCATCGAAGTGGGCAGCTGTAGCTAGAACAAACTCAGGACAATGCATTGAAGCAAGAAAACCAGCCTCAAGGACAAGCCCGATTTCATAAATTGCCTGCATCCATGGCTTTTTGTTAGGAGCCTTCACTCTGCTCCAAAAATCTGGGAAGTCAATCTGACCTAAGTTTGTATGCCCTATGTTACCTAGATCAAATGATAGGCAAGACTGAGGAGCAACTCCAAGGAATGAATATTTCATCTTCTCTTTCTCTTTTGAAGTAGAAGTAGACATGAAGTTCTGGATTTCGGAAGCCGAAGAAGAAAAAACTCTGAAAGTCTGTAGGATGAAAATCTCTGAAAGAAATATCTGAAGTCGAATCTCTCAAAGTTAGAAATGTCGGGTTCTAAAAGTCTGAAAATAAAATCACCGAAAGAAATGCCGAAATGAGAGTATCCAAAATTTTGAAATGAAAACCTCCAAAAGAAAGTTTTCCAAGTGATTTTCCTGAAATTTTTCTCCGAAATGGAAATTCCTAAAATGATTTTCTCCGAAATGATTTTCTCTGAAGTCCCGCAGTGATTCCTGAAGTGAGTTTCCCCAAAATTTTGAAGTAATTTTCTCTGAAGTGAGTTTCCCCAAAATGCTCTCTCTGAAAAAGACAAACTAGCAACTCTGCAAAAACCTGAGATCTACCTCGAGATGATTTTGTGAATAACCTGAGAAACTAGAGATAACTCAAAAATGAAAACATGGTGAATGGGAAGTCCATTATTTGAAAAACACATGAAGAAACAAAAAGGAAATAAAACAGGAAGACGAGAACAAAAGAAAATCTAAAACCAAAAAGAAATAACAAAAATAACATACCTTGAAAAAGGATGTCGAAAAGACAAGAAAAGGGGATGTCAGAGATATTTGTCAGGTGAAAATGACCATAGAAAATCGAGTTTAAATAGAAAACCCTGACATTTATGGCAAAAATCCGATCCGTATGGGGTTGGTGAAGAAATAAATTCTTAGAAAACTCTAGTTCCAAAACCCAAAAACCCAAAAGTCCAAAAATTCAGAATTTTGGACTTTGGAAAAAATGAAATCAAAACACCAAATGTTTGAAAGAAAACTCCGAATTCTAAAAACTTGAAAACGTGAAAATTCAGACTTTCAGACTTCGAAAAAACTTCCGAAATGAAAACTCTGAAAATCTGAAATCTAACAATTAGACACTAAGACTTGGAAATTCATTATACAGGGGATCTCTTAAAAAAATTGTCCAACCTCATTTGACTTATCTTTCAGGGTAAGTTAAATTGCTAACTGATAACATTGAATACTTTCTCTTTATAGCCTAGAAGGTTCCATGGATTCCCATATATGGATCAATCCTTCACTCCTCGTATCATTCACAAAGGTATTGAGGAATATGAATTTCAACATATTCTCCACATTGAAAAATTACCTCAAATATCGCATAGGTTTTTCGATATTAGCAAAAACTTATCCAATCACATATACTCTGTTGACTTGGATCTTATCCTCCCAAGTATCATAAATCAATACTCTTTGAATGTTTTGATTCACGTCGTTGACTTGGACCTCATCCAAACAAGTCTCGTACAACAAGACTCATCAAATTTTTTGATTCACTCTGTTGGATTGGACCTCATCTTCCCAAGTCTCGTAATGCAATAGGACTCGTTGAATCTATTGATTCACTATATTGACTTAGAACCCATCCACTCAAGTATCATAAATTATGACTCATTGAATATTAGGTTTATCATAAATCGTTTGATTCACTCCATTGATTTGGATCTCAACTTCCCAAGTCTTGTAAATCAAGACTCATTGAATCTTAGGATTCATTTCATTGGCTTGATCTCATCCTACCAATTCCCATAAATCAAGATTACTTCAATCAACTATTCATCAAAAATATTTCTATCCCCTTCATTTACTTGAACCTCATCTTCCCAAGTCTCATAAATCATGACTCATCAAGTCATGGATACATTAAAAATCCTTCTATCTACTCCATTGAGTCAAAACTCATCTGCCCAAGTCTCATAAATTAGGACCATACAACTTTACTAAACATGGACTTCTCACATGGGTACTTTCCACACTAGGGGAGGATGTTTACACTATCAACTCATCTAAATAAAGAATTTTAATTTTTTCATCTATTGGAAAAGTTCTCTATTATATCATCATAATATCTCCACATTATTCCCTATACAACACAAGTTAATACTATTCATCTTAGGCATTGTGTGTCTCATCCCTGTTATGGTTTCTACCATTCTAGATCTTTTTACCTACGGTTTTTTCTAGAAGCTTACTGATGGAAAATCCTCCTTTCAAAATACATCTCTCTTAAACAGAAATCACTAAAATTCTTTACCCAGGATCTTTTTACCATCCATCTCAGTCTACGATGTTGAACCCTTGCATCCTACTAGTCGCATGTGGCTGAGATTTGGGGAAAAATGTTCCTTCCCAACAAGCACAATATCAACATACAAGGAAAAATCAATATAAAATACAAAAAAATCAATCATTACACCTTTCATCCTTTACAGTCTTCGGTGATGAGCCCATACTTCTTACTAGTATTATGGGACTGGGGAAGGAGGCAAGTATCTTTACTTGCATAAATTTTATCTTTAGTGTTGAGCCCTTTCCTCTTACTTGATGGAATGTGGCAATATTTAGGGTCGATTAAGAAAATAAAATAAAATAAAGCCTTCATAAAATTTGAATCAAAAACATCCCGAGAAGTTTCTTATGTTAAGAGAGACAACAATTCCTTCAATCGGATCTTGCCGATCAGTGGACCATCAATGGATCTAAGTCTAGTCAAAACCTATAAATTAAATCATCTTGTAATCAGTCAGGTAGCTTTGACTATAAATAAGGCATTTTTCCCGAATGGACCATTGTTACACCTTGTGTCTTAGCATCCTTCATCTTCATTTTCATATCACTATTCTCCTAGTTCTCACATCCTTCTTGGCTCTCAATGGTGAGCCCTCGCATCTTCCTAGTTACATGGAGTCACAAGTGGAGTGATACATCCTATCATTATATCATCTACATTCTACAAATGGAATGAAATGCTTACAATTTTTTGAACATGAGTTCAAACAAAGTGCACCCTTTTATCGAGTCAAAAAATCCAAAAAACATTAAAATATGTTTCAAAAAAATCAAAAACATTCAAATATGTTTCAAAATACAAAAACATTCAAATATGTTCAAAAATCTAAATATATTATAAAAATGGAAAAAACCGAAACAATATAAAATGGAAAAGGAAAAACATTCGAAAATATTTGAAAAATCCCAACAATTGAATAACACAATTCAAAAATATCACCATTTGACGGAAATCCTATTGATCGTTCTATATCATCTTCTCGATAATCACTTTTCTTTCCTATGGTGTATATCTATGCTCAAGGAAAAATAATCAATTACCCTTTCACAATATAACTTTTCTTGGGGCACACTTAGATTTCAATTTAATCCAATACATATCACACTACAATGGGATCCGATAAGAGTATTTTTGGAGTATCTAAGATCACTCTGCTCTTTAGCCCGATCCAATCCTCTTGTGTTCTAAGCTATCACTTGGGGGCATTCATATATGTCTAATTATTCAATGTGGAACACATTAGGGGTTTTATTAAATGTTGTTATTACAAATTGTGTTGTATTGTTGTGGTTTTTCAACATTGTGACGATGTTTTTTTTAACATGTTAGTTTGTTATTTTTTTGTACTTTGTTATTGTAGACCAATTACAAATGAATTATTACCATCTTAGTTCACATATAGATTCGGTGTAGCTAATTCCTATTCATATTGGATTTGCTTGACATGATTGTTTTATGTCTTTGAATCACATGTAAGTATTGTGTTATCACCATGGTTTATTAAATAATCCTTCGCCAAAATTCAAATAATCAAAAATCCTGAAAAAATTACAGAAAAATCACAAAAATCCAACAAAACAACACAACCAGTGAAATCAAATAATTCACTCCTACCATAGTGATCATTCCAATCTTACAACTATCATGATACATCATCTTCCATTTGCATGTTAATATCTCTTCTTGGAGCAAGTCAAAATCAATTATTTTCCTTCGCAATATAACTTTGTTTAGGGCAATTTTGGATATCATTCACTCTCCTGCAATGCGTAAGTTTATTTCTTGGGGGAAATGATCCTTTTTAACTCTCAGATCAATTTTCAATGTGGGTCCAACAAGAGTTTCTTTTGGAGTATCTAAGATCACTCCGCTCTTCAGTATGATCCTATCCCCATGCATTTCATAAGTTTAGTGCTTAGGGGCATTCGTATATGCTTAATCATCACTATGGCACATATTAGGGGCATAGTTAATTATTTTCTTTTTGAAGTTGTGTTGCATTTTTGTTATTATTTTCTAGAAAAATTGCATGTATTTTGTTATAATCTTGCCTTTTTCATAGTCATGGTACATGTTTTATGGTGTGTTTTGGGTTTTTTTTTTCTTATATTTTATTTGATGTGTGTTGTGTGTGTTTTTCTACACACATAATGGGTTACCCATCACGGTTCTTTCATAATCATGGTGACAACTCTATTATGCAACAACAAAATAATGTTGCTCTAAATTTCAATCTCTAAATGGCACTCATGTTATGATTATAATCCCTCCCATCCTCAATAAAATTTCTTTTCTTCTTTCTATCAAGTGGTTGTCCACCACTTTGTTGCATCACCCATTTTCTTGAGGGGGAATTCCCTTACCATTCACACTCACTAGGGCATCTAAATTTTCACAAACTTCCTTGTCTTTCATTCACTGATCTACATACATCTATTATCTTTAAAATGTTATTACTCTATAATAACACTTTAAAGAGGGGCAAATGTAGACACCCCAAAAATACATGCTTCCTTCCAGCTTGTCCTCAATTATTCTTCTAAACCTTTAGAATTGATTAATTTAATTAATTAATTCATGCTTTGAATCATAACCCTTAGAATTAATTAATTTTATTATATTACCCTTTTGGAATTAATTAAATTAATTCTTACATCCCCATTAGCTAGTTTAATTAACATTTATTAAATAAATGATTAATTATCTCCACTTCATAACTAATTAAATTAGTTATTAAAACTAGAAATATCCATTTGGACCCCACTTGGACTCCACTTCACCATCCTAGTCAACTCAACTTGGAATCCACTTCTAGAATCCTACAAAGGTGGGGGCAATGAAATTGCATGTACAACCACCTTCCTGAATGTAACTTTACCAACAGAAATTCATTACTACCCCTCATGTATATTAAATCTATTTGAACCGTTTAAACTTCCGCACATGTTATTTTTGGCATCTATATTAAAACCTCATTAACCACTTTTAATCACTGCTTGGCCTCTCCTCCTATTATAAAAACATGCCATACTCTCCACAAAAAGGTTGGAGAATATTGGTAAAGGCTTAAAATATGCATATTATAAGCTTTCATTTGTCTATTTTTGCTCATAGTATTTCCAATCCTTTGTTCATAGATCAACTGTAGATAATCCATAATCCCAAATTTCAAAAGGTTATACAAGTTTAAACACTTCCACAACCTTATCCAAGGTTTGTAGAAGAAACTTGGAGGAGATATTTTCTTAATAATTTGTTTGTCTTTCCATTTCTTCCTATTTTTTCATTCCTAGTTTTTGTAGATGATTTATCTAAGAAATTACAACCCAAAGGAAGTATAAAACCCAAAGAAATATTTAATTTTGAATTTTTTTTGAAGATATGTTGTTCCAAGACCGTATAAAAGGGACAAGACCATATAATACGCCCTTGACCATATTGTATGGTCTGGCTAGGAGAAAGGAATATGTCAAATGAGGTTTGTATCTAATGAGTTGATGTTTGTATATATATCTTATGCATTGGATTCTCGAGATGACTCAACATGTCAATGTGCAAGGATGAAAAAGCTAAATAATAGACCTCATGAAGTGCTAAGTGGGAAAGGAGAATTTGTGTTTTTCGTAACAAGATTTTGTAGTCAATTCAAGGGTGATAGAGTGTAAAGTACCAAATTTGAGTGACTGCATTTCCCCCCCTTTAATTATGAAATTGAAAATTTCATGTTTAAAGGAAATTTTACTTGAGTGTGTAAATGTGTTTTTCCTTTGCTTGAATGTTTTTTTTCAGTTTCATTGTTGTGCTTGGTGTTGGCATGCTCCATGAAGAAATATGAAACACATATTTTAGTCAATTTCCATGATAGATAATTGATCGTAACTCAAATAAAACTTGTAACAAAAAATATTTGCATTTGCATATAAGTAATGTGAAAATATGTAAACAAGGAAAGAATACACTTGTTTGTTTGTGCTTTTCTTATGCTTAGAGATTTGTACTCTTGAAATTTCCTAAAGGATTGGGGTGATCAATCCCTAATAAATTCCAAGGATAAATCAAGGTGTTAGGTGCATGCATCCCAACGCAACAATGTACAAATAGAATGAATAAGAAATAGGTACAAATGCACCCCTATAAAAGGAAGAAGACCACATATCAAAGTTATTTAGAAAATTTGATATCTTCTCATTAAAGTGAAATAGGAGAAAAATTTGATGCAGAGCTACATTCACTTACAATCAAACATAATGTTAGAATGTACCAAGAATTCAAAAATTGTCCCTTAAGCCTTCAAACTAGTTATCTCTACAAGTTAAGAACTTCCAAATCAAGCAATTTTTTGAGTTTATAACTTTATTGTACTTACCCAATCATTAAAAATGTCACAAAGCCTTAGATTAAGCCACATCAACAATCAAAGTGATTCAAATCAATCAAAAGACTCAATTTTCTTACCTTCTCCCAAAATTGTCTTCTAAGCTTCTCAAATCAAATGCCACTAGTGAGTTCAAGGTTGAGACATCCTTGACATATCTAGAAAAAATAATCACACTTCCAAGTACCCTTTATCCTCCTTGAGGTGTGGTCAAAATTTCATTGAACTCCTTTGCTAAGTGCCTTTTTCAAACTCACTCCTTCCTTTGTTTTAGCTCCTTGTAGCCACTGCCTTCACTAACTTTCTAGCATAACTTTTGACTTAGTGACTCATTTCACAAAATAAAAACCATTTGAGACACCCATTTGGCTATTTGTTCACCGTCTAAAGTTTCAAGGTATAGGTCTCAGTATAAACCCCTTAACTCCAACTATGTCCTTCCTCAATTAGGTCTCTAACTATGTTTTAGGATTGCAAAATCAAATCTGTCAAATGTTGTGGTTGTTAAAAACATGCTAAGTCACCTCCTCTACCCACTCCGGTAGCCTCCATCTCTTAAAACATCAAAATAATGATTTTATAGCAATAAACATAATGAGCATAATGAACTTCCACAATTACCTGACTTATATATATAGGCACCCCACCTCAATTGACGTCGATCACCAATTTTTGTCGATTTTTTAGGAATCGATCTTGATCCTAAAAATTGATAACGATCACCTATAAAGTACACACTTTCCAAGTTTGTGCTTATTTTTAATCCCTAAGACCCTTAAAAATCCAAATTATATCTTATTCACAATGAGCTTGTGATTCCCAACCCACCATGGATTTTGTAGCCTCTTAATAACCTTTTTCCCACCGCTTCCTACAAGTCATATGCCTATAGGTCAAGAACCCATTGGTTCCCCTATCACTTGACTTCTTGGTCGCACAAGCCCACCCTTGTGGTAGTATATTTCATGCCCAATATTGGGGCACCTTAAATCGATCATATTTATCTATAAGTACAACCTACATGCTCTTATTTTTATTCATCCATAAATCCATTCAAACTGGTGACCATCACGATGTCTCACGATGGCCCCCATTTTGAGGTGGGGTCATCTATTCAACATAAATTCAATTATCTCACTCATTTTTGTCTCATAGCTTGTCCATCACAAACCACTTGACAAAAAGGGGAAAATTTAGATATTAAAATTAGGTCACCCTAGTCCCTACGTATATGTATATACTCGACGACATCCCTTCGTAAACCCATATTGTCACTTTCCCCATTTATAGGCCTATATTCACCATTTTACCTCTCATTACCACAAAATAAACAAAAATAAATAAATAAACAAAAAACAACCCTAACCCTTTTTAAAATTCCCCATGAGACTAAAACCATTATAAACTCCCCAAACCCTGAAAAAAGGATATGGTTGGAACCAAATTCAACCATTCTCCTCAAAAAGGAAGGAAACAAAGGATGATGATACCCTCGAATCGGCGTCAATCGGTGCAATTCAATGATGATGTAGTAAAAAAATCGATCCTATCAAAATTGATACGGGACATTTCCCATTGATCCAAAAAATATTAACGATAGGGTCATCTTAATGAGCATCTGGAGATTTGATCTCAAGTCTCATTATTAGTGTGGGAAGATGTAACTCTTTGTTGCGATAACCTCCCTTTGGAGAAGACTTCTTTAGTGCTTGACCATCTAAGTCACATCTACCATAAAAGGTATGCCATTTCATTTAAATTTGTAATTCATTGTTTCTAAACTTAAATTATAAAAATATTTTCCATATTCAAGTATTTAAACCCCAAAGCACCCTCCTCTAATCATTCTCTCTGAAAATCCATTTTGTTGAACATTTGTAATTTTTTATATATACGACAATCGACACTAATCGGCTTGATTGATGTCGATCCTCCTAAATACCTAACTTTGTATTTTCAATACATTCTAATATATTGTCATAATACTTTTCAATCATGTATAATGTTCTCTTGTTTTTAATATTGGATTTCTATTAGATGATCGTTACTAGGAGTAGATTATGAGCCCACCATATTTACGATCTCCCCTTAGTTTTTCAACCATTCATGTGGGAAAAATATGATATCAACCATGAGTTGAGAATATGCGTCATCATCTTTAAACCTAATCCAAATGACATCCCTGAGTAGTTGGATCTTCTTCTTGAATGTAGTGATGAGGCCAATCTCTATTAGGACAACATTATCAATCCACCTCATCCTATCATCAAGGACATTGATTGAATCATAGCATCCAAATATTTCATATCCATAGTTTGTTATCCACGTCACTTTATATTATCATTTGTAATATTATCATTTATTATTCTTGACTTGACAATCTAAAAGTGAGTTGGCATCCATTAAATGATTCCCTTTGGTTCCTGGAATTGGCTTTTGCCAAGCAATTCACCACGTAACTATCTAATATCTCTTTTGTAAAGTTTTATGTGTGTGTAGGTTTCGAGTTCTTTAAAAATAGGATCTTCCTATGCACATTTGGATCCATTCTCTTCCATCACCATCCACTCAAGTTTCATTAAACCCTATCATTTATGAGTTTTAGTGATTTATTTCATAAAGTAAAATTGAATCCTCTAATAAAACAATTTAAGTGACAAAAATTCTTAGATGAATGGGAAAATGCACATATTTTTCCCTCATGTCCCTTTTCACCTCGGGACAAAGTGTAAGGGACACACAAGCTTCAAAAGTGCAATCAATATTTTTTCCAATTGTTGATTTCATCCCATTAACTCAATTTTAGAACACCAAGAGGGATTTTTCTGCCCCAGGTGCCTAGAATGGATTTTTGGGGTCAAAATTTATATTATTTTGACTCCAATTCACCTTTTGATACCATCCCATTCAATTTCAAGATCCAATTCTTCCTAAAATTTTATTTTCATGGTTTTTTCCTCTTTCATCTCAAAGGGACAATTAGGTGACTTAGGTTATTACGGAAAATTTTGAAGTCTTGGGATAAAATTCATGTTTCTATCATGTGAAAAATTCCAATATATTTTCATTTACTATTTTTTAGCTCCCAAATCCTCATGGAACTCCTAGAATATTAAGGAAAACTTAGCTTTCTCCATTAGAGTATGGCATTCCTTGTACCCGTAATGACCCTATTTTTCTTATTTGATTTCCGACATCGCATGGCTCCACATAACTGATCCAAAATATCTTGGATGAATTCAAAATCCCTCTATACCACTTCTAGATAATTTTTTCCTGAAAATCATTTCCCGAAGGATATTCATAAATTGTAAAATGGCCAAAAGATCCCTTTTGATGCGAGTACCATGTATACATGCTTCTCAACACAAAATTTGTTAGGAAATAGGACAATTCACCTTGTTATACCCATCTTCTCCAAGGCTTCTCAAAACCAAATCATGTTAAAAAGTTCTAAAATATTGAATAAACTGATATAAAGGCTCAAAACACTATATTCACCTTTTAAACATTATATTCTATGTTAGAACATCCATCCGTAACTTCCAAAAAGATTCCAACTCCTCATTTACTTATTTTGGCTTATCAAGACTTTTACAAGGATTCTCTTTATCCTTTCTCAATCTTCATCAAGACTCCACATACTTCAATATCAAGGATTAAGGTCCTTTCATAAAGAATTTCTTGTCACACGGTCACACTGGTATCAACATAATCACACTGAGTATTTCTTGTCGACCTCCAATTTTGGATTCATTTAGTATTATAATTTTTGACACCCTGCACACATCATTAGTTTCCCAATAATCAATTTTTAGCAAATTTTAATGAATTCCTTGGGGCATTAAACAACTTCTTAATGTCTCGAAACCATAAAAAACAAGGTATGATGGATGTGTGTGTTTCTTTCTTTCTTTCACTTGATTAAAAGTCTATAAGTTCACTTAATGACTCAAAACTTCCTCTTATGCCTTGAAACAATTACAAAAATGTCCTCACCTCATGACAAATTTTCTAATTCAATAATAATCTTATTTCCAACAAGTAAAGGATTGTTAACCTAGAATCACAATCTTAGATACTTCTAATCCTTCACATAAGGGCATTTATTACTTGATCATACTTTATTAAACTAGGAACCTAGACCTAATTATTTTAAACCCACCAAATATGTGTTCATGCTCTCGTCATTTCTACTCCTTCCTAATATTCAATGACATAAACAAAACCCTTACCTCATGCTCACAATTTTACCAAATTTTTCCTTGACTATTTTCATTGAAATTTACACCTTTTAAAGACTACTTCATGCCCTCATTAGGTTTGTACAATATATATATACCTATAGGAACATTCATACACCACATACAAATGATAATCCTTCATGAAACAATCCCAAATATTCATTCACAATATTGTCGTTAAGCATCTATACACATTTTTACTAAGAAGAAGCCTTTATTTGATAACATCATCGGATTACAAAGCTTCATGAGCCTTGAGGATCTATTACATAAATGTTCCTCCCTCAAAATTCTCTCTACCAACCTCTTCACCTCCATAACTTGAATCCTTATGAAGATATTAAATAATATGGAAGTGGATAGGTTTTAACCACCTAACTTACCCTTGTCTAAGAAAATCGTAGTGAGTTAACACCTTGGTAAGATTAAGTAGGTCAAGTTCTAGGTGATTTTATGAGTCTTGTGGTCCCATTACATCATTACTCAATTTAGACTAACTTATAACACCTAAGCCTAAAAATACCTAATATGACAATTTAAAATATTAAAAAGTCCATTTTGGAGGGAAAACTCCAAATGGTCATTTATTACATAACCATGAGTCCAAATGGAATAGGTACACCCCCTAAACATCCAAATGGACTTTATACAACCTAAACAACCTTGAAAATCCAAAAAAAAACATTTACAAAGATGTTCCTGCATCATACTCTCTAAGTGGAGGGAATTGAGATCTATACATTTAGGTCATTCTTCATTTTCTTCCAATTGTTCTATACTTGTAAGCTTCTTATTTTCTTTGTTGTTCTCTTTTCATCTTCATCAGTAACTAGTATTCTTTTATCTTCACACTTTGTCTTCAACTTCTTCTTCATTTATTTGTCCTCAAAAATGAGGATTTCATCTCTTTTTCTCTTCATTTGAGCTCTTTCAAGAGCTACCTCTTCAATGTACTTCATTTCCTCTTCAAGTAAACCTACACATTCACAAATACACAAAACCTTAGATGAAAAACAAAGAGACTTTTGTGTCTCTTCACATGCTTCTTCTTCATTTTTAGTCTTCTCATCCATCATCTCAACTAGTGTTTCTTTATCCTTTATTTTTAACGCTTCAAAGCACTTTCAAGTGTTTATAACTCAGCCTCTAACTATTCCTTGCTTTCATACAAAAATGAAAATCAGATTGTCCATATTCTCTCTCAATGTATTCTTCACAAATGAACTCATTCTCCACCATTTCTCTGATTTTATCTTTCTCTTGATTTCTTTCCTTCTTATCCATTCCCTTTATCCTTCTTTCCTCTCTTCTTATCCTAGATCTCATCTATATTTTACTCTTCCTATTCATAATTGACCTTATAGGACACTTAACCACTTTCTTTATCACTATTTCCTTTCCTAATTTTTGTATTATTTTCACCTTTTCTATCAACTCATCCAACTTGCTCTATCCCCATCCTCAACACTCTAATTTCTTGTTCCATCCATATCTCATTTTTCCTCTCTAACTCTCTCATTCTCTCTTCTTTTCTTTGTTTCTCTCTCTTCTCTGCTTTCTCTTTTTCCTTATTTATTATGAACTGAAGAAATTTCTTCATAGTTTCCACTTTATCTTCATCTATTTTCTTCAAACAAGTCTATTTCACCTTGTTTCAAGTCTCACTTAGGATCTTTTGCACACCTAATATTTTGACTTTCTTGTTTTCTCTTTATCTTTTATCTATTTTCTTCACTTTTCTCTTTTATTTCTTCTCTTACCACTTCTCAAGGTGCAACATGTTACCTTTACACACACTTCTTACAAAGAATGAAAATTATTAATCTCAAACAACTTTAATCAACTTATCCAAATTCACAAAACACCTATATACAAATGCTTCTTAACAAAAATCAACTTTACCTCCAAATAGAAAACTTTAAATATCTTGATCCTCATGCTCTAATACCATTATGCTATAGAGTACCCTGCATACACTCTTTTAACACAAATATTTTTAGGAAATAGGAAAATTCACCTTATTATACCCATTTTCTCTTAGGCTTCTCGAGCCAAAATCATGACAAAAAGTTCCAAAATCTTGAATCAATTGATATAAGGGCTCAAACCACTATATTCACCTTTCAAACATTCTAATCTATGCTTTAGAACGCGTTCATTAAGAACTTCCAAAAATATTCTAACTCCTCGTTTACTCATTTTTTCTTATCAAGACCTTATTAGGCTTCTCCTAATCCTCTCTCAATCTTCACCAAGACTCCACAAACTTCAAGATCAAGGATTAAGGTCCTTCCATAAACATGTCATGTCTATATCTTCTTCAAAATTGGGTATCAACACAGTCATACCTGAGTATTTCTTGTTTGAGCTCCAAATTTGGCTTCATTTGGTCTTATACTTATTTGAAACCCTACACACATCATTACTTTCTCAATCGTCAATTTGTAACAAATTTCAATGAACTCCTTATGGCATTAAACAACTTCTTAAGGTTTCACAACCATCAAAATTAGGGTATGGCAAACTTTGTGTGTTTCTTACTTACTTTCACCTAGTTCAAACCATATAGGTTCCCTTAATGACTCAAAACCTTCCTCTTATGCCTTTAAAAATTAAAACAATTTCCTCACTTCATGAGAAAGGTTCTAATTCAACAATAATCTTATTTCCAACAAGAAAAGGATTATCGAACCCAAAATCACAGAGTCTTGGATACTTCTAATCCTTCACATTAGGGAATTCATTACTTGATCATACTTTATTAAATTAGGAACCTATACCTTATTAGTTTAGACCCACAAAATAGGTTTTTATGCTCTCATTATTTCTACTCCTTCCTAATATTCAATGACATAAAAAAACCCTTACCTCATGCTTACAATTTTACCATATTTTGCTTTGACCATTTTCATTGACATTTACACCATTTAATTACTAATTCATGCCCTCTTTAGGTTTGTACAATCTTTATATACATGTAAGAACATTCATACACCACATACAAATGAGTATCCTTCATGAAACAATCACAAATATTCATTCACAATATTGTCATTAAGAAACTATACATAGTTTTGCTAAGAAGAAGCCTTTATTTGTTAACACCATCAAATTAAAAATCTTCAGGATCCTTGAGGATTAGTTAAAAAAATCTTCCTCTTTCAAAAATCTCTCTATAAACCTCTTCACCTCCTTGACCCGAATAATTATGAAGATATTAAAGAAGATGGAAGCAGTTAGGTTTCAACCACCTAACGTATCCTTGTCTAAGTAAACCATTGTGATTTATCACCTTGGTAGGGTTAAGTAGGTCAAGTTCTAGGTGATTTTATAAGTTTCATGGTGCCATTACACATTAATTAAATCATTACTTAATATATACTAACTTCTAACACATAAGCCTAAACACACCTAGTGTGACAATTTTAAATATTAAAAAGGCCATTTTGGAGGGAAAACTACAAATGGTCATTTATTACATAACCACAAGTCCAAACAGAATTAAGATGCCCTAAAAACTATGAAAAAAAAATTGGTCATTTACAAATATGCTCCTGCATCACCTTTTATGTGTCCAGGGATAGTTGCTCCGCCTTGGATCTCAGTAACCTCTTAAATCACCTTAGGTATACTTCCTTGCACATGAAACACACTTGAAAATCATGTTATCATGTTCCTCCTAGCTAGAATGAGGATGACACTATGGACAGGTTGGCTAAAGGAATGGTTTACAATGACCGAGAGAGGAAATTTTCAAGTGGGGGCTTGGTTGTCATGACCAAAATTTTCAATTTTGCATGCTAGACATTTAACATGAAAATAATATGTTATATTGAGGAGAAATTCATGACCTAGTGGATTTAGAGTGTGGGGATTGAGTAGGATGCCTTTAGATTTACCCAATAAATATACAAATGGTATGACATTGCGATAAATATCAAATGATTATTTATGAGTTCCTTAGGATCAAATTTTGGGTACTTATGTATAACATTGTGGATGATACCACGAGAAGATATTATCTTTGGATAATATCACTCTTGATATTTTCTATGCTTTATGATAGCATCTTTTTCTCTCATAATGGCTAGTTTTTCAATTTGGGTACCTTCATAAGTGGAATCAAGAGTGACTTTTAGGTTGATATTTGGCTTTAAATTTAGAAAAAATAATTATATATATATGTATATTCCTAAAGGCTCTAATCATAATGATTATACACACATAAAGCTAAAGTTATATCTCCTGTTAAGTGGGATAATAAGGTCTATATATTATCATCTTTCTCCTCTCAACTATGTAGATTAGGATGTATGTGGAATACCATTTGAATGTCTATACACAAGCAAAGATATAACTAAATGCATGTAAGATCCATGGATCTAGAAGATGATGATCCATAATTTATCGAGGTATAGATTTTTGAAGTCTATGTTTAGGATAGGGGATGGAGTCTAGCTAGTATCCTAATTATAAGAGGATCAATAAGATAAGTTATGTATATAAAGGGATATAAACTAGGGTTGTAATAAAATAAAGGTTATAAGAGATAGATAAAGTTTTAAGCCATATCCAAATATAAGGAAAATATAGTAGCTAAGGATATGTTACTCTATAGTCAATATACATGATACATTAATTAAATCAAATTGGAAAAATAACATATAGTAAAAGGAATGTTAGAGATACCTACCTTTGTGGAACCACCATTGGCACATTAACCCCTATAGAAAGTATCACCCTGTGAGAAATTTCATGTGGTAGATCCTAAGATGGATAATGAGAAGACATAAGTAATCCATAGTATAAAACTTGAAGTACTTGGTTTACCTTGTTGGTATAACTCCTATCTTTAAGTATCCTAGACCTAATGCTCCAAAGATAGCCTCTAATTCTAAACAAAACCAATTCCTAAACCATTAATCCCTTGGGGTAACTTAATAGATAATGATTTGAATATTAAAATTTTATCTTAACAAGTAACCATAAATATGGGTCATGATTGGTCATTGTAGTTCTTCATGCCTGATAGCTTCCACCATTGTTAATTTAATCAACCAATGAAAAATATAATTAAACCTTACCAACCATGGTCAATGTTGTTGACTCTATGTGATATAAATCATGTAGTCCTAAGTGAAGGCTCAAGATGTGGAGGAAAGACATGGAATTTTGTGAAAAGGTGACCTAATAAAGGTTTAAAGGTGGCATAAATGCATATGTAGGTGCTAGTAAGAGGGTGGTAAGGAGATATCAAAGAAGGTAGTAAAATGATGGCAAAGAGGATTTCAATGATATGATATATAAATTAATGACACCACATAAAATATTTATCTCAAATACTACTAACCAACCTATTGTTTCTTATACCCCTCTCATCCAATAATGTCTCATGATGCATCACTTAAGAGGTTAATGCACAAATGGTTCCTATGAAGATAAAAATAGGTAAGAGTGAAAATAAATTGTATGCATACTCCCTTATTGAAGATAATCACATGTGACAATAATGTAATATGAGATGGTCTTCAAGAAAATAAGTGCAACATCAAAATCATAATTTATAAAATGATGTAGTAACCTAAGTGATAAAATATGAACTCGCCTTAAAATTAAATATAGATACCTCACTCTTACCTTCTTGTGAGTGTGGACACATAGTGAATCTCATTTATGTCATAAATTTTATACATAGATCCTAAGTAAACCCAAATTATATAATGTTGGAAAGAAACACTAGAAGATAAATAAGAAAAATAAGAGAGTAAACCTTATATTAAGGGGAGTTCATGGGATATTGATATGAATAGGTTAGGTATGAAGGAAAGGAAGATTCCAAGTATCATGTGAGATATATTGAGGTGAGTCAAAAATAGGAATAGAAATCATAAAGGGGACATAATGTGCGTAAATGGGAAGTAACCATTATAGCAGGCCTAAGGATAGCAAAAATAGGTAAAATGATGGTATAAGGCATGAAGATGAATGACAGGGGTTAGTTTCTCAAGCCAAAAATGTTGGGGATAACACACCATTGTATAGATATAATAATAAGATCTACGCATAAAAGCAATCAATATGGAAATAAACAAGAAGAAACAATACACAAGATTTAACGTGGTTCACCCAGTGTGGGCTACGTCCACCAAGAAATAGCCAATTTATCATCACAGAGGAAATACAATGAAGATTTGTAATCTTCCACACCTTCTTGGATGTCATGTACTTTCTTCTCTACAAATTTCTCTTTTTCTCTAAAAGGAAACTTCTCTTAATTCCCAATGAATTCTTATTTCTAAACCCTAGCTTTATGCTTATATATGCATCTACAATCTTAGGGAACTTTAGCTATGTAATTACAACCATTAGATTCACTTTACAACTAAATATAGATCTAATTCCCACAACTTAATTATAGTAGTCACGCATAGGCAATGGATTTGATTTCGATTGGCTAACCGATGTCAATTCCTCCTTGCCTGACCGATACCAGTCCATGGGTGGCTGATGTCAATTCATCAACCAATGCCGGTTATTGTGTATTCTAGCAAGTTTGTAAAATCATGTCAATGAAGAAATTAAGCTCCACAACTCAACAATCTCCCACTTGGAGATAAATTGTTGCATTGTACCATATAGCTCCTTCCTCTGATCCTTTCCTTGGCATGTTTCTCCCTCCTCAAGTCTCAAACTTGAAGACCAACAAAAGTGGAGTGTAGCTCCAACTTCTCCTTTTCCAATGGATTCGTTAGCATATCCACAGGATTTTCCTTTGTATGAATTTTCTCCAACTTCAGCTACCCATCCTCTAATACATGTCGTATGAAGTGATATCTCAATTGAATGTGTTTTGTTCTAGAATGAAACGTTGAGTTCTTTTCCAGATGAATTACATTTTAACTATCATTGTACAATCTGCAATCCTCTTGCTCCTTTCCCAACTCTCCCATGAACCTACTCATCCATATCATCTCCTTACTAGCTTCTGTAGCTGCAACATACTCACCTCTATAGTAGATAGGGCCACAACCTTCTATAATCTATAAATCTAACTAACTATCATCCCACCTACGTGAAAACATATCCAGTGGTGTTCCTCCTACCATTAAAATCACTCTAGCCACGTCTGAATCCACATAGTCATGTAAAGAAGTATTTGACCCTCCATATCATAACTGCATGCCGATGTCATTCTCAAATACCTGAGAATCCATTGGAATTATTTCCAATTCTCTTTACCTAGATTAGCCATAAATCTACTCATAACTCCCACTGCCTATGCAATGTCTAGTCTAGTACAAACCATAGCATACATCAAGCTCCCAATTGTTGAAGCATACGGAACTCGTGCCATGTACTCAACCTCCTCATGTGATGTAGGACATTGATATTTTCTCAATTTGAAGTGTCCAGCCATAGGTGTACTTATAGGTTTTGAATTTTACAAATTAAACCTTTCCAACACCTTATTGATATAATTCTCCTGAGATAAATACAACTTCCTATTTTTCTGTCTCTGTGAATTTGCATGCCAAGGATTCTCTTTGCAGCTCCCAAATCCTTCATTACAAATGTGTGAGCTAGCTTTTCTTTAAGCTCACCAATGTCCTACATATTAGATCCTGCAATAAGCATATCATCCATATAGTAAAAAAATAATATAGCTCCCATTTCCAAGCATCTTGAAATAAACACAATGGTCGATTCACATCTCAAATAACCATGCTCATGCATGAAACTATCAAACCTCATATACCATTGTCTTGGAGCTTGCTTGAGCCCATATAGGCTCTTTTTCAATCTACACACAAGTTTCTCCTTACCCTTGACTTCATACCCAAGCGGTTGATTCATATAAATATCTTCCTCTAAATCACCATGAAGAAATGTCATCTTAACATCAAGTTGATTGAAATGCAAAATGATCTACTATGACTAACTCAATATAATACGAATAGAAGTCATCTTAACAACAGGAGAAAATATTTCACCAAATTTAATACCTACTTTCTATGTAAATCCCTTTACTACAATCCTTGCCTTGTATCTCTTCTATCCACCCTCTTCTTCCTTGATCATGTAAACCCACTTGTTCTACAATGCTCTTTTACCTACTGGAAACTTAACCAAATTCCATGTCTGGTTTTCTCTAAGGAGTCCATCTCCTCATTCATGTCATGCTCCCACTACTTGTGGGCTTTATCCTACATTTCTTCTTCAAAGCTTTCTGGTTCACCACTATCATTCAATAATAAATAAGACAAGGAAGGTGAAAATATTTCGGAGGTCTACTTACCCTTTGTGACCTTCTCACTAAGATTTGGGGTGCCGGAGGCTCAATCTTCTCATCTTGTAGATTTGTATCTACTTCGATAGTGACCGACACCGGTCACCTTCTACTAACGTCGGTTCGGCTAACCGACACCGGTTTGTCTCTTCTGTAACCAACGCCAATACAAGGGACTAACGCCGGTTAGGGGTAAACCAATACCGATTACTATGTAAACATGTAGGTGTTAATTTTAAATATGAGATTTCATTTTCATCCACAAACTTCTCCATCGGTTCACCTTTGGGTACCAAAACTTGATCCATGTACATTCTCTTTTCATTCCAATAAATGTCACGACTCTTAATTATCTTAGAACCTTCTAAATCCCAAAACTGAAATCCGAAATCACCGATCCATAACCAATGAAAGTACATCTTTTGGATTTAGCATCCAATTTATTTTTATTTTCCTTATCAATATGCACAAAATATTATGAGCCAAATACTCTAAGAAAAGAAAGATCTACCTCTTTTCCAGTCCAAGCTTCTTCTGGTATTCCACCATTCAATGCACTTGAAGGTCCATGGTTAATCAAATAAACCATCATGTCTATTGCTTCCGCCCAAAACTATAAGGGCAATCCAACATGTATCCTCATACTTCTAGCATGTTCCATGATTGTCATGTTCATTCTCTCTACAACACCATTCTCTTATGGTGTTCTAGGAACCATCCTTTCTCTGCATATTCCATTTACTGAACAATAATCATTGAAATCCTTGTTGCAGTACTCACCACCATTGTCAGATCTAAGGAACTTTAACTTTGAATTTGATTCATTTTCCACAAGGGATTTCCATCTTTTAAAATTTTCAAAAACATCAAATTTACGATTAATACAATAAACTCATACCTTTCTTGTGGCATCATCAATGAAAGTAACATAGTATTAGGATCCTCCATGAGAAGCTACATGGGTTGGTCCCCACACATCTGAGTGTACAAGCTCTAATTTATGCTTCTTCTTTGTTTCCCCAACTTTGAGAAATCTCACTCTCTTCTTCTTTCAAAAATACAATGCTCACAAAATCAAGATCTACACGTTTCAAATATGATAACTTACCATTTTCCTTTAAGATCTGCATTCCCTTTTCACTCATATGGCCTAGCCGATTGTGCCACATGATTGTATCTAAATCTAAAGTAGATAAAACAGAAAAGGAATCAATAATATAGGTAGAAAAATACAATGATCCTACCTTAGTTAATCTTGCTACAAAGAAGAGATCCCTTGGTAACTTTCCAAGATTTGGCTGTGAGTGTAACTATGTAACCAATTTCACGATTGTCTTGCATAAATTAGATTTATTTTTAGACTTGGAACATGCCTCACATCTTTCAATATCCATTTGTTTCCATTCTGTAAATTTAATATAAACTTCATCTCTACCAGAGTAATATTGCATGGTTCATCATCTCCTAAATAAGCATGCCCAAAATACCCTTTGACTTAATTTTTGAAATATCCCTTATTAGGGGTTGTATGAAAAGAAGCTTCGAATCTAAAACTCATGACTCAATTTTATCATTTGAGGAGATAATAAGGGCATATTTCATTACCTCTTTTAAAAACATTTTCCTCTTTACCTTATCTCTAGTACATTCTCTTTGTTTTCCTTAAACCAAAAATTCTTCTTTGCATGACCTTTCTTTCCACAATTCCAGAGATTATACCATTACTCTGGATTTAGGTCTACCATTCTTAGACTTTGATTTCCCATTATTCTTTCTCTTGTATCTCTCCTTCTACCTTCCCTACTTTCTACATTTAAATCATTCCCATTGATGATTTCTCCTATACTTTTCTGTGTATTTCTTCATTCGGGATTATACTAATCACATTATCAAAATTTAAAACATTAGTAGCATACGCTATATTACTAATAACCATTACCAAGTTATCCCAACTATTTAGAAAAGAGCGTGATGATAAAAATTCTTTCACTTCATCCTCAAATGGAATACTAACTTATTTTAATTGATTTACATAGACTAGAAATCATTCAAATGACTTGTTGTAGATCCACCTTCTTGTATCTTTAAATTAAACATTTTTTCATCAAATAAACTTTATTTGAAGCACTAGGTTTTTCATATAGATTTGTTAAAGATTTCATCAAATCTACCATAGATCTTGCTTCGGTAATATTCGAAGCCACAGATGTTGTCAGACTCAATATTATAGATCTCAGAGCCTTTATATTAAGAATTTTTCATTCTTCATCAGTCATCTTTACAATTCTTGCATTCTCATCCAATGGTAAGTATAAATATTTCTGATACAGATAATCCTCCACCTGCATCTTCCATAATAGATAGTCATGGCCGTGAAATTTATCTACTCTGAATTTTCCTTCTTCTCCCATTGTTTTGCTCCCACTCAATCAAAAATCCCTTTATGAGTAAATTTTTCAACACACACAAACCTCAATCAAAGATGATCTCGATACTAGTTGGGGTTAGCACACTGGTTTTATAGATATAATAATCAGATCTAAGCATAAAAGTAATCAATACGGAAATAAACAAGAAGAAACAATACACAAGATTTAACATGGTTCACCCAGTGTGGGCTACATCCACCAAGAAATAGCCAATTTATCATCACAAAGGAAATACAATGAAGATTTGCAATCTTCCACACCTTTTGGATGTCATGTACTTTCTTCTCTAGCAAATTTCTCTTTTTTTCTCTAAAGAAAACTTCTCTTAATTCTCAATGAATTCTTACTTCTAAACCCTAGCTTTATGCTTATATATGCATCTACAATCTTAGGGCACTTTAGCTATGCAATTACAACCATTAGATTCACTTTAAAACTAAAGATAGATCTAATTCCCACAACTTAATTATAGTAGTCATGTATAGGAAACCGATGTCGGTTAGCCCTAATTGATTTTGGTTCCTTTTTGCTTCGACCGATACTAGTCCATGGGTGATCGACACCGATTCTTTGTGTATTCCAAGAAGTCTGCAAAAGCATGCCAGTTAAGCAATTAAGCTCGAAAACTCAACAAAAAATATGTGATTTTATAAAATTTACAAAAATATGTATTATATTATTGAATTCATTGCAGTCATGTTTTACGCATATTTCAAAATGATAATAGGTGCTTCAATTTGAAAGATATTGTGATTTTATGAAATCTAGGAATTAATAAATGAAATATTAAAATCTCATTTGAAATTTATAAATAAAAAGTAAAACATTTCATTTATCACTTTGCTAATAAGGATTTCGATATTTTTAAGCTTTAAGTTGGTTTTGTGGTGAAACCAAATTCCACCGTGTGGATTTGAGTAGGAGCCTAGGTGTATGGGGCAAAGACCAAGGAGGGTGCACTAAGGCATATCTACTTTTAGGTTCTATTTTTAAATTAGGAAAGGGTCTAGGGTGGAAATGTAAAAAAATGTCTTGGATAAATCTTTATAGTGTAATTATTCTCAAGAGGTATATGTATACACATAATTTTTCACTTTACTTGATTTTTTATATTTGTATGCACCATTACAACATTAGCTTCCCTAGAGCTATATCCTTAGGGATACTTCTAGGAGTGTGGGGTGACCAAAATGGTCATGTGCATCCTTTCGATTGCATTTTACCGGTTAGCAATGATTATTATGAGATATTTTGATGTACAAACTCGATTATATCATATATTACACATGTTTTCATACCCTTTTTATGTTGTATTTTACATTCTTCACTTTCATATTTTAAATTCTCCCTCCAACATCATATTTTTATCTCCTCATGGTCACTCTTACACCTACTTTTAACACACTCACACCTTCATCATTGTCTCCTTTGGCACTCCATATTCCCTCCTTGACAATTTGGCCTACTTTTTGGCATTCCCATGCCTGATTTGCCCTTTTCTATGGCATCAACCATGGTAAATGGTGTCTTATGGTGTATTTCACTCACTGATGACATTAACCATGGTTGATATTGTCAGTAAGCATTATTCCACAATCAACATCATCAAGTATGGTTGATATTGTCGGCCTAGAACATAATATTAATGCATTAATTAGGATAGTATTAATGCATTAGTCAAGTTATTTATATTGGTTTGTTTGGTGTCATTTAACCATCATTACATTAAATATTATAAGGTATTAAGTTGGTCATATTTATCTTATCTAGATTCCACACTTGGATAAATGGGTACTTACGACCTAAGCATAGAATTTGTACCTTCCATAGTCTATGAATCCTTTGGAGACATTGGATTATTTAATTAAAGGGCCTTCCCATGTATTCTTGTAAATGTTTTTGGTCCCCTACATCAACCCTCTCTCATAATGTGTTGTTGAACCTATAGGAAGTTGATGTACCAATGGTTTCCTTCGTATAGGTAAGTATCACTACCCTCTCTTTTAATTTACTTTTTCTTCAGACTTTATATGTTGTGGATAGGTCATGCATATATTAGAATAGGGTAACATATTATTTTCTATTATATTTATTTTCCATAGTGTCTTACTTTACAATCCTTGCACAAATCCATGATCTTTCTTAAGGATATCTTAGAAATATCTTGTAATCCTTACAACTCTTACGTAAAAACCTCTTAAATATCTTATCTCATTACAATGTTATTTGCAACATTACTATCATCATCTTATAATCCAGAGCTAGTTAGATGCCTCTAGTCTATTATAGGTCTAGGCTTTGGAAACATATACCTCCTATAGAGTGTGGAGTAATGCCTTCCTAGTTCCATGTCTAAATTAATTTATAATATAATGTATAAATATTTAATATCTCCCCTTTGTTTTCCTAGTATGAATACCCCCGTGCAAAAAGATGAAAGTAATTTTTGTAGGACTACCCTTTACTTTCATACACTCTGGTGAAATCAATGTGAATCTTACTCTCTCTTGCAATTGACCCACATTCACATTTCCTTTTCTATCATATCTTCACTTCAACTTCACCATCATTATACTCTAGTGAACCTCGCTGCAAATCTTACTCTCTATTCTAATTAAGTCATATTCACATGTCATTTATATTGTATCTTCACATTAGCTTCACCATCATTCCACTATGATGAACCCAACATGAATCTTACTCTCTATTCCAATTGAGTCACATTTTTGTTTCTTTTATATTATGTCTTCACTTCATCTTCACCATTATTATATTGTGGTGAACTGACATGAATCTCACTCATTTTTACATAGGGACTTATTCATGTTTTCTCTCATCTTTCTACATCATTCCTAAATATTTTATAATCATATTATGGCCATGTGATCACCTATTAGGGTTTTAGAGTGATCATGTATCCATTTAGATTATATAAGGGATTTTTATTTACCCCTTCTTTATCTATCATTGATTCTAATCATTCATGGTACAAATTTTTACAAAGGTCAATCTCAACCAACCATCCAATGTAACATGAATGAATATTCACAAGATGATCTTCCCATATTCGAAACATATCCATATGAAGATCCTTAAGATGATCCTTCCTTATCTTTTCATTCTAATATGGTTGAGTATCCATAGAATGACATTCCCATTTATGACCTTGTGTTAATAGGACAACTTTAACCTTGATATTAACAATGATATCTTATCTTCTCACCTTCCTTCTCACCCTTTATTGGAAAACACCAATCGGGTGATTTACCAACTTTATGATTTTTCATCTCACGTTACAAAGTCACACAAATATGACAATATCGTCCGTTCAATAGAAAATATCAATGCCATTTGGAAAAAATAGACTCACTCGATGGTATTAGCCTTCCTAATTATATCATGACCAATGCCTTTTAAAATCAAACCCCTCAAAATCCAATCATCTTTGATGTCATCGGTGATCTTAAACTAACATGGTTGATGGTGTCTTCTTCTATCCCCATCATCTCTAACACCATAATGGTACAACCACAAATTAAACACGAATAATATTCTATGTAGCATATCTCTCGAGAACATTACAAGGGTTATTATATAGCCATAGAGATAGTAGAACAACCTCCTTAGAAGTAGGATCTAATAACTCAAGATAGTCACGAGTAATAACAAATATCAAATAACAAATTATAACCTATTTAAATGAGTATATGGGTATAACCTCTAAAACACCTATTAGTATTTACCCATAGTAAGAAATATTCACGCAATGTAAATAATAATTTTCCTAACATACCCCCCCTTAGTGTTTACATGGGAAGAAAACACAACTCAAGAACTAGAAATAGAATCATATGCCTCCACATACTTTTAGGTCTACATACTACTTGGCTTGGATCTTGTTGCTGGATCTTGCTGCACATGACCTATCCACTTCACCACAGTGAATCCCTTACTGGATGATCATACTTCCACCGATTCACCTACATACGCAAACTCAACAGTTCCCACTTTCACTTCCAATGAATTCTCTTTCACCGGTCGATCGATGAAGAAGTCCGACACCAAAGAATCTCGGTAGTCGAGGATCGCTCTAGTTCATCTACCCTCCTATACAATTGTTTTCAGATTCCAAAATGCACATTCTCCTTGTTTTAATCATAATAGGGGAAGGAAACCACACACCATTTTATTCTACACACACTTCATAATTGAAAAAGAGATGCCACCATACCAAAATGTGGCCCACATGCGTTGGTCGATTTAGAGAGAAATGATCACCCTCCATATTTTTTTGCCTTCAACCTCTAGTAAATGTTGTTGCTAACTCAACTAGATTCAAATATGAAGCTTAATAAATTTGGTCCAGATTATTAGAAATAATCTAACACAATAATATCATAAAAACACATAATATAAAATACTATATAAAATTCATCTTGGATCTTTTATTCATTGATAAAGATTACATTATATAGCAGTTTGTACTCCTTATTCCATGGAGTCAAACATCATCTCAAATCCCTAAACTAACTCACTAGAATCTCTCAACAACTCCTATTCTAGTGGTGAGATAAACTCACGTACACAAATACAATCCTATATTATTATCAATGAGTTGTATTATCATGACAACTCTATTAATAATAATATTACAAAGCTATGAGTTGTAAATACAACTCATCACACACATTATAAACAATATAATCCATAATAAACTAATGTGAGCACTAACAACAACTATATATATGTAACATTCCCCCCCTTAGTGTGAACATGGTGGAAAAACATTCACACACTTATCTGCAATATGCTCACCCATGTGGCATGCCCAACTTGGCTCATGACCTTGATCAAAATAAAGGATCTCTCCTTCCATGGTTTTAAATAGGTTTACCACAAACCTTGACGTGAACAAGCCCCATCAACTATCCACCTCATGTGGTTTTCTGGATCTCCCACAAACCTTTTCAAGATCCACAAACTGACTTACATCAGTGCTTCGATCTTTTGCATTGTTCTAAAATTAGGGTAAAATGCAAGAAATATCACTCACACAGATCTCACTTATTACAATAGTTGAACAGTATGATCCATCTATTCTTATTTGCAGAAAGTAAACACACAACTGAAATAAAATTCCACAACACCATTGTGCGGCCCCATCACTTACGGTGGCGAGAGGTTGTTGATTGACCTCCTTCCTCCGTTGCCTCCATCCTCCATCAAAAAGTTATCTAAAGAAGGAAGTATTCATAATCATAACCATTGAAATCACCCCCTAGTTCTTCCTCATCATCCTCTTCTTCTTCATTAGCAAACATGACATTTTCACTTATTTTACCATCAAGTAAATCTTTATTGATCAAAAGTAATTGAGTTCGTACTTGCCATGTATGAAATTATTTACCATTGAATTTTTGTAAAGGGATTTCCATTTTGGATGTCGAACTCAAATCGAAAATGCACCCTTACAATAAACTAAAAAAATGAAGGTAAAATTTTATGAAAATTTATTTTTGATTGATAGCAAAAGCATATGATCAATGCAAAGAGCTCGAAAAAACACACATTTTAAAAAAAACAACATCTTAATCTGAGTTACCAATGGAAAATTATGGCAACTACAAATTTTAAATCCAACATCTTTCCGGACCCCTTTCCAAAAATGGATTTTTTTTACTACACTTTGTTTTTTTCACTAAATCCAAAAATGGCAAAAAAATAGATAAGAAGAGTTGTAACTCATGATTTTTCGTTCATGCATACAAACAACTTCACCACTCAGGGAACTCGCTTTCCACAATTGGACGATTTGTCGTGGAACTCCTTTTCCATGATTGTAGCCAAGATCAAATAGGATTGTAGCTGAGATAATGAATGCCTCGATGTCGAGAGCTTACATCACGATCTGGCACGTCTATGTGTAAATTCAAGCATAAATGGGTGAAGTCCAAAACAAAAATGTGGATGAATGGAAATGCACAAGTCCACACTTCAAAAACTCAATTGCATAGTGATCAATGGAAAAATACAACTACATGCTTTATAACAGAGACTTCCATGTGTAAAGGAGGATCTAATGCAAGCTTTTGAGTGGCATTTTCAGCTATGAATGCAAATGTGTTAGTCAAATGCGTAAGTCTGAGAATAGAACACGAGCTTACATGTAAAGATAACCTCCCAGTCATGCATGTAGTAACAAAGACTTGGATCCTTCACAAATACGTATGGAATGCTTGACTCTCATTGTTGGTCACAAGAACCTTGGTGCTCTGATACCAAATAATAAATTTGGTCTAGATTATTAGAAATAATCTAACACAATAATATCATAAAAACACATAATATAAAATACTATATAAAATTCATCTGGGATCTTTTATTCATTAATAAAGATTACATTATATAGCAGTTTGTACTCCTTATTCCATGGAGTCAAACATCATCTCAAATCCCTAAACTAACTCACTATAATCTCTCAACAACTCCTATTCTAGTGGTGAGATAAACTCACATACACAAATACAATCCTATATTATTATCAATGAGTTGTATTATCATGACAACTCTATTAATAATAATATTACAAATCTATGAGTTGTAAATACAACTCATCACACACATTATAAATAATATAATCCATAATAAACTAATGTGAGCACTAACAACAACTATATATCTCGTAATAATGATTACCGCATTGTTTATTATTCCTCCCCACAATATGAAATCATTTATTTTCCGGATGTCGGAGTAATACTGCAAATGCATCCGTAAGGCAATTGTTTTTATTATTATTCAGAATTTTGACTCAAACTCACAATGAACTTGACAATAACGAAACCCATTTAACTAACAACATAATTACGAATTGATGGCATGCTTGAAGATGATAAAATTCATATGAAATGACTCGTACTAACTAATGAATGACACAATTTAAAAATGGACACAAGACACTTAACGATAAACACGAAAATGGTGATAAATAAGACTATTTTGTATAATAATGGACTACACAACATAAATATAATGATAATAAGAATATTTCAACTTTGGACACAATTTCAAGGCAATTTTTTTATGGAGACTTATGGACAAACTATGTAATACGAGCTTGGAATTTAACTTACGACTATTATCGCACTTTGTGGATATTTAGAGAAAAGGCGAGAGAATGAATAATTTAAGGCAACACAACTTTACAACGTGGGGATCTCGGGAGGCAAGATCATGGCGGGTAGCAGGGGTGAATACTTCGACGCTCGATGAATAAAGTGACATCCAAGTGAAACAAGGCCTAAGCTTTGTGAATAAAAATCACAACTCAATGTAGAAAACTAATGCTTTGAGATCCAACGTCGTTGCAGCTTTAAAAATAGTAAAAATTGATCCAAATAATATGTTGCACTAAATACGAAAACAAATGAAAAAATATCCAATACCCCAAATACCTATACAAATCTATTGAGAAAAATAATGATGTGTAGAAATTAAATAATTAAAATAGTGAATTCGGAAGATAAAAATTTATAAATAAAACTCGAAACTTAGAAAAATATATCCAAAATCAGCACTACTTTGTGTGTTTTATTTAAACTTCCTTCTTGTTGCTACTGCAAACTTGCTTTCTTCCTTGAGCTTTCTCTTCCATACACCCGCCACATATATAGAATTCTTATGCTTAAAAAAAAAAAAAAAAAAACAAAACACACCTAAAAATATAGCATGCTATGCATGCATCAAAACAGAACCTCTCTCTTTTATTTTCTCTTATGTGCTTTTTTAGTTTTTTGTTTTAAAAGCTTTTCCAAAAATAAAATAGGGACAAAATTAAAGTTTTTTTCTAACACTCCCCTTAATTTTGACCTTCAAACTTTTATTATTCTAGAGCTGAGTGTGCACTTCTAGATTTGACATATTCATGATCACAAACTCCCAAAAACTTCTCAAATACTCAAAAACTTCATTTCCCAAATCTTTCGTAAAGATATCAGCAAACTGATCTTCGGATCTGTAAAATTCAAGACAAATTTCCTTGTTGTTAACCAACTCCCTGATGAAGTGATACCTCATTTCTATATGCTTTCTCCTCTTGTGAAAAACATGATTTTTGGACAATGTTATTGCTGAATTGTTGTCACAAAAAAATTGTAGCATCCTCTTGATTCTGCCTCAAATATTTCAACATTTTTCTCATCCAAACAACTTGACATGTTGCTCTTGTTGTTGCTACATAATTTTCTTTTGCTTAATATAGTGTGACTATGGGCTACTTATTTGATGCCCACGAAACCACTCCTATTCCAAAGTGAAAAGCATAGCCGGATGTGCTTTTTTGTCATCTATACTTCCAAAGACCGTCATTATCTGTATAACCTATGAGTTTGAACTCATCTAATGTTAAATAAAATATTCCATCATTCTTAGTTACACATACATACCTCAAAATTCTTTTTCCATTTTGCCAATGTGAATCTTTAGGAGATTTCATGAACCTTGAGATGAGGCTCACACCATACATAATATCAGGCCTTGTGGCCATCAAATACATGAGACTTCCAACTAACATTTTAAATAATGTTGGATCCACAAATGATCCATTGTCATATTTTCTTAACTTCAAACCTATTAATTGGTGTTGGTGTTGGCTTGCAATTCAACATGTTAAACCTCTTCAAAACATCATTAGCATATTTTTCTTGTGAAATAAAAACTCCATCTTTTGATTGTTGAACTTCAATGCCCAAAAAATAGTGCATGAGGCCTAGATTTTTCATCTCAAATTATTTTTTCATATCTGATTTGAATGCATCTATAGATAGATTTGTAGTAATGATTAAATCATCCAAATATAAAAATAATAATAAAATTTTTACCTTGCTCATTTATCTTGATGTATAAGGTAGGCTCACTGCTGCTCCTACTGAAACCATTCTGTATCAAATAAGAATCAATCCTGTTGTACCAAGCTCTAGGTGCTTGCTTGAGACCATAGAGTAATTTTCTCAACATGTATACCTTTCCTTCATGACCTTCAATCTCATAACCTTCTATTTAATTCACATAAACTTCTTCTTCAAGAAAACCATTCAAGAATGTTGATTTTACATCCATCTAATAAATAGGCCATTTGTTTTGAGCTACAATTTCTAAAACCATTCTTACCATGTCCAAACATGCTACAGGTGTAAACGTCTCATTGTAATCAACTCCATATTGTTGTGAAAAACCTCTTGCAACCAACCTTGCTTTATGTTTATGTACTTTACCATCAGCATTGTACTTGGTCTTGTAGACCCACTTCACTCCTATCACGTCATTTCCTTCTGGAAGATCTACCAATTCCCATGTTTGATTCTTCTCTATGGCATCTATCTCATCATCCATGGCTTAAACCAAAACTTCATTATTTATAGCTTCTTCAAAGTATACTTGGATATGCAGCTTGAGAAAACAATGCAAAAACTAAAAAGTGTTAGTTGTATCAACATCATAAATCTCACTAAGACTCCTTGTTTTCCATTGCAAAGGGCTATTTGATGATGGACTATTTTGTACTAAAGGAGTTACTTCTAGTGTTCTTTGTGGTGTCTCTTGCATGGTTGAAGATGACTGAAATCTTGGAGACCTCCTAGATGTAGATGGAGGTGTAGCTTGTGCTACAACTTGTGGTGCATGTCCAAGATTCGAAAAGATACAATACCTTTTTTGTTCTATACTTTCATCTACCATATCATCATGAGGAATAGTTTCTTCTATACTAACTACTCTCTCAATACTTCCATCCCATACCTCATTTTCAACAAACTATACATCTCTACTGATTATAGATTTTTTGGTAACTAGATTAAAAAACTTGTAATCTTTTGTATTCTCTGAATATCCAAAAAATATGCACTTTTCTCCTTTTTTATAACTTCTTCCTTATCTCATCAAGCACAGAGCATATGCCACACAACGAAAAATTATAAAATGGGAATTGTTGTGTTTCCTGTTAGTCCAAGCTTGTTGAGGAACCGTGTTTCAAAAATTTTCATTGACAGATTGTTTAAAATGTAAACAGAAGTCTGCAATGCTTCAGCCCAATATTCATTTGAAATATGTTTTCCTTCATCATACTTCTCACCATCTTCATGATGGTTCAATTATTTCTCTCTCTCGCCACACCATTATGTTACAATTTATACCGGTAGTAAAATCTGTTTGTGTATACCATGATATTTGCAAAAAATCATAAAGCATTGGAAACATACTCATCTCCTTTGTATGTCCTCAAAAATTTGATGTAGTACCCACTTTACTTTTCCACTAAGGTCTTGAACTGTTGAAATATACCAAAAGCATATGATTTTTGTCTCAAAAAGTACACTCATGTCTTCCTTGTATAGTCATCAATGAATTTCATAAAATACAAGCAACCTCAAATAGAATTTGTTTGCATAGGTCCACATAAATCTGAGTGAACAATTTCAAGTGATGCACTTGCTCTTATTTTTTTCCAACTGAGAAGGACTCTTTATGTTTCTTCCCCAAAATACAACCTTCACAAACTCTATCTAGTTTCTGAATAGAAGGAAAACCTTTTACCGTATTTTTTCTATGTAATAAATTCAAACCAATAAAATTTAAATAACCAGACCTGAGATGTCATAGCCATAATTCATATTTTTCAACTTACTGAAAATCTGATTCAATTTCTTTAGCTCTAGACTAATCTGTAGTATGAGATCCGGATGTGGCTGGTTTAATCTTCAAATGAAACATTCTATTGCTTGTCATCTTCACTTTAGAAATCAGCTGAGTACTTGGAGCTTTATCCATGATCACACATTCATTTTCTTCAATGTAAACTTTGTATCATTTTTGTACCAATTGACCAATGCTCATAAGATTGTGCTTCAAACTGTAACATAATAAACATCTTGCATAATATTTTTCTCCCCTTTTTAGTTATAATGTTTATTGTACCTTTACCGTTTACAGATACTATATTATTATTCCCAAGGGTAACATTTGTCTTTACTGACTTATCCAAATTAGAAAATAAATCTAAATTACCTGACATGTGATTACTACAACTAGAATCCAAATACCATACATCACTAGGAATCTCTTGTGATAGATTACACTCAATAGGAGATAAAGAAGGTGTTGCTTCGATAATATTTTTGCATGCAATAAACATAGAGCTTGGAGTAGAGCTCCCAACCTAATTTTGATTCTACTTGTTCTGATCATACTACTTTTTCCTACAATCATAAACATAGTGCCCATATCTCTTGCAATAGTGACATTACACATGCAACTTATCTTGTCTCTGACTAGAAAAATTATTATGATTGTGCTCTTAAATATGTCCTCTTCTAATTGAGTTTGATGGACCACTTGTCATGTTCGTAGATGAACTTCTTCCTCTTCCTCTAGGTTTGAAGCTTCCTATTCCACTTCCATAAATTCCTGATACCTATGATGAAAAAGGTTGATCTACAACTGCATGTGATCTATTCAACCTTTGTTCATGATTTATTAGTGACGCATGCAACTCATCAACTGAAAACTTACTTAGATCCCTAGTTTCTTCAATAGCAGCTATCAAAGGATCAAATTTTGTAAGAAAAATTCTAAGAAATTTTTCAATAATTCTTCTGTCTTCAATAGTTTCTCCATGGGATTTGATTTGATTGACTAAGCCAAATAAAAAAGTAAATAACAATTCTATGGAATCTGAATCTTTCATTGACATATTTTCAAAATATCTTTGAAGTAATTTTAGCTTTGCAATTTTTACTTTATCTTTACCTTGATATGCAACTTGGAGAGTTTCCCATGCTATTTGTGCTTTATTGGTTGTTGCCACTCTAGGGATGATGCTTTCATACATGGCTTGATGAATAAATAAAAGATATTTTCCATATTTCTTTCTTAATTTCTTAAAATTGTTTCACTTCTTGTGAGAGTGTGTTATACGTTGCTACATATGTGGGCTTTGTGTACCCATTCTCTACAATTTCCCACACATTCTCGGGATCTTAATAGTGACTTCATGGTTAATGACCAATACTTGTAATTATTTCCTATAAATTGTGGTGTCTATAAATCGGATATAGAAGCCATAACCTGTTGTCAATTAGAAACCTGCTGAAAAACCCATGCTCCGATACCAATTTTTAGAAATTAAATAAATAAAACAGTGAATTCAAAAGATAAAAAAATCTACAAAAACTCATAAACTCATAAAAATTTATCCATAATCAGCACTACTATGCGTTTTATTTAAGCTTCCTTCTTGATGATGCAAAGAAACTTTCTTTCTTCCCCGATTTTCTCTTCCATACACCCACCTCGAATGTAGAAGGCTTACACTTTAAAAAAACAAAGCAAACACCCTAAAAATATAGCATCTTATGCATGCATCGAAACAAACCTCTCTTTTTTTTTGTCTTATATGGTTTTTGTGTTTTTATTTTTAAAAAATTTCAAAAAATAAAACAAGGACAAAATTAAAGTATTTTTCTAACATGTTGGATTGTGATTCAATGCATAGTGTGTGTAATGAAAATTTAAGTAAGAAGTGAGGACACGACCTTGAAGTCATTCACCACGAGGCTCGAAATGAATTGGCGGATGGTATGCTGAAAACCTTCAATACTTAAATCTTCTCACTCGAAATTTCAAAAATGATGGTCTCAACTCTATATATATGTCCGATCCACAATTTCACGGTCATCGGAATCATCAATGAATGACATAAGCATATTGTATAACATCTACGGATAACTGGTTCGATGCTTCCTTCTAACGGGACTAAGAGGATTAGAATGGTGTTGTACGCTTCACATGAACTAGGAAATCAGAATTAGACTAGTATGCCCAATATTTTTTTAATTTTTCATTACAATCAATCACTTTGACACCAAATAATGGTACAACAAAAATTAAACACGAATAATCTTCTATTTAGCATATCTCTCCATATTCATAGGTAATAACAAATATCAAATTATAACCCATTTAAATGAGTATATGGGTATAACCTACTAACCACCTATTCATATTTACTAATAGTAATAAATATTCACCCAATGTAAATACTAATTTTCTAACACGCCATTGTCCATTGTGGTGATATGGCCAATGTCATTTACTTTTATTCATATCATCTATGACAATATTGGTTGTCCTAAAACAATAGGATCGATGTTGTCTTCTTTTATCCCTATCATATATAATGCCATCGGCTTACTTGATTCCATCATGCCTAATGTTGTCTTAAATAATTATTTATTCTTTTAAAACATCGACCACACTAATTTTATCATGGTCAATACCGTTAAAAATTATGATGTTGATGAATCAATGTCATCCTACATCATCTTTAATTATTAAATATATTATTTTAGTTATACTCCCACATTAAATCACCATTATGATAAAAAAATGTGTAGATATCAAACCTAACATCGCCTATGATACTCAATTACCTCACATTTTAGGGCATATCCTAATGTCCATCTTCCTCTTTCATCACTTTTTTGGGGCATTTATTGATGCCTCTTCTTCCTAATTTCATTCTTTAGGGCATTTCATGATTCTTATGTTCATTTTCTCTTAATATTATTCACATTCCTCTTTTATCATTTCCTTACATTTGAGGCATCCTACAACACCAATTTTCACCCATTCTCTAGCTTATGGAATTATTATGATGTTTTCCATCTTCCTCCATCTTATATTTCACCTAGAAACCTTATAATAATTGAATCAAAACAAATCCAACTCCAAGAAATATTGAAAGACAAACAGCTAACTCTTTGAGATAATACCCCACCAAGGGCATGTTATTCTTATGTACTTAGATATGCATGGCACATTTCATGTCATAAATACTTACACTCTCCTCTTATTACATGTTTCTATTATCCTTGACCTCTTAAACCATATATAGCTTTATTGTATTCTCTTCTTGTTCCTAGTTAGTTATGTTTATCTTGCTTTTTCATTTAGTATGTTATTTATTATGATTTACATACTAATGTTGCACTAACATTTTATGTTTCATCTTATAGAATTTCATACATATTTATATATTCCGCATATTTTTATCATCACTTTACTTCACAATTTGATCTGCATTTCAAGTCCTAGTCTCCTAGTTGGTCTCATACATCCTTTATTGTCTTATTTTTATAGGCCGGTCAGTTCTAATCCCTAGTCTCCTAGCTAATAGCTTATATCCTTTACTATATTTTTACTACGGTATGATTAGTTAGGTTGAGCCCCTGTCTCCCAATTAGTCCCATGTATCCTTATATGATCCTACATTTCTATAAGATGGTTATTTTAACACTCTCAACTACCCTTTATCATTTTATATGCTTTGACTAGTTTGGTTAATACATTTTCCCGACTAGTACCTTTTATCCTTATCCTACTTGAGAGGTTTGTTAGTTTAGTTGATATTTTTTCCAAATATCATTATCTCGATTTACATGCATGGAGATATATTATATTTTTATCTTACCCATTATGACTATTAGTTTGGTTGATATTTTTCCCCCACTATTATTGTCTAGCTTGGTTTAGAGATTTACAACCTAATTTTTACATGTCTTTTAGTTTTTTAATGTGATCATGCATTTCCACCTTTGGGATATCACTACCAAACTTTATGATTCATATCGCCACACCTCTTGATTTTCTATTTGTTATTTTTCTTGATAAGACCTTTGGGCCCTCCTCATAATTTCCCATACTTTATGATCACTTATTTGTTACATTCATGTCCCTAACTTAGATAAGCATCCTCCTAGATAGGAATAGAAATGGCTATGAGACTCATTTTGTTTCCTTAATTAATTTGTGATTCCCGTAGCTAAACTTTTCCAATCTATCTATCTATTTATCTTGCAGTCTATCTATTTACTTATCTTCCGTTTATATTTTACCCGTTATTGTGGTAAAATTATTAAAAAAAATCTTTCATTGTATCATCCCTCTTTTTGCATCGACTTGGGAAACCCAAGAAATAGCTCATTATCTACCTTTTTACTACACATTTCCTATCGGCCCACTTATATCATTATTGAGATAACACTATTTTTGAAATTGTTTTAATGGGAGTATTTAACATCATGGTGTGTAGGTTATCCTTTATAGGATCTAGGTGTTGTCTCTCTTGTGTTATTCATAATATACACCCATTTGATTAGCCTTCTAAATCCATGTGAAGGAGGAAAATACCAAAGAAAAGAAAAATTTAAAATCCATATTATTAAAGGAAAATCAATAAAAGACAATAGGAAAAGGAAACTATTATAGAAAGAGAGAAAAAATAATAAAAGTTAATTATAAACACAAAAGATGAGATATTATCATCTTGGGCACATCTCTAACCTTGGTTGAAATATCAAACTCAAATTTGGCCCTGTTATAGGGCTTGAGATCCTTTGGTGTGTAGTATGGTTTTTATTGAGGAATGAGGTCTCATATCTATCATTCGGTGCCCTTACCTTTTCATTCTAGTATTTAATCCTTGTAATAGGATTATAATCCCTTAAGTGAGGTCTTGAGGAAAGGGAAAATATTTTAGGGAGGTAGGTCACATATTTACTATCATATAATATCATAGATGACATAGCACATCTTTATACTTCACTAGTTTGTCTTCACTAATGCCTACATATTTTGGTTCCTTCACTCCTTTATGTAAAAAACTTTTAGTATTTTCCTATGATTATTTATCTTGATTCTAGTGTATAATTTTTTTCCTTGATGACACCTATTTTTCCTCCTTTTTACATCATTTTATTCCCTTGGTAAATAGGTTATATTTTGAGTCTCTCCCATCTTCTTCATATCCTTTTCATCATCTCTCTTAAGATATATTAACATTAAAATATGCATTAGGGTTTAAGGACATTCCCTTATTCCATCCCTACTTAAGTATCTTTTGCATCTCCTAGATTTCATGATATATTATCCCAATCATTGTTATCTCCTCTCTTAGATTTATTCTAGTTACCTTAAGGATTCTTAGCGTTCCAAATTAGTAACTTTATTACCTACAAGAATGTTAGTATGGTTGTTAACCTTTTTCCAACTAGTTCCTTACATATTTTATAATTTCCAAGATAGTTATTTTGAAATTATCTACTACCCTTTTACATCCTACCTATGAATTCCTTACCCACTAGTCACTAAAAGTTCTACTACTCACTCATCCTCCTATGAGATCCCCCTTAAACTAGGGTTTAGTATGTATTTATCTTATTTATCTTCTAGTGTTTCTTTTTAAGCATGCATTAGCATATCTTTTACACATTGATGTTTTATTATGCAAACACACTCGTATGAAGGTAAGTATATAGGTAGGTATGCTTTATTTGAGTTCATATTTTCATTCATTTATTTATGATCTACATAATTTTTTCAAAATTTTGATTTTAATATTGCATATTATTTTCTCAAAGACTATATCATGTGAACTTGTTGTAACATGCAACAATCTTTGGTTTGGGCATATGTACACACATAATTTTTCACTTTACTGATATTTTTTCTTTGCAAACACCATTAGTGCATTAGCTTCTGTTGATCCACCAAAATAACACAACAATAGGGAGAAATGATAGTATCTTACATCCTACTCATTTTAGGATCACTTAAAGTTTGATTTTGTACATGAGTTGTAGGGTATTGGTCATTTAAACCAATAATAAGGGTGTATTATTGGATTATTAGTCCTTCTAGTGCCACTCTTGTAATTTCTTTACTTGATTTATCTTTAAAGGCTTCCTAAACTAATTTAATGTAAGGATAATACTCAAATAAACCAAAAAGGAAAAGAAAAGGCAGAGAGAAGAAATATGCTGAGACAAATGCATTTTAGATCTTTAGTGCATGATTTTGGAAGTCGTGTGCTTTCCTTGTTAAACCAACAACACAAAACTCAATTATCACTCAAATTTTAATGCCACTAAAGCATGGATTTAAAGGGAACCAAAATCAAATGAACTCTAAATCAAATTTATCATATCAATTAGTGTATGCACATTTAAATGATAAACTTAACCTACATAAAGCTATAAGAATTAAATCTAAACTTGAAAATGCAAAATTCAAACAAATTATTGAAGGAAATTAACTTGTGATACATCAAGCAATAAAGATCATAAACATATAATATCTAAGATAGAGATAGGAAAATGTAACTCATACAAATTTCAGATTGCATGAGTTAATTCTTAAATTGCTCACATACATTTATCAAAAATGATATCCCCATTTTTAGAATGGGATTCGACATATTTATACAATCTAGGAGTCTTATTTCATCGTCCTCTCCTAAAAATGATTAAAAATTTACAAAATATTACAAATACATTTGGCCATTAATGAAATATCCTAACCAATTATTATTAGAATAATTAAAATGGGGATGAGGCCGACATGCCATTAGAAGAAAAGAATATTCTCAATGATTGCGTTCTTATTTTACCATGGGCCCCTTTAGAATTGGGTATAACTATGTGGGCCCTTCTTGGGCTAGATTAGCTAGAGTTGGCCCTTTTTTAGCTGGAGTTTCCCTCTTTCATGTAGCAATAAAATCTTCCCTGTATATTTTCTAGTCTTCATCCAAGTTTTTAAGGTCAGCAATGGGCTTCCTAAATAGTTTAGGAGCCTTATCTAATAGGGTCTTGAGTGAATTGTGGCCTTTCTTGTGATCCCCTTGAGGTTTCTATCTTTTGGACCTTTTACCGATCCTGAGAAATAATCTCAATAACTTGGGTTGCCTCTACCTCATTGGCTTCTGTTATATTATTTTGAAATTTTGCTAAGAATTGGTTGAGTAATCCTGCAAATTCAGTCATAGGAATTAACTCTTAGTTTTCCTTGAGGACCTCTGTGAGAGTTGTCTCTTAAAATAGTTAACTTCCTCTTGAGATCACATCATCAAGTTGAGGAGGAAGTCTGTTCATTTGTTCATCCCATTCCTTCAAGGACTACTTTGTATAATTGGCATATATTTGTCATATACCAATGTCTTTTATGGTAACTATAGCAGGATTCATGCATATTCCTTATTGAATGGCTTGGGCTATGAATATTAACATCTTCTACATTGCACCAATTTTTTCAATGAATGTTTTGATATTCTTGGAGAAAGCATGTTCTGTCTTCTTAGCATCAATTATTTCCTTGATAGCATCATATAGATTGAGTGGGGCTTCTTCTACATCTTAGGAAATACCCTCGTGGATAGTGGCTTTAGCATGATTTTTTAGATCTTTGTTTCTAGCTTGCATTCCTCTCACTAAATTTTTTTGTCAACTCATTAAGGATTTAATGTAGGATATTCAATCCTCATTATATGATGCTACTTGAGAACCTTTGGCATTCTTTTTTTATTGGTGAGGGATAAGAGGTATTTAGATTTTTCATGACAAATGATGGCCTATTTTGTGGACATCCTCTTCCTTTTCACTCTTCTTAAAGCCCCCATTTTAGGATTATAGTCAAATTTTATCATGGATTCCTCTTGAGCTACCCAATCTAGTTGTTCCTTATGGTTAATCATGGCTTTCTCAACCCAATCTTGTTGAGGATCTTGTTATCACCAAAAAACAACACCCTCTTATTTTCATGAATGTATGGATGAGAAATCGGTGTTTTGGGTAACATGGGATTATCTCTTAAGTTGTGGGAATTTCTACTTGTGATAAACCTTCGGAGAAGTTTAGTTCCTCTACCTAATCCAAATGTTAAAATACTCCTAAGGAAGGAAATGTGGCTATATAGTCCTATTCTATGATTCCAAGGACCAGGGAGAGAGGAAAGCACATAAAATGGGAAATCCTACACTAACAGAGGTGATAACACCAAGAATATAGTGGAGAGACGCTCTCAAATGAGGGAAATGGAATAAAAAGGAGAAAGGAGAGGGCATACATGAGTACCACGATCAAACTTCATTCAAACAACCATTTTCATGGGGCACAACAGATTCAAATCCTACAATAAGAACAAAATATGCACAAATTACTGCGCAAATGTAATAAAGAGGTAAGAAGATGCAAGAGAACACAATCTATGACATATTGATAAACACAAAACAAGTATTTTATTGATTCAAGTATGCATAAATCATTACAATGGATGAAGAAGGAAAGAAACACCCTAAAGATTCCTAAATGTGAGGCTGCGAATTCACAACACAAAGTGCAGCAATTAGAGAAGGATGCACTATCATTACAAGAATATCCAACCCTTTACAATGAGCATTACTCCACTATTTATAGAAGAAGGAGAGAAGAGGAGGAGAAGAAGAGGGAAACTTTGATTTATTCTTCCAATCACCAACAACAAGCATTAAATTCCTATAAATCCAAACTGAAATGCTATTTGATGTGCCTCCCATGTATTTGTTTACGTATAAAAGAAGGAAGGAGACCAAATAGGATAAAAAATGAGTGGTTGAGCTAATCGAATCTACACATTAACAACTTGATTGACATTTCCCTATTTTCCTCCTATCAATCTTTGTAAAATATAATTTTGAATGGTCCAAAGTGTGGCCCATGTCAACAGATTTCCAACAAGACCTAAAATCATGGATCCAATCTCTGCAACAAGAGCTATGACAGCTTTAAATATTGCAGCACAAATTGAACATGCAATGACATGTGGTGCATTTTGGTTTATACGAGGATCGGCTAATTGTTCATGTGTATTAATGGTTGAACTGTTTTTCTCTTTTCTATCTATCAAATGTCATCAATCTTTGAATCCAATGATTCCAAATTGAAGGGATTGAAGATACCTTTCCAATGAGATCGATTTATTGTGATTTGGAGTGAAATTTATGGTCATTTGAATTTTTGCATGTCAAGATGAACAAGAGAGTGACACATGGTGGCCCTTGATTGCCTCGAGAATTACCCCTTTCTACATGCTACTTAATTTTCCTTTGCCACATGTGCCAATAAATAAGGTATCTCGGTTGGGCTGCGGGATCTAGCTTTACCTATGTGTGCATTGGCGCGCACGTATGTTCCATTATGAAATGTGAGCCAATAAGAAAATTCCACGTACCCTCGCATTGTCAAACTATTCTTTTACTTGCCTTGGAACCACCGTAAAACACGAGCCACTAGGAAATCTCCACACTTCTTGCAATGTTATTCTTTAGTTATACCATATTGACCCCCATGAAGCGCAAACCAGAAAAAATTCTCCGCGTATGTCTCAATGTCGGTCCTCAGTTATAAGGACCTTGTTAGAGTGTGAAACACAGACCAATGAGAAAACTCAACACACCTTCCCAAAATGTGTCAAAATTTCAATAACCTTGGTTGAAAACCGTGAAATGTGAGCCAATGAGAAATCTCCACACTCCTTGCAGTGTTAGTCTTTCTTGCTTTCATGTTTTTCCTTTATTGGTTGAGAGATCAAGCCTTCACATCACAACTTTTATCTGGGTAGACTTCATACTCATCGCAAAGTTTTTTGTCTACTTTGATCTATATTGCATGTCTCCTCTAACTTTGGCCTTTCCAGGGACTGAATCCCTTTGAAATCGGCTCATTTCGTGGACTTGATATCTGCGGAGACCATCTCGCTAAGGAGAGCTAGAATGGTGATGCTTTTTTATTCCTTAACCATTGATCTTATATCATCTTGCCCCTATCTAATGCTTAGTGTTTAAATTGATGGCTAAATAAATGTCACATAGAATTTTAAATATAACCCACTAATGGATCAGTCGAGCCTCCTATAGGTTTTTAAATGCCAATGTCTAGTGCTTTGGAGAGTTGGAATTTGAGGGTCATTTAAACCTCCCATGCTTGTTTAAATGGCTAAGTCCATTTTAAATGAGTTATCCAAATTAATCCAAGAGGGGGTTAATTTGGGATAACAGTTTGGTGACCTTCATGGTACATCTTCCTTCTAGATGAAGAGACCAGTAGCCTTAAAGCATCCATTAGGCATGGAGTCAAGTCCAAAAATTTGAAAAACTGATCTAAACTTGAATTTTCTTATCCCTGAGCCGTATGAAGCACAAGATGAACCTAGCTTGATCTAAAACCACTTGAATAGAGCTATGGAGCTATGAATGATCTGTGAAACTTTTCCAACTATCTAATTCCACCATAAAACCTTCTTAGGTATGGAAACAATCCGAACACTACCTTGGTCTACTCTTGAAGATGATTTTTGTTTCTTTAATTAATTGTTCTCATTATAAGAATATTCTAAATTGAATCTTTATGGGAGTGGAAAATTGTTTTAACTTAATGATTTCTCCTTGTTTCCCTAAAAACCATGAAGAAATTAAGCGGCAAAGAACAACTCCAAATCAAATGCATACCACTTGATCTTGTAATTGATCCATTGGGGTTGAATGAATAAGCTCTAAAAATGGCCCCAAAATCTGATTTTAGTTTCTCTGCATTTTCTTTATGAAGTATTGCAAGATGATTCTTGACACCTTGAAAATCATCTCTCTATAATTTCTTCTAGAAACCATAATGGACATTTTGCAACGATACCATCCAAAACCAACAAAACTATGCAAATCACTTAAGCGAATTAAAACTATACTATCAAGAAGACAATGTGTTGAAAGAACTTAGAGGAATTGAAAACTAAACTACTATGTATAAGGGAGGAACTTCACTTCAGTAGAAATTATTGAGGTAGATCCCATTGACCGGGATCTACAATTCTTCTCCATCCAATATTGACAATTGGAAACCATTGTTTGTCTTGCACCTTGAAATGATGTATGGACCACTCCATTGCATAAAACTTGGAGTGTCTACCTGGTTTATCCTTGTTTACATCCCACTTCAGCACTAAGTCTCCTTCTTAGAAAATTTTGGCTCTTGCTTTCTTATCAAAACTCCTCTTAATCTGAGCCTTCTCCTTTTCCATTATTTGCAATGCTTGATTTCTTAGCTCTTCTAGCTCCATGAGCTCCACATACCAGACTTCTATGGCCTCAAATTCAAATAACTCCAACTACTTAATGAGATCTAATGCTGGAAATTTGAGAGATATTGGAATTCTTGCTTCTTTTCCATAAACTAGTTTCTAGGGAGAGTTATCGGTTGTTCTCTTGGGTGTAATTATGTCACCCCACAAATCTGATTTCAGCTTTGTGTGCCAAGTCCTTTGATTCTCATCCAAAGTCCTTCTTTTGATTCTAAAAAAATTTGTTTGTGGATTCCACTTGAACATTACCCTAGGGGTCATATTTTGAAGAGGTGCTCGGTATATGCCATTCTTAAAATCCCAATCTAAGATATTTGTACCAAGGAAAGCTAAAGTATTTTCGGAAATGATTGTAGCGAGAACACCAAATATAGCCACATATATTTATAGAAATTCCGAATGTAAGGCTCATTTTCTTCTTTAGTGCAACTACCCCTATCTACTTGGTGAAGTAGTCTGTGGTTGTTAGGATCCACTTGTGTCCCAAGCTTGAATTTGTATTGATCACTCCAATGAATTCCAATCCCCATTGCATGAATGGTTGATCTAAAAGATGGGGTGGAATGGAAGAGCTACTAATATTTATTTTCCAATAAAGAAGGTCCACTTCTTGCATTTCTTGACCCATAAATAATAGTCATTGAAGAGGTTAGGCCAATAATACCCAACCTTCATGATCCTGAGAGTTATTACCCTTGGAGAAAAGTGACCTCCTGCTTCTCCATCATGGAACTCATGCAACACTTTCTCTATCTGATTTGTTTTGATACACCTCAAGAGAACACCATTCACATATTTCCTAAATAGAATACCATCAATAAGCACATAGGGAATGGATTGAAGTTTGAAATACCTTATTTTGTATTTGTTCAATCTTTGAGGGAATTATCCTGTTTGGATAAAGTTGACTACATCATGAGTCCAACAAGGAAGAGACAAGGCATCAGTTAGTTGTTCTTGATCATCTTGAAGCATGATGATGGATTCTTCATCAACGTGTTGGCATAAACCAGTTCTTCCATGTCCTTTTCCTCTGACTACTTTGGTTACTTTGATATCAATATCATACTCCATCACTCTAGTTATCCATCCATCTCTTTTCTCATTCAGATCCTTGTTCAAGAGGAAGTATTTCACATCAAAGCATGTGAGACTAGTATATGGATCTTGTTGTTGGAGACCAAATTCCTGAACTTCTTCAAACTTCTTATGACAGCTAACACATGTTTCTCAATGAATGAGTATCTCACCTCATAATCCTCAATATTATTCATGAAATATGCAATAGGTTGTTCCAATCCTTCTTCATTTAGCTTCACTAGTATGGTAGATATCGTTTTAGCACCTCCAAAGGCATACAAGGTAAAATCCTTTGAGAAATATAGATTTATGAGGGTTGGAGCCTATGCAATTACCTTCTTTATGGCTTCAAAGTTGTCCTTCCCTCAGCTTTCCATTTCAAATCCATGCTCTTCTTCAACATTAGTGTTAAAGGCTTGACAAGATTGGAAAAAATTGGGACAAATCTTATGACAAAGTTGATTCTTCCCAAGAAACTTTGGAGTGCTTTCTTATGACTAGGAAATGGAAATGCAAGAATGACACTAACTCTTTCTGGATCAATGCTTAACCCACCCTTATAAATAATGTGGTCTAAGAGCTTACCTTCATGAGCTAGGAAGATACACTTTTTGGGATTGAGAGAAACTCTAAATTGCCTACACCTTTCAAACACTTTCCTAAGATGAAGGATATGATCATTACATCCTTAGAGAAAACATTGATATCATCAAGATAAACTAGAACAATATTATTGATCAGTTCCCTGAACGCCATGTCCATGGATCTTTAGAAGGTTTCTCCTATGTTAGATAGACCAAATGGAATTTTATTAAGCATAGGTTCCCCATTTTGTAGTAAAGGTTGTATTGAATTGATCCTCTTCCTTTACCATGATATGATTGTATCTAGAATATCCATCTAGGAGATAAAACCTTTCAGAACTTGCTACCATTTGCAAGATTTGTTCCATTGAAAGAAGTAGGTAATGATCCTTCAAAGAACCCTTGTTCAAGTCTCTAAAGTCAACACAAAGCCTGATTTCTTCATTATTTTTCATTGGAACTAGATTAGCCACCCATGATGAGTGCTTGATAGGAAAAATTATATTTTCTTCTATCAACTTGTTCAATTCTTCCTTCATCATAGGCTTTATATTTGGTTTGACAAGTCTCTATTTTTGTCTTATAGGCTTGGCAGATGGATCCAACTCAATGGTGTGCTAAGCTAAGCTGGATCAAAACCTCTAAGGTATTCATAGCTCCATGCAAATATATCAAAAAATTCTTGGAAAAGTTCTACAAAATCATGTTTTTATTGTGAAGTGCTAACTTTGTCAATCTGAAGAAATTTGTCTTCACCAACTAATATGGATTGTGAATCTTCACCTTTGACCATTATGCTATCCTTTTCTTTCCTAAACTGATCATTAAGGTTAAAAATGGATTCCAAGGTCACCAGGCCCTTAGGAATTTTATTTGATTTGAGTTAAACCACTTGGTCTCCATATTGTTCTCCAACTTTTCTTGATTCTCTTAAGAAAAGTTAGGATCTTCTTGAATGAAATTGACAATTTGTTGATCATTCTCAAATACTTTCCAATTTGTGACATTTTCCGGTATAACGGGCCTTGTTATCACCTTAGTATGTTGTTGCACTTTATTCCTTTTGATGTTTTTAGCAACGTCAAACCTTTCTCCAATTGTAGAAATTTTTTCATCACCTCATTTTCTTTTCTTAGAATGGCCTAGATGTTGAATGCTTCAAAATATTCAAGGAGGTCCCACATCATGTGTCTATAGGCCTTTGAGCAAATCATTCTTGGTTGCATTTGATCCTCGACTTGGTTCACAATCATCTCACTATCTCCAAAAGTCTGCAACTTTTTAATGTTCTTCTTTCTTTCCCATTGAAGACCTTGGATGAGGGACTCATATTCCATTACGTTATTAGAGTGATTGAATTGAAATATGAAAGATGATTAATACTTTATACCTCTAGGAGACACAAGTACCACACCTCCTCCTGCACCTTTCCTACTTCTTGATCCATCAAAGAACATTTTCCAAATACCATTTTCTCCTTCATCATTTGGCTTGGTGACATTAGGAAGGAGTGCATTCTCTTCAAGTGGATAGTAAATACCTAGGCAAACCTCTTCAATCTGCTAATATGGATCAAATTTATAATGCCCAGTTTACCATTCATCAAGTTGTAAGTTAGGAATGCCCTCAATCTAAGTATCTGTCTCTTTAGTAATAGGGCATTCTTCTTGATCCAAGATAGTACAATTTACATTGATGGGATTAGTAACATAAGGTTCTAAATGATAATCAAATATAGGATCAGATTGTATGGTAAATATTGTACCATATCTAGTCCTTAGGAGCATATGAGACCAATCTGAAGATAAATATCCACCTACTTTGGCTATGAAATATCTTGATAAGAAAATGGAAAACATGGGAGGCAAGTCAATTACTAATATATCATGAGTTATGGTTAAGCTTGGGCAAGCATGAAGGGTTAACTCAAGATATTTTATCACTCCTAAGACACCAATGGTTGAACCATCAAGTTGCAAAACACCTTTAGAAATAGGGTTGTACTTGAGACCTAGGATATCAACAATCTTTTTGGGCATCACAGAGGTACTAGCCCTTGAATCAATCATGCAATTATGAACCAAATGTTTTCCCACAATTAATGACATATAAAAGGGTGGGGTATTCACAAATTTTCACTTGTTCTTCTCTTTGCTTGGCATAAATTGACAACAACATGAGTCTTTTGAACCACTAGATCAACCCAGGGAAGTTTTACTTCATAGCTTCATGATAAGATATCTCCCAGTTGTCACATTAACATTTGTCTTCTTCATCTACTCAACAATGTTGAAAGGAAGGCCCATGGACTTGTGCATTGTGGTACAATATTCTCCTTCCTTGATTGTTGCAACATTGGGATAGGAATTTTTGGTTGAGAAATAAATTCTTTGTTTGAAACGGGTTTTCCGAGAACCTCGGGCAATTTGTTTTACTAGCATCTATGCCAACTTCCCTTTCCTTGTTGATAGTGTTTCCTTGATTAGAAGAAGATGAAGGTTGAGAATCCAAAATTCTCTTCTTAAACCTTATGTTATCAACAACATGAGTTTGAGGCTTGTTGAAGTTTCCCCACTACTTGATTCATTGCACAAAAATCATCAGTCCCAAAGAACACAAGATTAGTATCTGGATTGACTTCTTGAACTCCTTCCACATTAGGATTGGTTGCTTCCATAAATGGTTCTTGCTGATTAGAAGAACTCTGAATCATAATGGTGTGAGCTTATAATGCACTTGGAGAAACAAAATGATTATGTGTCTAATTTCATGGGAAATACCATTATGTTTCTTGTATTACATTGTTTTGCATTGGAGCCAATGTTTGACTTGAGCTGACAACAGAAGAAGTGACCAAGCAGGAGAAACTATTTGAAGTTGAAGATGTGCATTTTGACCTTGCCACCTATTTTTTTGTTGATTTTGTCCATATATTTGGTTGGGGTATTGGTTTTATATGGCTGGTAACCTTGGTTAAATCCTTGATTAGAAGATTTCCCTAGTTAGAATAATTTCTATAAGATTGGGCTTGCTATTTTTCCAAGGATATTTATTTTTAGATAAATTCCTAATCAAGGCCTTCATCTCTTCATCCTTCTTTTGTTGTGTGAGATAATAGGATGTGGAGGTAGTAGGTTAGGAATTCTTCTCGAGAATAGGAGAAATAGAGGGTTGAGTATCTTGAGGCAACTCAGGGTACAAAGGCATAGGCATTCTAGGGACTATTTTCTTGGCTTGTATTAGACAATTTTCAGCCCTAATGGCTATTACATAGGCCCCAGGAAATGTTCTACTTCCCATAGAATGAATCATGACAAAATATATAAGAATTTAATGCCCTTAAAAGTAAAGAAAAACACCTTGTGGAGTTGGTCTCACAAGAATTGGAATTCTATCCCATGTCTTTTGGAATCTAAAATTGAAGTCCACCATGAGTTCATTAGGAGCCCTCTTTATAGTTATTAGTTGTTCTAACAAGGAGATATCTCCTTTTTCCCCAAATTGATTGCAAAGGGTTGTTCTAAGATCATCCCAATTAGTAATTGTTCCTGGTCCTAAACTCTTGAACTATTGAAGATATTTTCCTTTAAATGAAGAAGCTAGAAATTTACAACTACATCATGTTCAATAACTTGATGAACAACAAAAACATTAGTAATATCCTGAATATGATCAACTGGGTAGTATGATTTTCCCCAGTGAAGAAAGGGATACTTTTTAAATATGTCATTTGGAATGTCTTGTTGGGACACATTAGAGCAAGAGGGATACTACCAAGTGAAATTAATAAATGGTAAATTCATCTATGGTGCTTCCATAATAATAGGTCTCAGAAATCTAGTAGACTACAAGAAATGCCTACCAGGAGGTGGAGTAGAAAGAGTCTTATTCGGTGGTGAAGGTGACCTTTGAACTGCTCTCCCCCTTGTTCTTCTTCCTGGTGATAACTATAGGTACTCAAAATCTCCTTCTTCCGTTATTCTAGACCTTTTATGAATTATTCTCATGAAATTGAGCACTTTGACTATTGAAACCAGTTGATATAATGTTTGGATTCATCAGATGTGTTGTTACAAAGCCTCCAAAGGCTAAAATTTACCAATATACACACCATAACTTGGGGAAATAGAAATTTTAACTTCTAAACTGTCCCACAAAGGCGTTCCAGAACTGTTATCACCAAAAAACAACACCCTCTAATTTACATGAATGTATGGATGAGAAATGAATTTTTGGGTAACATGGGATTGTCTCTCAAGTTGTGGGACTTGTTGCTTGAGACAAACCTTCAGAAAATGCTAGTTCCTCTACCTAATCTTAATGTTAAACTACTCCTAAAGAAGGAAATGTGGCTATCTACTCCTATTCTATGATTCCAAGGGACCAAGGAGAGAGGAAAGTACATAAAAATTGGAAATCCTACACTAAAAGAGGTGATAACACCAATAAGAGCGTGGAGAGACACTCTAAAATGAGGTAAAATGGAATAAAAATGAGAAAGGAGAGGACAAACATGAGTACCATAGTCCAAAACTTCATTCAAACAACCATTTTCATGGGTAAAAACATATTCAAACCATAAAATGAGAACAAAATATGCACAAAATACCTGTAAATGTAATAAAGAGGCAAGAAGATGCAATAGAACACAAGCTAGGATATATTAATAGCCACAAAACAAGTATTTTATTGCTTCAAGTATGCACAAATCATTACAATGGAGGAAGAAGGAAAGAATCACCCTGCAGATGCCTAAATATGAGGCCTGCAATTCACAACACAAAATGCAGCACTTGGAGAAGGATGCACTAGCATTACAAGAATTTCCAACCCTTTACAATGAGCATTACTCCACTATTTATAGAAGGAGAGAAGAAGAGGAGAAGAAGAGGGAAACTCAAATTTATTCTTCCAATCACCAACAAAAAGCATTAAATGCCTACAAATACACCTGTAATGCTATCAAATGTGCCTCCCTATGTCTTTTCTTCTCGTAGAAGAAGGAAGGAGGCCAAATCAGATCAAATATGAGTGACTAAGCTAACTAAATCTATGAATTAACACCCTAATTGAAGTTTTCCTATTTTCTGCCTATCAAACTCTACCAAAATCTGATTTTGAAAATTCTAAAGTGTGGCCCATGTTAGTATCTTTCCAATAAGACAAAAAATACATGGATTTGATCTCTGCAACAATAGCTATGGTGGTTTGCATAATGCAGCACAAACTAAACATGCAATGACATATGGCGCGTTACGGTTGATCCGAGGATCACCGATTGTTCGTGTGCATTAATAGCTGAATTTTTAATTTTTTTGCCTATAAAACTCCATCAATATATGAATAAAATGATTCTAAGTTAAAGGTCTCGATGAGACATTTCTAACGAGACCGATTTTGCGTGATTTGGAGATCTAGAGCGAAAGTTATGGCTATTTGAATTTTTTCATGTCGGGATGAACACGAGAGTGACACATGGCAGCCCTTGATTGGCTCGGGTTTTTCACTGTCTATGTGCTACTTACTTTTCCTTTGCCATGTTTTGGTATCTGGTTAGATGAGGGGTCTAGCTTTGCCTACGTGTGCATTACGCACGGGTGTGTTCCATTATGAAATGCGAGCCAATAAGAAAATATTGCATACCTTCGCAGGTGAGACTATTCTTTTACTTGCACTAGCCACCACAAAACATGAGCCAATAAGAAAGCTCCATGCTTCTCACAATTTTAGTCTTTAGTTATACCATATCAACCCTCGTGAAGCGTGAACTAGCAAGAAGGCTCCACGTATGTCTAATGGTATTCCTCGGCTATAAGGACCTTTTTAGAGCACGAAACATAGGCTAATGAGAAAGCTCCACACACCTTCCCAATGTCAAACTTTTAATAACCCTAAATGACAACTATGAAACATGAACCAATGATATATCTCCACACTCCTCCCAATGTCGGTATTTCTTACTTTCATGTTTTCCCTTCATTGGTTGTGAGGTTGGGCCTTCGCATCACAACTTCTATCTAGGCAAACTTAATGCTCATCGGTGAAGATGCCTACTTACTTTGATCCGCGCCATGTATCTCCTCCACTTTAACCTTTCTAGGACCCGACGTCCTTTGAAATATGTCTCATTCAATAGAATTGATGTCCTGGGATCCCATCTACTTGAGGAGAGCCGAAATGGTGACACATGTCTCTGCCTTGACCGTTGATCTTCTATCATGTGGTCCCTATCTCGATGCTTAGCATTGAAATTGACACCTAAATAAACATCACACAACCTTTTAAATATTGCCTGCTAATGGATTAGTCGAGCCTCATGCGGGTTTTTAAATGCCAACATCTAGTGCTTTGGAGAGGTGGAATTTGACGGTCGTTTAACTTTTCCAGACTTGTTTAAATGGCTAAGTCCATTTTAAATGAGTTATCCAAATTGATCCTGGGAGGAGGTTAATTTGGGATAATAAATTTATTGGAGGAACACTTGTGGGGTTTTCTCAACTAGCTCATCTCATGTTTGATATGCTTGGACCTCTATTTTTGTATATGTTTATGTAGCTTCACCATCTAAAGAAGATAAATCATATGCTACTAAGGTAGGTCCTTCACTTGGCTTCGAGAATGATCTCTTGAACTTCTAGGATATTTTCTATTCTATTGGTCCTGGAGAATGAGTCTGGAGAAGTTGTGCCTTAGGACTACCTTAGTCGCTCCAAATAACCGAGATGCTCCTCTCCTTGTGAATTTTCTTTTAACTACCCCTATTGGTGGAGGAATTTCCCTTGTTGTCTTCATGTTTTATTAGACAAGGTTTCCATCTATTTGGATGATCCATGCCCACCATGAATATCAATCTCATGAGCATATACTAGAATGATTTTCCCCTTGAGTGACTCTAAATTATTTTCCACTCTCTTTCGTGGGTCATATTGTCTCAAGGGGTGTTTAGGTAGATTGAAAGAGTTGTGGTGGGCAATTGCAGCCCTGAGATATAGCCACCTCTTGAATTCCATACATCCTAATGTAACTAATATAAGAGGGTGATGCCTAATCTTTTTCCTTACATTTTCCCACTATGTCATTGTAGATTTGATAGGAAACTTCTTGTTCAACCATCTTATCACCACTTCATATGGAATCTACAATGATGGTGTAAGCAACCCTTCAATCATAATTATTGTATATTGAGGAAATAATAAGGTACACCCCACTTTTCTCGATTAATTTTAGGATATTTTTAGAGATTTTGGATGTTGGTTCCTCATGCATTTCCTTGTAAAGTGTGGGTAAAAGGAGGTGAAAATATACTCAATAGTTACCCCGAATCTATGGGAATATAGGTCTGAGTAAATATTTTTACTTCCAAGAGGTATGGTTTGGATCGCGGGTCACAAAATTCAAGACATTAGAGGACTGCACAAACTGCTTCCAACAGATAGGAGGCTATAAATAATGGCTTCATTTGATCAATAAAGGCAGCTCTTTGGGAGACTAGATTAGATATAACCACCTATCCTAGAGAAGGAACTTTGTGCTCATTGACAATATAAAATCAACACTTGACCTTATTTGCACCCGACCTCTCAAGGTTGTGCCAAGACAGCCGGTGTAGAATGGAAGTGGATGTGAGTGAGATGATGATGAACAAGCTAATTGGGCAATCTTATATATTCAACGCACAATATCGAGATCTGTGAGTCTAAGGTGAAGAATGCTCTCCTAACCTGAAGTGGTGTGATGGCTCGGTCTAATATAATAACTGCTCGGAAACTCCAATTGATATCAAGTTCTACCGAGATTCAATCTATTGGTTGTTGAACACGCGGAAAGTGACATGTAGGCACCTCGTATGGATTTCCAGACAAGTTCATGGAAGTGAGAATGAGAGATGTAGTGGAGCCACAGGGACTATGGGCGATTTTCTGGTCTAGTCTAGAAAGTCTTAGCCTGATTGGCTACTATGTTCAATAAGGAAAGTTGTGCAATAATGTCAAGTGGAAGTGGTGAATATTTGAATACTAATGTATGTAAACTCATCACAATGTCTAATTGGTTAGCAGGCTCGTTGGGTTGGGACCTGAGGATCACAACCGAAAACTAGTGGAGGTTATGGTCCTGTTATGGTCATACGCATAATCAAACCTTGTTACTGTGAGGCGATCCAGAATCATAGGCTTGATTAGCAGTGATGTTTAGCATGTTTAGTTGTTCTATTTTCTCAAAGAATGTAGCAAGTGTGCATAAAACTGTCAAACGTAAACTTGTATCAATATTTGTTATCAACTCTGGCCCATTGGGTTGTGGGACCAAAGGATCACAATCGTACGTCTTTTCTTATTGTGGGTCATTGATGGTCATACAAAATGAAATTGAAATGATCTTGATAAAACAAACTAACTATAAAAGGAAATCTAATCTATGTTTTTGGCGTTTTCACAATATATCATAGCAAAACAATGAAAACAAACTAATCTAATAAAAGTAAATGTTTTTATCTTTTTCTAGTTTTTAAGCAATGCATTCTAATATAATAAACAAACTAAAGACAAGTAATCAGCCGGATGTAGTTGGTTACTTATGCAAATATGTGAATCTAAATATAAAACAAATAACCTAATCTAATAAAAAACCCTTCAAATATACACTTGTGAATGGGTTTTGGAGCTCAGACACCTTCTTGAAAGGACTTGAATCATCATTGGGGACTTTTGTAACCATTTTCCAACAAAGTAGCACATGTAATTTTGGGTGCGTCAATCATATATAATTCTTACAGCGGGGAAGCCAAGCTACATCAAGCTTAGTAATGGATGAGTTTCCATATAACATACTCATGAGTGTCATGCCAATACTGAGAATCCAAGATTGAATCTTTGAATAAGGATAACATTTAGATGAGGATCGTCCACATTATCAATTAAGTCCTTGGCCTAGCTTTGTAAAATACTTCTAATTTTCCTCGTGGCAATCCAAGATTCAATTATGGTTTGATTATAGATAGTATTAGAGTCATGACTCTTATAATATGAACTAAAGACATATCCAATAAAGAAATATATCCTATTTGTTTTATATTGGGAAAACAGAGCCCAATTGGGTTCTGCTACAATTAGATGGAGGTTGGCCCTTTTCGATTCCCTAATGTCCTTGGTTCTTTGTGCTTAGTCATCTGAAATCCCTACTTCATTTATGGTGTTTGTGTCGAGTCCCTCCCTTTGAATGGTTGAGAAAACGGCTAAATAATGTTGGAATTCATGGTCAAGTGAAGTAGAGTTGAACATTATCCCGTATTACCCTAGTGTCGGAATAAGAATACATAAATGCATTATATCCCATGTTTTAAGGTCCTAGTTCTCCCAAGATGGTTGAATATTAGCATCTTACACATGCTACAATGAATTCCTCAAAATAATTTCCTTGAAAGTGGGAAAAAAGCGGATTAATATTTCATAGGAAATCTTATAACTTAAAGGCTCAAAATAATTTCCTTAGTTAACACAATATTCTTATAATTTGGGCAATCTTTCATCTAAAATGGTTTACTTTATATCAATGGCGCATAATGTATGACTTGATGTTTTTAGGTCTCATGTAATATTTTTTTAATATTAGGGTAAAAAGAGGGTTTTGGCAGGGGCCCTTCCTTGTTACAACATGGATCTAAAATCCAGATATAACAATTAACATTTCAAGAAACAAAAATATCTAAATATAAAACATAGTTGTAAAATATAGCGAAACCCGCATAGTACCAGCTACAAACCAACAAAAAAACAACATAAGTACCAAGAGATCCCAACAATAGCCAAAAATTATTCAAAATCCCAAAACCAATAAAGCATTAAAATTTTAGGATCTGGGTGGAGATTTTGATGAGCTCCTTCATATCATTGTCATGTTATTCTAGCTCCTTGTTCCTCTCAGTCTCCTTCCCTTTCCCCTTACTGCCTGAGTTTTTAAGCTCCTTGACAATGGATTTTAACAACCCATTTTGAATAACCAAATTGTCCCCAATAAGGTTACATTTGTATTCAAATTTCGTGATGTGGTCATTTAATCCATTCCAAAAAATCTTATCAATTTTTTCATCTTGGATTTTGTTGAGTTTTCCTTTCATATTATTGATATCCTTTTTTATCTCAGTAATTTCCTTCTCTTGGCTTTCTAGACTAGGAGTCTCAAGTCCAAATTTTCCTTTTTCAGTCTCTTTCCCATATTCATAAGATATTCAACTTCCTCTCCTTCCATACTCTCTTGTTTAGTGTTAGGACCCTCAATAAGATTGTCTATTTTATTACTCCTAAGCACACAAATTTTGGGTTCAGGGGGGAGAGGGGGAACCAGAGGAGGGTTGTTGCTTGGGGTTTTGAACTTGGATTTGAAATGTAGATAAATAAGTAGGATAATGACTTAATGCAAGGGGGTCTCTTCTACCACACTGAACCTCCTTTATGGAGCTTTCAAGAGATAAAAGTATGAAGAAAGGAAGACTCACCAGGAATTTCTCCAAAAGTAGTTGAGGAAAACTAAATGGTATATGTTTATCATGTGGTGCCTTCCCTCCAATGTCAAGTAGTTGATGATCAATTTCACAACTTCATCATAGGGACTAGGCAATGAAGTTCTTTGAATGCCTCCTAAAACTTGCTTTAGAGTCTCTCCTTCATCTAGAAAAAAATTCTTATTCTACCCCTGTAGTCCTATTTTTTGAAAAATTTAGAGCCCTACATGCTCATTCTAGTAACATATAAGATTAATCCCTCTAAGATAGGGAGTCTCTCTCCTCTAAACATGATAGATCTATCCTTCCACTCCTGCAAAAATTGAGTGGTGATATGTGGGTTGTGGCCTCTCGACCCATTCAAGGAAGGCATTGAATCTTCCCACACTGAGAATGTTCCAGAGATGTTCATCCTCCTTTATCTTACAATTGAATGGAGGATCGATTTGTTTCAATTCACCCCCATCTCCCTTTTTCCACTATGAAAATTTTCCCATTACACTTGTAGATAGAATGAGATAGCTTGCTCCACCGATAATCGCTTAGAACCCAAAAACAAATTTTTGCCACTTATGCTAAGAAATCTCAAACAAATTTCCAAGTGTGTGAGAGGTATTCCATGCAAAAGGGTAATTATGCCAATGATGTATCGGCTAGTGAATCAAACTTAACATCTCAAAGTGAAGGTTCATGATGAAAGTTATGATTAATGTAAGGGGAATATAAGGGGCCTAGATCATCCTTAAATGCAAATCTGCTCCTAAGAAAAGTAATTCCAAATATGACATTCCCCATCCTAAAATTTTCATTAAACTTATCGTTATAAGGTATAAGAAAAAACTTATGAGCTAAGGACTTATAAAATTCTAAGTGTGTTGTATACTTCCCTTGATGAGGGGGCATGAAAAATATCCTATAATGAAGCAAGTCTCCTATTATAACCTTAATTACCTTCAACATAATGTCATTTCTAATCTTCAATGAGGAATTGTGATTCTCCTTGTGATTTTTGAGAGACCTTTGCTTGACTATACTTTTCATTCCTTTTGTAGCCCAAGTGTTGTTTGTCATTTAAAATCTTGTGATTTTTTTTGGATGCCTTAAGATCCAATGTTCTTTGTTTCCCTTTGTAATTTCCATATCTCGCTTGCTTTTCTTTTTCTTCTTTTCCATATGGTTTTCCCTATTCGTTCTACCCCCTACATCAATTTTTTTTTGGGGGGTTTTGGATGTAGAAGCTTCTTACATCTTGTTTTTCCCTTTTATTGGGGTCACTAATATTTTGAATTGTTCCAAATTCAGAATTCCTCTATATTTTTTCCTTTGCATGTCTTCCCTTCTTGTTCCTCTATCTCTTTTATGTTTCTCTCTCTTATGTCCTCCTCTTCCTAAGCACTCTAATACTGTTCTTCTAGTACCTTTGAGACATCCTGAATTTGTTCTTGTTTTTCTTCTATTTCTTCTTGAGTCTCTACCTCTTTTTCTCTTCATTCTCATTTGTTTCTATTTGTGATTCCTCTTTCTCTATCTCTTTTTCATCTATCTCTATGTGAGGAATAATAAGCTCATTTATTTGGGTTTATTTAGAATAATCACCTTCCTCTAATAGATCTTGCTCCTGTATTCCAAAGCATGTGAAAGGATTTTCCTTATCCATGAACTGGTTTTCTTCAAATTTATTGTTGGTTTCTTGAGTGCTATCTTTTTCAATGTCTACCTCATGTGCCTTTACTTCATTATTCTTCTCATGCCATTCCATTCTCTTTCTTGTTTCTTTTGTATTCCCATCATATATGACTTTTGTGCAGGCTTTGGTATTATGTCCCAACTTGTTTCACTTCTTACATCTTGTTATGGATGTCTCATATTGTAGAGATTGCTTCCAACTACATGTCTCTGAGTGCATATTAATGACCTTTGGTAAGTCTCTTTCCAAGTTCACATTCACACAGATCCGAGTGAAGGCTAGTCTTGTTCTAGATTTGGTTGTTCCTTCAAAGGTTATCGGGATCCTAAGGACTCTGTTATACTCGTTAAAAAATCCTCTTCCCAAAACTCTAGAGGCAGTCCAGGGAGATTGACACATACGAGCATGGCATATTATTTTGTTTTTTTGTGTCAAATCCTGGAGTCCACCTTCTCAAGAATAGACCCATGGTTCCCAAGAACTAGGGGCCTTCCACTAAATCTCTAGTGTAATCTTCTAAGTTGTTGAAATGCACGAGGAAGAATCCTTTTGTTAGTAGGGATATCTCCATGTTTCCCTTTAGTTTCCATTTTTGCATGCCCATATCCTAATGATGTCCACATTAGGTCTTGGCCCATGAAATTTACCAATCGTGTTAAATGGTTTCTCTGAAGTTCTCTTTCTATGAGCAAATCCGAACATCAAAATGGTGCTCACTCTCATAAACCCGATGTGTGATGTTTATCTTTGTGTATCCTTTTTCTATGTTGGGGATTTGCATGGAGACTACCCCTACCCACGTGGGTTTGGGTTCCTCTGTTTGGTAAATTTTTGCAGGTTCACATGACTTCTCCCCATCCCTGTCTCCATCTCCTTCCTTTCACTCAGTGGAAGGACTCAAAAACATCCTTTTCCTCGCTCAATCCACTCATTCTGAATATTTATTTTTCAAATTAATTATCCTTTTGAATGTTGGCCTTACACCTAAGCATCCTAGGTTAAATCATAACCGTTAATTTTAATTATCCTTTTGCTTTTTGGGACCTAGGATCCACGTATATGGCATGTGGGATGTCATGTGTAACACTATAATTGGATTTCCCTTATCAATTGATAATGTGTCTTTGACTTTATTCTACTTTATTACACTTGGAAGTGCAAGTTGATGTTAACATGAAGTGCAAGGTGTGAGTTAAAAACGCAGACTCACATCTTGGTATTCGGTCTTTTGAATACTCACACTTAGAAAGCGTGAATTTTAAATACTCACATCTACGAGATCTCCCTTTTTGGATACTTGTGCTTAGAAGTATGATTTCTCACTCTTTGAAATTCTTGATTTGGAAATTCTTGCACTTGGAAGTGTGAGGTATCACTCTTTGAACTGCAAGGAAAATTAAAACTTTTAGTTTTCAAAAATTCAAACTTTGAAGTGCAAGAGTTTTATAAAGTGGGAGTGTGAGGAAATAATAGAATGCGGGTGCGAGGAAGAAGAAATAATCAAGTGTGATTTCTCACACATAGGAAGTGTGAGTATCAATATTTATGAAGTGCGAGTGTTTTAAATTTCAAACTAAGTAAAGACTTAGTCTAATTAATTAGACTAAGTAAAGACTTAGTCTAATTCTTTGAAGTGCAAGAGTTTTATAAAGTGGGAGTGTGAGGAAATAATAGAATGCGGGTGCGAGGAAGAAGAAATAATCAAGTGTGATTTCTCACACATAGGAAGTGTGAGTATCAATATTTATGAAGTGCGAGTGTTTTAAATTTCAAACTAAGTAAAGACTTAGTCTAATTAATTAGACTAAGTAAAGACTTAGTCTAATTAATTAGACTAAGTAAAGACTTAGTTTAATTAATTCAGTTAAGATCAAACACTAACAACTATGAAATAAGGTTACTTTCATAAGGACCATTCTTAAATAAAAAAGGTAAATATTTCAACATTACCAACTTGTATAAATCAAAAGAGGTTCCCTACCCACATAATAAAATGCAATCATTTTTCAAAGGTAGGGGTAGTTATGTAATAACATCTTCCCGAAGCGGTGTCCTCATAAATACTATTGGGAGTGGGGGTAACCAAAATGGTTATGTGCATCATTTGGGTTGTATTGAGTCAACTAGTAGTGGTTTTTATGATTTATTTTGATGTGTAATCTGATCATATCATATACTATACATGTTTTCATACCCTTTTAATTTCATCTTTTGCATACTTATATAGACAGTAAAATTTAGTAACTTTCCCTTGTGTAATGTCAAATTTGATCATGCTCCCTTGTTAAGACAAATGCTCACATTTAGAATCCAATCAGTTCAAATCTTTAACTATTTAATGGCCTTTTTATCTCTATGTTCTTCTCTGTCATAAAATATTTGACTATTATCTAATAAAACTAGAAAGAAAAACATACACTTCATGTCTAAACTTTTTTGAGTTTTTCTTCTCTCTCCAAAAATGTACAACTAGGTTGGTATGTGGGGATTTGATCGTGACCGGATTCTATAGCCATAGCTCCTCAATTTCACTAACTCAATTTTACATTTAAATATTTTCTTTGGGCTATTTTATCTTCCTAGGTTTAGCCTTATTAAAATATTTCACATACGGAAGGCTATATATGTAAGTAAATGTCACTTTATAACTAACATGACACTCTAATAAGCTCTTATTGCAAATATCATTCCAAATGTACTCAAAGGGTTCCTACATCTATGTAAATTAGATATAAATCAATTAGATAAGTCCTTATTATAGGTCTAAAACACTCAATCCTGGTCAAAGAGTCTAGCTTCTTCCATTTCCAAGCATGTAAAGATCATAGAGTTATGTCTTAACAAGAGCAAGATCACTCCCAGCATTGTTTGAGAATTTCAAGAAAAAAGAGTTCATTCATATAGATGAGGCATACCAAAACACACTACTACTAGATTGGGTACATTCTATACTATACGGTTAGCTTATTATCTTGGTGTCATAAGACACAAAGGCACCTCTAGGGGGTTGGTTAGCTATTCACACTTGTACAAGCACCTAGAAGAACTATATCAAGATTGATACCAAAACGAGGGCATGTAGTGCATCACTTAAATTAGTTTAGAAGATGGTATAATGGCTTATAAGGTTATTCCAACCTCAATGACACACACACTTTTCTCCTTCTAGTTTGTTAATGTTTTGATGAAGGGTTTATATGGTTTATAGGGTTTTGTGAGACACTCGTTAATTAGACCGAAAATTTAATACACTTAAATTGTGTTAATTGCACCACTTCCCGTAAATTGACGACACACCATCAATAATGCTCCATTTCTCCTCTATCACCACTAATTAATTGCATTACAACAATTGATTATCCCTTCTGAAGCTCAAAACCCTAATTAACGACCTTTCGTTAATTAACACCTCCTTCTATCTAAAGTAATTAATTATTCTTAATTAATTACGACCGCTAATCTAAATCAACAAACCCTCATCTATTTAATCAAATTCCTCTATTGCATCATCCAAAATCATGCTAATTCTCTTCTAACTAGCCTAATAGGCCCATCCCCCTATTAATTGATCACCTTTGATTAATTATATGCACCCCTAATTCCCATGGGTCACTAAAGGACAAATTAAACTCTCCTAAGGTTAACTCAAACCTTTCTAAACCATCCTTATCCACAACTAACTCAAACTTTATATTATCCCACATGTAAAGGGATGCAAGGCTTCTTTTATCCATTTGGCTATATAAGGAGCCCTCATCCTACCATTCTACTTACACCTAAAAATGAGCATAGAGCCTATACTATAGCCATTTTATCATCTTAGAGCATTCTCCATTAGAGTGGAGCTAAGCATCATCCATTTTCATTCAATCATCCAAGCTATTTTGTGAAGAACAATGGAGTTAATCAAGAAAGACCTTGTTGCCATGACTTGATGAACATCCATCCTCAATCCTCTTGGATCAAGCAACAACTATCAACCCTTTGATAGCAAAAGGATCTACCTAGGTCCATTTCATAAATTTGGCTTTCTAAAGAGTAGAGTAATAAATGTTAGCATGTTAGTTTGAGGTTTATTTTCAAGGTTCTAATGCATAATGTTGATGTTTATTACTTGTTTAGCTCTTAGCATGATGGTGCATAGATTTTAGTTTAGCATTGTATTGAGGATATTAGGTGTTAGTCTTGATTTTACTTGCTTAGCTAACTAATTCTTACACACATTTGGCATGTGTAATCTTCCCCTGTATATAGAGGTATTTATTACCCGCCAGAAGATAAAATGGGTGCTTGTGGACAACAGGTCGGGGTTAAATATATGCACATTAAAACTAATCAAATAGTTGGGACACACGAGAGGAAGCTCTATAGTCCACATTATCACCATAACCGCTTACGACAACGTAGAGTGGGAGTCAGCTAGAACAATAACACTTGCCAATGGAAGTAGGGCCTACTTGCCACAACATGAAGTTTCATGTCTTAGATTTGGAACTTCCATACAACATGCTTCTTGGTTGCCCATGGATCCATGCCATACAAGCCATACCATCAATGTTTCATCGAGTATTAAATTGAAACATGAGGGACACACTATTACCATTCAAGGTGATCCAAAACCCTTCACTCACTGCAGATCTCTCAACATATTTGCATGTAGGGGTACATATACATGTCCCTCCACTGATATTGCTACTCCCCTTCAATCATAAGCTCTTGAATCATGGGTAGATTCAGACTCCCTAAGTTCTTGTGCTCATGAGGCTTCTACGTCTACTTCTCCCTTTGATTCATGGGAGATGAAAATCCTTGAGTATGGTTGTGGAGAATATAATGTGCAACAGGCTCTCCTAGTTTTAGATCTATCTTTGTCATAAAAAAAATAGGCAGACCCAACTATCACTTTAAATGGCCTAAAGATGAACGTACTATAGGGACATTCTTACCTAGCGGACTACTTGCAGAAGAGAAATTGTTGGACCCACCTACAACTTGGGTCCCCGAGGACACTAAGCCTACCTGCTACGAAACCCCAGAATATGCCAAATCCAGTAGAATGATGTATTCCATGGGCTACAAAGGACTCGGATGTGGAAAATTTGAACAAGGAGCAAGATAACCGGTCCCACTTCCACATTTTAAAATATAATGCTATGGTATTGGTATTCGATTGTATGGGTCACATCCCATGGATCAAGATGCTACCTTCTCTGAGCATGAGGATATCTCTACTTATTCGAGATAGTGACACAGATTCCCACTATAGCCAATACGAGGATCTTTCCTCCATGAACCTTTTCATGGATACTACTATCCTTACCATAACCCCTACCGATCCTAAAGTTTATGGGCATACGTGATACCATTCCTATCAGAGATCATAAGAAATGTTTCTTCATTGACTTAGATACTGTGCATACTTCAGTGGGAAGTTAAGCTTCGTGGTCAACAAAATTTAAGAAAAAGTGAGGGAAAAAGTTCCAAAGAAAATCCTCGGCAAAAACATATGTCCAAGTCACATAGTGAAAACCTCTTTGAGGCACTTTGGTGACCAACAAGTAAAAAAATAAATGGACAAAAGAAGTGACCATGTTGAGGGTGAAAATCTCATAGAGACGCCCTTGGAAGAAGATCTCAACCTTCCTCCCGATCCTACGCATATGGAGGATATGTCAAAATTCTCGTAGAGGAAATTGTTGATGTGAATATTGGAATAGAAGAAGACCCAAAGATAGTTAAGTTGGGAGCTTTGCTTTTAGCACAAGAACATAAGACATTCACCTTACTTCTCAGAGAATTTGTGGATATATTCGCATGGTCTTATAAAGACATGTCGGGCTTAGATCCAACTTTGGTGGTGCACAACTTAGTAGTGCACCTAGATGCAAAGCCTATTAAACAAAAGCTAAGGAAGATGCATCCACGAGTGGCCCTTCTAGTTAAAGAGGAGTTAGAGAGACTATTAACAACAGGGTTCATCAGACCCATTGACTACTCTGAGTGGATATCAAACATAGTTCCAGTACAAAAGAAACCTATTGGAATCAGAATTTGCACAGACTTTTGGGACATCAACAAGGCATGTCTAAAAGATGATTTTCCTTTGCCTAATATCGACATGATTGTCAATTCAACTACGGGCTATGAAATTCTATCTCTTATGGATGGATTTTTAGGATACAACCAAATCAAAATAGCAGAGGAAGATCAACATAAGACAACGTTTACAACCCCTTGGGAAATTTTGTTACAGTGTAATGCCTCTCAACCTCAAAAATTCTCAATGTGTAACCTATCAATGGGAAATGACAGTGATATTCCATGATATGCTGCAAGACATCATGAAGGACTATGTCAATGATATCCTAGGAAAATCCAAGATAAGAGAAGATCACCTCAAATTTTGTGGCGCATTTTTGAACGTTTGCAGGAGTATAATGTCAAATTGAATCCAAAGAAATGTGTGTTTGGGGTATTATTAGGGAAGCTACTAGGCTTCATTATATCAAGGAGAGGGATTGAGGTGGACCTAGCCAAATTCATTGCCATTACTAAAATGCCTCCTCCCAAGAATATCAAACAACTGTGCATCCTGTAAGGAAGATACAAGCCATTCACCGCTTCATTTCATAACTTGCTGACAAATGTCATTCATTCACCCATCTGCTTAAGAAATATGTTGACTTCATTTGGGGACCAGAGCAGCAATAGGCCTTTTCCTTGCTCAAACAATACTTGGCCAATCTGCCATCCTCATGCCTCCAACTCTAGGTGAGCCACTTTTTCTATACATATCTACTACCCAATTTTCTATTGGTGCTTTTCTTGCACAATATGACCTAAGCCAAAAATAAAAATCAGTGTACTATCTCAGTTGTACTTTAATCTCCTATGAGCTCAACTATCCCCAAATTGAAAAATATTGTCTAGCTGTTGTTTTTACCTTCCAAAAACTTCACCATTACCTATTGAATACTAAAACCAAGCTTATATCTAAAGTTGACCCACTCAAGTACCTGTTGTCAAAACCCACCCTTACGGGTAGAATGGCTAATTGGATCATTCTACTCAGTGAATTTGACATTGAGTACGTACACTAGAAATTAGTTAAAGGACAAGTGCTCACAGACCAATTAGTAGAAGCACCCTTACCTAGAATAGAGCATGTGAGTTTGGATCTACCTGATGCATCATTGATGTACATTGAATAATTTGTTATGTGGCAAGTGCATTTTGATGGATCATTTATGTTTCATGGTTAGGGGCAGGTGTAGTGCTAATCACTCCTTTAGGAGACCCCATATCATAAGCTTTCTGTCTTGGATTTCCTTGCACAAACAACATTGTGGAATATGAAGCACTCATTGCTAGAATGAAGCTAGCTATAAAGTGGAATATCCACCATGTTAAGGTTATTGGTAACTCACAACTAATTATCAAGCAAGTCAACGATGAGTACAAAGTCAAGGATGAAAAAATCATCCCATATAGAAATTTGGTGGAAACTCGAAGGAATATTTTGTGTGCATCACCTTTGAACAAATTCCAAGGGCACAAAACCGATCTGCAGATGCAATGACAACAATGGGTTCTATGTTGCGATTCTACTAGAAACCAATGATAGGCCATTTTTTGTTGAAAATCTACGTAATCTTGCATACGACATGTCATATTATTGCTTGGCATGTGAAATTGTTATTCCCCACTCCCATGGTATGCCGATATTTTCAACTACCTCCAAATTGGTACCTTTCCTCATGATATTACTAGTTCTAAAAAACAAAGCCTTATCCACCAAATAGCCCGTTACACCTTCCTAGGAGGCACACTTTATCATCGTGGCTACAATGGGAATCTGTTGCGTTGTCTAGATGTAGCAGAGTCAGTCCAAGCGGTCAAGGAGGTACATGAAGGAGTATGTGGCACCCATACAAATAGAATGGTATTAATAAAGAAGTTAAGGGTAGGCTATTAATGGCCTACTGGAGACAGATTGTTGCAACCATGTAAGGAAGTGTGTTCTATGTCAAAAGTATGTAAATTTCATTCATGCATCGTCACAACCTTTGCATCCAATAACAACACCATGGCCATTTTCTAAATGGGGATTAGACTTAATAGGGAATCTCACCCCTACCTCATCTAATGGTCATACCCACATCATCACGGCCACAAAATACTTCACTAAGTGGGTGGAGGCCATTCTATTGACATATGTTACAGGTGCTCAGATTTCAAAGTTCATCATGAATCACCTTATTTGTCATTATGGCGTTTCGGTGCCATTTTTGCCGACAACAGTAAATCATTCAAGAATAAGATGGTAAAATATATTTTCATCGCTTTCAGATAAGATTAAAGTGGTCCATGCCATATTACCCACAAGGTAATGGGAAAACAGAAGCCACTAACAAAACATTGGTTCGAATCATGGAGAAGATGGTGAGTAAGACAGTTGCAACTGGCATTTGCAAATTCACCTAGCCCTCTAGGCTTATAATACTTCCATTTGTACCCCCACAGGTCTACTCCCTAATATTTGGAACTAAATCTATCATCCCATTAGAGATTGAGCTTCCTTCTCTAAGAATATCTCTTAGAGATTACCTAGATAAGGATGAGGATTATAGAGTGGCCAGGACTTACAGAATTAGAGCTCCTAGATGAAAGACGCATCCACGCCTCAACCATCTCAAGGTGTATCAAAATAGAGTATCACATAATTACAACAAAAGGATCATACCTTGTCAGTTTGAGGTTGGAGATTTGGTGATGAAAGAGAACTAGTTCAACACAAGGGCAGAAAGAGAGAAGAAAGGAAAGTTCGAACCTCATTGGTTAGGACCTTATGTCATTGTGGCCAAATATGGGTCAGGAGCATATAAGATTGCCCATCCTGATGGTGATGAGCTCCGTGAACCCATGAACACCATGTATCTCAAGTGGTTCTATGCTTGAGCATGGTGCATAAATCGTGAAACAACCAAAAAGTAGAAAATTATTAAAAATACAAAAAAACAAAATGAAAAAAAAAAAGAGAAAAATAGGTCATCCAAATGTGAAAACCACGTAATTATGGCACTTTGGATAAGTCCCTTGGTGAAAATTGGTTTCTGGCACCTTGGGAGGATTCATTTTTCACAAGCATCATGCATCTAGGGGTACATTTACTTAGCCTAGGGCTAGTTCCACACTTGCATCTGATATTTTTTATGAACCTATATTGTTAAGCCTTGATCCAGTTGATTCTCCTCTTGCTTGTTTGTGAAAGGATTGCCTTTGTATATTCCTTGTCTAACATTGGGGGTACCTTCACGCTTTCACTTTCCTATATATAACATGTGGCACCTGCCCTTGTATATTCCCATCTAACACTGGGGGCATCCACGTTTCTCGATTTCCTGAACATAGCTTTGGAAAACCTAAGAAAATCGAAAAACATTCAAAATGTTCAAAATCTCCAAAAACATTCACATAATACTTGAAAAACCCAAAAATAGAAAAACATAAAATACAAAAACAATAGAAAATTGTTTTACAAAACTCCCAAAAACAACGCAAAACGCATTGAAAAATGTACCACAAAAACATAGTTTTAGTTTACTTGTTTTGTTTCTTTGTTTGTTTCTTACTTTACTTGTTTGGTTGCATGTACATTGTTTGTATAGTTTTTACTTGTACATTTTTATAGTTTGATCACTTTAACATACTACTTGAGACCTGGTCTTTTCGACTTGGATTAGATTCATTCTTATTTGTACATATGCATATGTGTTGTTGTTGTGTGCTTGTAAATAATCGTACATAATTGTGTTAATTCATGTTGTTTAACATGTATATTTTGGAATATTTTCTTAGCATTTGCTTATGTTTTCTTGTCATATGTATCATATTTTTTTCTTATCATATCATCACATCTATACATCATATATAAATAAAATGCTAATTTTACATCATACATGTACACTAAGCCAATCATCACATATCATATCATCAAATGGGGGCAAGAGGGATCACAAATATCAAAATCTATCCCCCTGCACCAATATCATCATATCATCCCGTATACTAATCTACTAATTATCTCATGAACAAAACATATGATATCATCTAAGGATATATCATAAATCTAACACATGAGATACATCATCAAACATCCATCATGATACATACATATGAGATAAAATCATACAACATCATGATATAATCAAACCATAATCGTCATCATAAGACATATAAAACATGGTAATATATCAAGTTGAATGTCCATATCAAAAGGATATGTAGATCATCTCAAAAGGATATGTAGATCATCCATACAAAATATGCCATCAAGGGCATGAAACATCATGAAGCCTTCATAAGAGGCATACAATCAAAATGGTACATCAAATATATACATCAATCAAAATTGGCCTTCATAAGAGGCATACATATAAGGTACATCATATGCACAAGTCGCTCATCCATGGCTCTCCCCCTCTCCTGGACTATCAAGTCTTGGGTGTAGAAAGGAGGCCATTGTTGCTATTGATGAGATGGTTCAGCCCCTTTGTGTACTACCATCTTTGAATGATAGTTTGTTTTATGGATCTAGGTGACCGACCCCGACCATTGTGATCTAGAACCGGATCGAGTCACATCAAGTTGATCAAAGGGGATAACCCTATGTCCCTTAGGCATTTGCTTTCGATAATAGGTGGACTTATAATACAAAGCCTCACCATTAGCCCTCATGATATCTTGTATCATCTCAAAGATCACTCAAAATTGTGGTTGTTTGAACCGTGGCATCCCACTCACCTATGATCTGCCCATATGAACTTGAATCTATATCATAGTTAGCAATCTACCAATCGCTATCTAAAGTAATAACCTAAACCTCAGCCAAGGCCTAATCTCTCTATGCGGTAAGGGCACACCTGGGCCTATGCTACCTTGATCAAGTTATGTAACGATGGCTTGTGTATGAGTCTATGTCTGATGAAGAAGACATAAAATCTGGGCACCCTAGGCTACCAACTGTTGAATTTGCATCTACCATACAGCTCCATCCCCACTCTGACCAACCCGGGCTCTAACATTTTCTCTCTCTGTTGTTACCATCTCGTAGTTGTGCTCTATCCCGATCCCTTTCGGCCACTATCTATAACTAAGTGGTTATAACTACCTATAACTACTGCTAAAGTGCAATTATTTGTCCATCTCCACCTAGAGGACAAGGTGGAGGACCTTGATGTTCCTCCTGGATATATATGTTATAAAGGAATGTGAATGCCAGTGGAATCCCAACTAGAGGTAACTACATATGAGGCACTTTCGTGGCACCTATCTTTGTGCTCGCCATTACCCCTGTCCCTATCCCTATGGCTACCGTAATGGGGGTCCCTATCCATCATGACATTGGTCGTCAAATTAATCCTTATCATCATCATCGTCTTCATCATCATCATTATCTCCATCATCCCCATCAACACCCTCGTCCCCATCACTAGGAGGCCCCACTAGCGGTGTTCTCACTCCTTCATCTCTCAGGTTGCTGTGGAATCATCAATCGACAATGAGTAAAACTCCATAAGTACCATGGCGCTCATACTCAAGCCAAGCATGTCGAATCTCTGACCTTCCAAAGAGTACCCACCGAATTGGTACCATCTCAGTAACTAACAAGCCATGGCCTTATCCCTCTCGAATTGTGGCCACATATCGAAATACTCTTGAGCTATGCGAGCATACCATATATCAAGCTTTGGAGCCCCCTGTGTAATGTCGAAATGCCATTGAAACTTATCAACTCTGTATAACTCATGCATATAACTATGGCTGCCAAACATGAAGTTTTCAACTGCGGCGACGTTGAGCTCATAATCATCCTCCTGTCATTGATACGGTCTGTAAGGCCTCCATACTACCCGGCCTATTGTAATTCATAAAAATCACGGATAATGATATGTTTCATCCATGTACGGATGCACATCATCGCTAGCTAACACCCAACCCATAGTTGATGGCTCCTCAAGTAAGAGCTCATAAAACACCTATAGGGTGACCAATAGCAATATGGTCCCATGCCCATATCTAAAGGAGTCTGGCTGGCCCTACCATCTTCTGATGGTAGTATGTAATCAAATGTAGGTCCTATTATAGATGGGCTAGTATTCACTAACCCCATAATTTGGATGACCATTAATAAGTCCAAGGATAATGTCGATGAGACCAAGAGGCAAGGTAGCTCCAGTCTTGTCGAGGAAAAACTCCACTGACAAAGGCCATCATATAGACTACGACTCTATCTAACTCAAGATCTACTATGCATCGAGAAAGTCTCATCATCATACCTTGGCAAGGTATATCCACCACTACAAAAATCTCTAATAGACACTTGATCAATAACTAGCTCGCGGCTCGAGTATTGAATGAGCTCACCATAGATGGGCACCCAGTATATCTGCCATACATCCCCGAGGGTAATGGTCATCTCACTTGTGGGGATTCAAAAGCATTGGCTCTCGTTGTGCCACCTCTCAGCTAAGGCTATGAGGAGGCCATGGTCAAGTGTAATCATGGCATATCAGCCACGTAGGCTAAATCAGTCACATATAGGAGGATATATAGTATTTGCTTATCCTCCTCATTGAAGTCTACCTCAATAGCCTTTGACGACCAATGTACTCCCTTGTGTGAAGAATGGGTAATCGTCTCTGAACAATAACAATACACTTGTTAGGATATTTTATATCTATATTCTTCTATTATTCTTCTAAAACATCCTAATTTCTACTTTTTCTAGTCAAATTCTAGCCTACATTCTTCTACACTTCGCCTATTTGTCTCAACAAATTGTTTAAGTGTTTCTACTAGACACATGTGTGCCCTTTTGATGTATATGCGCCTATTCCAACGTATACATGCCCAACACACATATGCCTCCCCTTTGATGCATACACACCATACTCAACAAGTACGCGCCCATGTTTCCCCCATCTATCTTGAAATTCATAGGATGTATGCGCCTAGTAAGGCACATACGCATGTCTTTTGGCATGCACGCATGTGTTTTTGTCCACAGGGACACATGCATCCCCGACCGATGGGCACATGTGTGTGTACCCGTATTTCAATGCATATGCGTACGCTGCTCCTTCCATTTCAACACACACACGTACGTGTCACTTTTCACCCTAACTAGCGTCAAAAATGATAAAACTAAGCAATAAAGATGAAATCAACATGAAAGGATGGGGTACTCACGTAGGGTTCATCCACACCATCCCAAAGGTACTCCCGGATGTGATTTTCTCACCTCCTCCTCCTCTGAAGTATCACCATCTCTCTCTCAACTCACAAGTCACTCGCGGTAAGAATTTGGCAACACTCCATAGCAAATGAATTGGTTGCAATGATTTACCCCCTCTGGGTGGGGTATATCTAGTCTTTTTTTACTCTTTGCAGTGCCCCTAGGGCATGATTTGGCATTCTTTGAGGACTCTAACACTTCTTATTCTCACCATAAATAATTATTTTTTATTAAATGATTTTTTTAAATTAATTTTCCGTCGTGTTGGGGCTTTATTTTCCACCTAGTACTTGTTTCTTCTCACTAGGGCAATTTTATTGCTTCTAGGTGATATCACTTCTTCTCACCCACCACAATAATTATTTTTATTAATTTTTCACTACATTGGGGTAAGTACTTACCACCTAGCACTTCTTTCTCCTCCTTGAGACATTTTTATCGCTCCTAGGAAATTATTTTTATTCTTCTACCTTCTTCTAAACCAATGTCACAATCCACAAAATCTAAAAAGTGTAAAAATCGTAAAAGTCCAAAAAAATAATTTAAAATCAATTAAAAACCCTAAAAATTGTAAAAATTCAAAAATTTATGAAAATTAGTAAAAAAACTCAAAACGGTTGAAACCTATGTCTTTTGCACATGGTACTTCTCCCATATCCTATTGGAATCTTCACGTGTTTGTAAACTAAATGACTCATGGATCATCATATTACGCCCATCAACAAAGATAATATGTTTGCTTTGTCATTACTCAACTTTCTGGGGCACATTTTGTTGTTTGGTATTGTTTTGTTGCGCAAAAATGCTTTTCATTGGACCATGTGTCCTTCATCACTTCCACTCACCTATATCTGGGCCTGGGGCATCATTTTTAACCCTTTTCATTATTCACGAACATTTAAGATCTTCATCTTGATAATAAAACATTTGTGCAATAGTCTTGACCGTTGTTGGTTTGAGTATGTGTGTGTACTTGTTTCCTTATTAAATGATTTTGTTTACTTCTCGTACTGCATTGCATTTTGTATGTTTCATTGAGTTGGTTTTTAGCAATGGAAAATTGCTTTGTATTGTGGTTTTTCATGTCATTTTACGCTTTTTCGTATGCTTACATCTTTAATAAGGACCGGTGATGTAGATTTTTGGCTATATGATGACAATATAGTTGTTCATATGTAATGGATGAAGGATAGTTCTTATCTCTCCTAAATTTATTCTATATCATTCTCCTATCAACATCATTCTTCTACTTCACTTTGGGCATCCCGCCCCTCGTTTTCTTTCCATTTCTCTCACCTTTTCGATCATCGATCGCCTTCTTTCCTCACCCCATCAACACTCGAGGGGGAATCTCTCACTTCATTTCTACTAATTTTTCTTCTACCCTTCAAAATTTTGCACATGTCTACTATCTTTGAAGTGGCATCATTTACTCCACCCTAAAGAGGGGAAAATGTAGACACTATTAATTGGACCAAACAATTTAATACACTTAAATTGTGCTAATTGCACCACTTCCCACAAGATTGATGACACATAGTCAATAATGCTCCATTTCTCCTCTATCACCACTAATTAATTACATTACAACAATTGATTAGCCCTTTTGAAGCTCAAAACCCTAATTAACAACCTTTTGTTAATCAACACCTCCTTTATCTAAAGTAATCAATTATTCTTAATTAATTATGACCATTAATCTAAATCAAAAAACCTTCATTTATTTAATCAAATTCCTCTATTTCATCACCCAAAATCATGTTAATTCTCTTCTAACTAGCCTAATAGGCCCACCCCCTATTAATTGATCACCTTTGATTAATTATATGCACCCCTAATTCCCATGGGTCACTAAAGGACAAATTAAACTCTCCTAAGGTTGACTCAACCCTCTCTAAACCATCCTTATCCACAACTAACTCAACCTTGCTATTATCCCACATGTAAAGGGATGCAAGGCTTCTTTTATCCATTGAGCTATATAAGGATACCTCCTCCTACCATTTTACTTACACACCTAAAAATGAGCATAGAGCCTATACTATAGCCATTTTATCATCTTAGAGCATTCTCCATTAGAGTGGAGCTAAGCATCATCCATTTACATTCAATCATCCAAGTTATTTGTGAAGAACAATGGAGTTAATCAAGAAAGGACTTGTTTCCATGACTTGATGAACCTCCATCCTCAATCCACTTGGATCAAGAAACAACTATCAACCATTTGATAGCTAAACAATCTACCTAGGTCCATTTCATTGATTTAGCTTTCTAAAGAGTAGAGTAATAAATGTTAGCATGTTACTTTGAGGTTTATTTTCAAGGTTCTAATGCATAATGTTGATGTTTATTACTTGTTTAGCTCTTAGCATGATGGTGCATAGATTTTATTTTAGTATTGTTGAGGCTATTAGGTGTTAGTCTTGATTTTACTTGCTTAGCTAACTAATTTTTGCACACATTTTCCACTTTATTGTAGGTGATTACAAATCTTCCCAAATTTGTACAAGTAAGAGGGACATACGAAAAGGCCATTTTGAGAAGCACATAAGAAATTTCATATCAATATTATCGAGTGTCCAATACCATACATTTCCAGGGTTGGGACCATACAACTCCATCTAGACTATGCATAAGTTGTATGATCTAACCATATTCAGTTTGTAGTTCCAAAACTTATATCAAAGCATTCATAATTTATGATCTCCCTATTTCATCATCTTGTGCATTTTGATCCTCATTATTATGCCATGTACAACTAATTTTTTGTCTCATGTTGTGTATTTGATCATGTACTTATCATTTATTAGTTATTACATGTATGAATGCATTATTTTGATTGTGAATGATTAATGTTGGAAGTTAATTAGATCATAATAGTCTACATGTTACAAACCCTTACATCCTTCTTATTTGTGTGTGTCCCATTAACACCAATAGAAAATTAATTAGGGTGTAAACATTTGGTGAACCCAACTCACACCGGAATCTTGCACCTTCTTCCAAATCTTAGTGTCTTTTTCATTGATTTGGGTACATTATGGCTCCAAATATTGTCAAACATTATTGTTATTTATATATATTGTCAAAGGGGTATTGCCCTTGATCTCTTGGATGAACCTATCACTTTAATCAACCCACACCCTATGATGATACTGTTGATGTCGAATCACAGCACCCCTGGGACTCTGTAACTCGATGGGTTGCAGATTCTCAGTGTGATTGCATAACATGGAGCTTTTCCCAAGTGTGGGACCTTGCGAAATCGAAAAAGCTCTCCGGATGAAGGCCGGTTCCTATTCCTCTGTTCAGATGCACACGTAAAAATGCAGAGGGTCTACTCAAAACCTAATCTAATTTTCCAAGGAGACAGGGAGAGAAAAATGCATAAAAATAAACCTAAGCTAAGGAGGTGATGCACCGAGGAATGAAGAACACCTGTCTTGCCAATAAACACAGACCATAAAAATGTAATGCAAGATCATGCACAGATAACCAGATTTACAGTGAAAGATCAAGAAAATGCAAATAAACACTGAGAGGGTTGATAATCATCCACAGACATGCATTAATTTGCTCCAAAGATTGATACAACACACTGCAAAATGCCAAGAGACAAGGTTGCATTACAGTTTTAGATAGGAGGTTTGAACTCCACAGATTCACCTGCCAAAGAGAAGAAGGGAGGGGCAAAACAAGAATGTCCAACCTTTAGAAAGAAGCCCCTCCTTACAATTTATAGGAAGAATGAGAGAGAGAAGAGAGAGAAAGTCCAAATCTACCCCAACCACCTTAGGTTGTATTTAATTCATCTCATTATGGTGGTAGGTGAGGACCATATCAAACCCCAAAAGTGGCAAACTGTATTTTTCATTTTTAAGAACTTGTTCCCACCCAATTAAAGAGGTAGAGGACGCCGTAGGCTTTCCGAAAAGTCCAACCTTGTGTGAATCGGAGCTCCCAGTCAAAAGTTATGGCCATCTGAATATCTGGGTCAGGGTCTGCTTCCTGTCAGCACTCAGAATGTTGCGCCTCCAAACGGTGCGCCATGGGCGCATCTATCCTTATGTATACGTACCCTTATGTGCGCCAAGGTGCAAATTTGGTCATGTCGACACTCTGTGTCATGCGCCATTTCTGTGCGCCAAGGGCGCAACTTTTCCTATGTCGACACTCTGTGTCATGCGCCATTTCTGTGCGCCAAGGGCGCAACTTTTCCTATGTCGACACTCTGTGTCATGCGCCATTTCTGTGCGCCAAGGGCGCAACTTTTCCTATGTCGACACTCTGTGTCGTGCGCCATTTCTGTGTGCCAAGGGCTGAGGTTTGAATTTCTTTGGTTTCCATATTCTTTCGCTTGTCTATATCTACCCGGGGGGAAGATATATACAACAGATACCATTTCTATCTCTCATTACCATACACACGTTATTATTGATATCTTTTCTCATGTTTTGTTCACAGTTTTCACTAATATTATCCAAGGTGAAGGATCTCATAACATGTCCGACAATCATGTTCTATAAGATGATGAGGCACATGTTGGAAGCATAAGGGAGGTCGAGAGGGGTTGTGAATCAATTTATTAAAACTTTATTCCATTTCCATTCATCATTCATTATCATTCATACAACCATTCAATCAAACATTAACCATATGTGTGTTTACTTAAGCATTGAATCAACCATACACAAGAGAAAGAGAAAGAGAGTACACAAGAACACCAAATTTAAGTGGGAAACCCTCAAAGGAAGAAAACCCACTAAATTTTTTTCTAATTTAACTCATAACAAAGTACTCAAGTGAATATTACAAATCACAAGATATTTCTTTAGTGAGGCATCAACCCCACAAGGACCACCAACCCCTAAACCCTTGTTGATATTACTCACAACAAGAGACTTGTATGAATATGAATCATCACACAATATTTTGATAAGAGGATCACTAAAGATATGTTTCCAATACTCAGCTGATGGTGATCACAAAATTCAGCTCCAAATTTCTTCAAACACGCCTCCTTCTAACTCACTCTAACTTGGACTTTCATGACTCGATTTGATCTCAAAATCTTACATACAAGCCCTCTAACATTCCTCAAAAATTTTCACACACTCTTATCTCGGATTCCATTCCCTTAAAACTTTGACTCTCTCACAATAATCTCGCACTTTTCCCTCTTAATTCACTAGTTCAAATTTGAACCAAACATGCACTTTTATATGCCTTTCAATTAAAAAACATAACACAAGTCAGTCATGCACCAAGAGGTCAGTCATGCTAACATAAAAATATAACAACACAATCATATAAACTCATATCATGGACCCATGTAGGTCGGCCAAGCACCAAGACATATGAACAAGCCCAAAAAGGCTCAAAACCCCATCACTAAGCCTCCAAACACATCACCATGATTTTAAGCCTCAAAAGGCATCAAACATGTAAAATATATCATAAAAACATCATAAATTCTCACACATTACCTTGCACCAATCATTTTCTTCATAACTCTATCAAGTAGGCTCATTTCCTACTCAAAAATTGCTTTCAGAACCAATCTTCACCAAACATGCTCAAGACCACACAATAACACCTCAACTATGCCATGTAATCACTCATTGGAAATACATTAACATGTATATCACATCCATTCTTTTATACCTCTTGAAACATCAAACAATACAAAAGACACTTACTTTCATCTTCACAAAACTAAGCTTCCTAGAAAGTAGTTTTGGAAACTCAACTAGTTTTCACCCTTTATGATACATTAAAGATCTCTAAATTCCTTCACTATGGACCAATATAGTCAAGCCAGGACTATCTAAGTGTGAGTGGAGAGTCACGAGGGTACACACAACAAAGATCATCAAATGAAAGACACACAAGCCATAAGTTGTCGTAATGTGAAAATAGCCATGATAAATATGTGGAAAATGAAGAGGTGGTAAGACATCATTAAGCATCATGCCAAAGATAAGAAAATTTTCACATGTACAAATAGTGTCTAAACAAGTAGAATCAATAGGGATGTGTTGCCAAAAGGACCTGTTGATGAATAGTGTGTATGTAAAAGGAGGCAACGAAGCTGTAACCCGTGGAAGAGAAGATGTAATAGCATCCACACTATTTAAAAACCCTGGTATAGTACCATATCATTAGTAGAGGGAGGGTTCTTGAACCTATATTCACCTAGGCCATTGGCCATAAAAGGTGTCTTCAAAATAAGATTCATCTACACTAAGAGGAGTAAAATGAGTTGTCTTAATTCTTCATTCATAAGTTCGATAGCGTCAACTTCGTCATCACTATCCTCATAATCATCAGTGTGAACATCGTCATGTTGTATATCACTAACAAGTATGTTGGTAGGAGGCATCGTAGATGGATTAATAGAGGGTGTCATGACAGGTGGAGAAGGGACATTAAGAGGAGATGATACTTGTAGGTGAAATAATAGTCGTAGTGTGAGTAGTGATAGTTGGAGCATTGAGAGAGGTAGGAGATCGTGAAGCGCTAGAATGACCAATGTCATATGTGTCAAGGCTGTTATATGGAATATGTTGTGAAGGTGGTATAGGCATAGAAGTAATGGGATCTATGCAACAATATTTGAATGGCTCTAGATCGACAGTGATATTATGTTCATAGCCATCATGCAAAAACTTGACACATTGGTGAATAATAGATGAAACCGCATGTTTTTCATGAAACCAGGCCTACCTAACAAGAGATTAAACTGAAAGGAGGCGTCGATAACATAGAAATCAGTGAGAACAATCTTAGGCCCAACTTGAATATGTAATGAGATAGTCCTCTAGCATGTGTGAGTGGTAGAATCATAACCTTGAATGAGGGTATAATTCTTAGAAATTAAATTATCGTTAATACCCAATTTCTTTAAAAGAGAATGAGTGCATAAATTGACAACTAATCCATTATCAATGAGGACTCATTTAATGCAAGTAGTATTAATAACAATAGTAATGAGCAAAGGAGCACACAGATTGCTTTTAGCAAAAGGTGAAAAATCCTCATTAGTGAAAGATATAGCATGTGGTAAATTATGAAGAGACTGTATGAGATGTGCAAAGGCCACCACAGAATTATCACTTTCAATATGAATGGCATGAAGGGTAAGCTTCTAACATGTTACGATAATCTGGTGCATTATGCAACAAGTCATAAAGAGAGATCTTAGCGGGTGTATTTTTAAGTTGTTTAATGATGTCATAGCCCTTAGAAGTAGTGGGAGGAGCTGCCAGAGTAATGGGTGGAGGAATAGACATAGGTGGAGTCAGTAGGCATATTAGGACGAGTACGACAAGTAGTAACTACATTGATAGATGGATCAGCCCTAGGTGTGACAAAGTGGGGAGGATGTTGGGTGTGCACATGCATGAAATCAACAATAGTAGTAACTATGCAAGAGACCTTAGTTGGTGCAAAGGTAGGATAAGAATATTGAGCCATAACTTGATAAGGAGATGAAATGGTCAAAAACTTCAGGTTCACCAAAATGATTAACTAAAAATGTAGATATATGATAGTTTATCTAATCTATAGCATTATGTAAATACACTAAATAAATGTAGTAGATGAATACGAAAAATGACCCAAGCAAATAAGCTAATGTAAATAGAAACCCTAATATTCAAACAAAGTGAGGAAGTGACTCAACTGATAAGAGGAGCTCATTAGTACGTGTCGAAGAATAAACAAAATCATCCTAAGCAAGAATAATTGTGTAAAGGTCCTAAAGAGGAAAGATCTAGATTGATTCTCTGAACTAGGGCACTTGTGGGTGCCCTGGTCTATAGTATGGGTGCCCTGGTCTATGCAGGAGATACAAAATTGATTTTTATAGGTTCATCAAGTGGTCCGAAACCCTCGTTGTGTGTCACATTAGATTCGCTGCTTGCACTAGGTGTCGTTGATAATCGAGATGAAATAAATACCTGCAAGAGACTACAAGAAGTATCAAAAACCTTTAAAAAAAGAAGAATGCAAATGAATAGGTCAGACTGACCTCAGTTGCCACAATAGTGGGTTTACTAACTGAGCATTGCACTACATTTCGGACCCAAATGTAGTTCTACTATGTGTGTGTGAATCATGTCCCCTAGGTGGTCTTGTGTCAGTCACACTTTGTAAAGTAGTGAGAAATAACTAGATGTAAAAATGTAATATAATGGTGGATGAAATAGAATAAACTTCCCTCTTATGCTTGTGTGATGCAGATGAACCAGCCTTATGCCTTGTGATGGAGCTAAATGGATGCAAATCGAGCCTTTGATGGATGCAACCTTAGGTGATGATAGTAGTGACTAGTTCTTAGTCCCTCATTATGGTTTCATAACTTTATATTTATATGGTTCTCTTGATCTAATTTCATAATTAACCCCAAGAGGCCGACCACAAGAAATATGAAATGCTCAAATGGCAAGAAAGTGTCGAAAAGTGGTGAGAAAGTGGGAAAACTATCAAGGCACTTACGGGTGCCCCAATATAAGCATGGGCACCCCAATCAAGGCTAAAATGACAGAAAACGATGAAAATAGACTGGGAAAGTGTGTATGGGAGGTTAGCAGTGACGATAGAAATCAAAGTAAAATGGCCAAAATATGGGGTTAATTAGTACTTTCTTCACTCAAAAACCATATGAATAGTAGTATGAGACCAAGACTAAATAATGTCTAAAGTTTGTGATTTTGTGACTACGGTTATCCCGAATAATACAAACCTCTAGATAATACCATTAATGATTTTATCTAAATTATCACAATTTTGACCTACGAAGACTTTCGAACATTAGATTTCAAGATGTATTGATTATTGTTTCTAGTCCCTTTCTAGCATCCTTGACACTATTACACCCATCCACATCAAAGAAACATGTCATATTGTTCCATTATGTATCTCTTTAATTTATAAAAAAATCTAGACTCTCTAATGTGCCTATATCTACCCATTTTTTATATTTCAAATATGATTTGGACTATTTATATTCTATATCTTGAAATACATAGTTTTCATCTTATTTTATGATTTTAGTGTAAAATAATTAAAAACACGCACATTTTAGCTTATGCACTAATAAATTCAATTTCAACACTAGAATATTCATGTGATAGTATAACACTTAGATATAAGACCTAAGTGCTCACCGAGACACAACAAGAATCATGGAGGCCCTTGTCATGAGAAGAAAAAATAATGATTATTAAATTTCATGATAATGCACATAATACTCAATGTAATTCATATTAAAACTCTAACATATTCCACTCACATCACGTAAACATACTAATAAAGAAAAACACATAACAAAGCACAAACACATAATATATTTATAACTCATGATTCCATGCACTTTCATTTCGATAGGTTAAATAAAAATAGTCTTCAATATCAACTCATCACAATTACATTGGGATATCAAAATCTTAACCAATTCCTACATATTATAAATCACACCAAAGCCTTATACTTAACTCCAAATCTTCAACTCTTCTTTTATCTCAAAAACATCCACCATCTCTAAATGAGAGTTTGAGAGGTCTATTTATATGTGTACCCCACTTGCCTGCTCATAACAAATTGATCCAATCAAAATATATTCTAGATGATTCTAAAATATTCTCTATATCATCCCATGTGCTCATCATATCACACTTTTCTAGATGATCCAATCGATCTACCTAATGGAAAATTTCCATTTGTTTATCTACACGTAGATCCCTTACACACTAGTTCTATGTGGTAGGCTTCATAATGTGTAGATGTCCATCTCCATCCTTTTCTTGAGTTGTATAACCTTAATATATATGTCTCCTCACTCTTTTCGACCGCTTCATAATCTTTATCAATTTTTGCACACAATTTTCCTACCTAATTCCAACTACTTTAGTGAAATCCATTCCTTAGCTTAATGTTCCCAACCGTAGGGTCAACAACATCAACTACTAATTCTAGAATAAGAAAAGGTTATGTTATCCTCATCACTCTCAAGAAATAATTTTTTTGGATTTCATTTTAGGATATCCAAATAAACCATCCCCTATTTCATTCACTCACTATACTTATTGTTCCAATATGTGTCCAAAACTTGGGGGCTTTACCTTAGGAAAATGGATTGAAGATGAATTGAAAGACTTCTTACATCCATGTTACATAAACATCTCCATGCTAAAATATTGGTTCCTCAAGACATCATTCTTGTTGAATTTGGTATAACCCCACTCATTATAGTTGTGATTTTTACAAAGGTGGTGACTGTGATACACAAACTTATATGGATTATTAAATCTTCACTTTGATTTCTTGAAATACCTATATCAAGCATTCAAATCCTCTATGTCACTTGCAGAATACAAGATCTACTATGGTTGGTTTGCCAATATTTTTTCTTTACTATGACATAAATATTGACATAGATAAACTTCCTCCATTAAAAATCAATTGATCGATGCAGAGCGATATAAATTTCATCATGCATTTAACAAGTTAAGAGGACTCAAATCATCAACCACACCCCGAGCTCTATAAAGGGGTGTTGTCGCCCTCAAAATTCCCCTCTTTTGAAGTCAAGTTTTGAAAATTTTGAGTCAATACCGTGGAGTAATCCATGCTTTTGCTTGAAAATATTTTCCTTCATTCGGATGTCATTGTCAATCCTTCTCTTTGGTTATGGATTGCATAGAGCCTGGTATTGTTTGCAGTTTTTCATTCCATGGAGAACAATTTAAAATTCGGTGTAAAGGTGGGGTTTTCCTTTTATTTTTATTTTTCCACAGTCGTGAACGATGGGCATATCTTCCTTGTCAATTTTACCCCAACATCCACGGGTAGTACGTGGACATCTCTGATTAGATGCGGCGTGGCCATGTTTCAAGCGAGCGCGAAACCTCCACACGTCCAAATGATGCAACTCTAAGGGCAAGGCCCAAGGGATAGTCCTCAAATAAGCGTAGGCTTTCCATGTGTCCCAGTCCAAAATGAAGACAGAACAAGCCCGAATCAGCTAAGTATGGGAGGTTCAACGGACGACACCACATGTCTCATCGACACAACTTCAAGGGTCGAGGCCAAAGGTGGTTCCCCAAACTTGCGCCAACTCTCCATGTGTCCCAAGTCTGAAAAGGGGATAGAGTCGGTCATTTAATCAACTAAGTATGAGAGGGTCGGCGGAAGCCTCCATGTGCCTCAACGGTGTAATTTGTAAGTGAGACCAAAGGGCCAGTCTCCAAATGAGCGCCAACTCGCCACGTGGTCAGAGTTAAAGGAGAGTCCAGGACCGGCGGAAGGAGCCATGCATCAACTCGACACCCTTTCAAGGGGTGAATCCAAAGTAGAAACTCAAATGAGCACCAACTCTCCACGTGTCTAGGGTCCCACACAAGTCAAGTGGGCAGCAAGCCCAAATCGACTAAGTATAAAAGAACCGGTGGAAGTCTCCACGTGTCTCTTCAATGTAACTTCAAAGGAAGAATCAAGAGTGGGTCCCCAAGTGTGTGCGGGCTTGCCACATGGTCATAGTCAAAGAGGGGGCAGAGCCGGCCGTTGAATTAGCTAAGTATAGAAGGGTTTACGAAGCATCCACGTGTTAGCTTAGCGTAACTTCAAAGGAAAAATCCGGAGGCAGGTCCCAAATGTGCTTTGAGCCTCCACATGTCCAATGTCAGACATATGGCTCCGCCAAATGAAAGGCACTTAGTCAAAAGCACAAAAATAATGAACTCGCCCATAAAGGGACATGTGGTCACGTTTCAAGCGAAGGCGGAAAGGTGGGCCCCTTTTGTGTTTTGATGCTTTGAAAATTCAAAGCGGGAAAGCGGGCCATCAAAGCAATTTGGGAATTTTGGCTTTGTTTCCATAAAGAGCTTAAAGTTATAAAGTGACCCACGGCCCGCCCATGCCAAGGGATAAAGTCAAATGTTGAGCCCGCATTGAAAGTCAAAGCGGGAGGCAAGTTGGCGGAGAAATTTGAGTTTTTGAGCCCGCATTGAAAAGAGGTAAAATTACAAAAGTGAGCCATGACTCCATTGCCACTCAAGTGAAGCCACATGTCAAGCTTATATCAAAAGCGGGTGGGTGGGCCAAAATGCTCAAGTGTCATTTCTCTAAAAGGCACAAAATACAAAAGGCATCCTCAAGTCCGCTTCAGTTTAAATCTCTCCCACATGGACAACTCAAATTCAAAGTTTGCAAAGGCCAAATGAACATCTATGATTTAATGCATATGGTTTTTTCGCAGCATGGAAATCATTTTTTTCGAGGCATTAAAGAGGTTCAAACGTCGCTTCTTGAATCAATTTCATCATTTTTAACCAAATGTAACCATTCTTGGAAGCTATTTAATGGCTTCTCCACGTCATTGTTAGGGTTGGATCCTAGTACTTTGTAGATGTAATAGATTTGAAGTAATCAATACAAATTTTTCCCTTTTCTTCCTCTGCTATTCTTTCTTTCCTTGTCTGAAAATTTGTGAATCATCCATCTTTTATGATAAGAAACTTTGTGTTCTTGTTTATATGATTTCGGAACTTTGTGTCTATGGAATCATATTGGTTATGAAAGTGAATGATTCTATTTTGCATCTCCTTAGTTCAATACGTATAAGGTTATACTCTGCTATCTATATTTCTTGAAGGTATTGTTATGTTCTTCCTCTCTCATCTCCTTAATTCTTCCATTCTTTCGTATTGATGATCTTTGGGCATAAAACATTTCAAAGTATCAGGAATCCACACTTTGAAAGTTGTACATTTGTATATAAGTTTTGTTGTTTGCTTTCAATAAGGGAACCTCTCCCATTAAAGAGGAGGGACTTGCTGTCCCCTGACTATGGTTTGTTAAAGTTCCATTTAAAAACCCAACAATTTTTGGCGACTCTAACGGGGATTTCGTTTCAAATGGATCCCTTTCTAAAAGAACAACTTCAAGATCATTTTTGGTCTAGCGACTCTACGGTATACATGTGGGAAGAAAGATCTCGGGGTTGAGGATTCCCATTTTCAACTTTTGGAGCAACAAAACTTCTCTCTTCCAGCAAGAAGGAACAGAGGAACTCGTTCTACAAGCACACCTCCTATTAAAAATAGAAATTCCAAGGATAGCATTCCTCAGAACATCTCAGTCCTAATCTTCGTGCTTTGATACTTGTTGGTGTTTCAATTCCCCTTCAGTCAATTTTTCCAAAGATGGAAGCCCCTTTGCCTTGGGGACAACAAGTTGGGCCTCTTGCTCTTCCTCAACCATTGCATGAGTTACCTAGGGGTAACAGAAATTTTTTCCCAAGTTCCGGGTGATGGGAAAGTTCATCCAGATGAACACATTGTAGCCTTCATTGTTGCATGTGGGATTCTTAGGGTTGAACATGAAGATGTCTTTGTCAAGATTTTTGTGGAGACATTGCAGGACAATGTTGTTGATTGGTTTTATCATCTTCCTGTTGGGATGATCACTAATTGGAATACCATGAAAACTCAGTTTGAGCAACATTTCAAACTTGTTGAAGATGTGCATGCTCTATTAGCTCAAATTTCTCATATCAAGAAGGAACCATTTGAGCCCATGAGGGATTTTGTGGCTAAATTCAACAAGCTAATTCATAAAATTCCACAGAACACTCATCCAGTGGATCAAATTCAAAAGTGCTTCTTCCTCAATGCTCAACTACCCGAGGTGAGTTATGCACTAAGGAGAGATAACCTTGCAACTCTGGATGTTGATCAACATTTGGCTATCAATGTTGAGGATGATTTAATCATGTCTGGTAAACTGAAAAGAGAATCCTCCAAATCTAAAGCTTCTTCTTCTTCCTCTTCCCCTGGAGCTAATTCTGATCAGTTAGTACAGAAGCTTGCAAATGATCTCATTGCTATCAAGAAACAATTGGCTCAACATACCCCTTACCAAGATGTTCCAAGGAAGAATTTTCAGCCAAGAACCATCTTCCTTATTCTCAGACCAAATTGGCTATTGAAGGCCCACCCATCAAGGTTCCGGTCAATGTAACTTGTGAAGTTGAAGAACCTAATGATGAGGAGTTTAATGAACTCTGTGAAGAACCAGAAGAAGAGGTTGATGAAGAACTAGAGGAGCTTGGTGGATCTCAAGTTCATTTCCTCACCATTGAAGGTATGGATGATGAAGATGAATATGATGAAAGAGTGGCAGATATGAATAGTGAGTCATATGCTGTTATGACTCGGGAGAAAATGAACAGAAAAGAAAAAGTGGTGCAGCTTGCTAAGAAGTCCAAGGAGTTTCCTATAACTATTCCAGTGGTTGCAAGAAGAGGAGCTCCTATTCCCACTGCCTCCACACAAAAGGTGAGTAATGCTAATCCTCCTCCTTCTTCTTCTATTTCCAAAACTTCTTGTCCTTCAAATCCTAAAACTGATAGATCAAAAGTCTCTCAAGTTCCTAGTAATGATGCCCCATCTACCTCTGGATCTTTTGATATCATTGATCACCTCAAAAAGACTAAAATCCAAATTTCAGAGGCAGAGTTTTACCAAACCCACCCAAAAGATTTTGCTAAAATGGTAAACTTTGTCAATTCCAAATCTAAAGCCTCATCAATACTTCTAAAGATATTTTTCCCACTCCCTCTTCCTCACCTCAATCAAGCCTTGTGGCTGCAGTCACTTCCCTTAATGAGAAAATTGAAGCATTCTATGTGACTCTTCTCATAGCTGGCCATAAACTCAGTAATTGTTTTATAGAATTAGGAGCATCAAACAATGTAATGCCTACAAAAGTAGCTCATGCTTTGGGCCTGACTCTAACACGTGCCTTTAGTTCCTGCTATTCCATGGAGAGTAGGAAAGTGCCTTTGGCTGGAAGAATTAAATGTGCACAAGTAGCTTTTGCTGCTTTTCCAAAGAAAAGGGTCTTAGCCACCATTTTGGTATTTAATATTCCTCCCTCATATGGAATGTTGCTGAGTAGAAATTTCTGTAAAGAGGTAGGAGGTGAAATTCAGATGGATCGGTCACATGTTTTGATCCCGGTCAATGGAAAAATGAATAAGCTGCTACCTGAGAAACAAATTGAATACATTGTGCAAAATACTGATGATCCAAAAGTATAGATACTCTATGAAGATATAGGGCATGGTAACTACATGATCATGTCACAAGATGAGGCAAAACTTCCTAAGGGAGTGATTCATGACCCCAATGGAATTTGGACTCTGGAGTTTGATGGAAGTTGCTCTTCAACTGGTTCTGGAGCTGGAGTGGTGTTGACCTCTCCAAAAGGGAACATTCATCCTTTTTCTTTCAATATTTGTTTTGAAAATACAAACAATACAAGCTGAATATGAGGCACTCATACTTGGATTGAACATGGCAAAAGAAATGGGAGTGAAGAATCTTTGTGCTCGTGGTGATGCAGAGCTGATTGTGAAACAAGTTAGAGATCTTTTTCAAGTGAAGAATATAAGATTAAAACATTATAGAAATCTTGTCTGGGATTCCATTGAGTTTCTTGATGCTTTCTCCATTGAAGTTGTGCCAAGAGAAAGGAACACTAGAGCTGATTCTCTAGCGGTCTCAGGCTCTCTATTGATTCCTCACCCAGATTTCTCTCAGGATAAATTTACCATTGAAATGATTCATAGGCCCAATGTACCAAATAATGCAAGCAACTGGCAAGTTTTCAATGATGATCAACATTTTCTCTCTTTCTTGGAGCTTAAGGATAACTTTGACTAGTTGTATTTTGAAGGAAGTGAGACTTTTCCTAGAGAGTGTGTATCCTCTAATGAAGGAGATATCAAGGAAGAGATGGATAAATATGGCTACATCAAAATGGAAGGTAACAAGATCCCTAAAGGGCTGGTGAGTTTGGAAGATTTGTTTGATAAGCATGCCATGTACATTAAGTCTAAAGCTTCCCAAGGAGCTCGGCAGTTTGCTGAATGTGAAAAGATTAATATTGGGAGTCTTGATGAACCCAATATGGTGAACATTGGAAAATGTTGCACTCAAGAGGAGAAGAAGAAGGCAGTAAATCTACTAAAAAGGTATGTTGATGTTCTTGCCTATTCATATGATGATCTTAAGGCTTTCCAACCAAAGGAGATGCAACACTTTATCCCTCTGAAACCTGGGATCAAACCTTTCAAGCAGAAACAAAGGCAATACAATCCCAAGGTTGTTAACACTATTTTTCAAGAGATCCAGAAGTTGCTAAAGGCAAAGATCATCTTCCCTATACATCATTCAACATGGATTTCCAACATTGTTCCTGTCAGGAAGAAGAATGGTGAGATTTGCATCTATGTGGATTTCAGAATTTGAATTAGGCCTCTCTGAAGGACAACTATCCTCTTCCCATGATGGATTAAGTTTTGCAAGCTGTCACAGGCTCTAAGATGTTGTCTATGCTTGATGGATTCTTTGGATACAATCAAGTGGAAGTCAGTACCCCAGATCAACACAAAACTACTTTCACTACTCCTTGGGGCACCTTTGCCTACAAGAGAATGCCTTTTGGTCTTATCAATGCTAGTGCCACCTTTTAGAGGGCAATGGACTTGGATTTTGGTAGTCTAAAGGGAAAGTGTGTTGTAGTGTACCTTGATGATTTGATGGTTTTCTCCAAAACAAGGGAAAATCACTTTCAACATCTTGAAGCAGTCCTCCAGAAATGCAGAGAACATGGAGTTTCTCTCAATCCAAAGAAGTATGTCTTTTGTGTCACTAAAGGCAAGTTGCTGGGGCATATTGTCTCCAAAGAAGGAATTAAGATAGATCCAAAAGAGTTCAAGCAATCCAACAAATTCCTCTTCCCACAAGAAAAAAGGGGGTTCACTCTTTCTTTGGTAAGATAAACTTCCTGAGGAGATTCATTCCTGATTTTGCAGAACTGACTATGAGCATTGCTCACATGATGAAAGGAAAGAAAAAATTTGGTTGGAATTCTAAGGGTAAGGAAGCATTTTAAGGTATCAAGAAAGCCATTGCTAAAACTCCCATCTTAGCATGTCCTGATTTTAGCAAGGATTTTATCATCTATTGCTATGATACAGAGAATACATTGGTTGTTGTGCTAACTTAGAAGAATTATGAGTATCATGAACTTCCAATTGCCTTCATGAGCTATGTTCTAAAAGCTCATGAATTGAAATATACTATGATGGAGAAACATACTTTTGCAGTGGTCAAAGTCATCAAGTAATTTCATTTTTATGTTCTTAATTCTCACTTTGTTGTGCTTGTACATATCAACAAACAAGTCTATTCTTACACAATAGGAATTTGGAACTAAGAGAGGAAATTGGGTAGCAAAAGTCCAATAATATGACCTTGATATCGAGCCAACTAGGCTGAGTCCTGGGGTAAAGGCTTGTGTGAGATTATTGCTAAAGGAGTTGATGCAAAATTGTCCAAAGAAGTAGTTGATGTTCCTGTTGTCCTCTTCCTCAGTTCAACAGATGAATGGTATGTTGATATTGCACATTTTCTTACTTATGGAGAGTGTCCATCTCACTTGAGTGCCAAGGAAAAGAGTGCTATTAAGCTAAGGTATGCACAGTATGTATTATGGGAGAATGCTTTGTTCAAACGAGGCATAGATGGAAGATTCTTGAAGTGTGTGGACAAAGAGCAACAAAAGAAGTTGTTCTCAAATTTTCATGATCAGGCTTGTGGAGGCCATTTCTCTTATGCTGTCACTGCCCATAAAATCCTTTGTGTTGGGTACTATTGGCCTACATTGTTCAGAGATGCATCAAAACGAATAGGTAAGTGTGAAGCTTGTCAGACCTTTGTTGGGAGACCTAAGTTGGTTGCTTTGCCACTAAAGCCAGTTGTGATTGATGAGCCTTTTCAACAATCGGGATTGGATTTCATTAGAAATCTTAACCCACCTTCCAAAGGTTGGACATACCAACATGCTAATCTGCTTCTGAGACTGCACTTCTTACGAAGTGGGTAGAGGCTATTCCAGTCAAAAGCACTACTTCGAGGTGGTGTGTAATTTCATTAAAGAGAACATCTTGATAAGGTTTGGGGTACCAAGCAAGATTGTGACTAATAATGGTTCAAATTTTTCTTCTTCTGAGATGATGGATTTCTACGCTATGGTTATGGAATTTCCCTTGCTCATTCTTCAGACTACTACCCCCAAGGGAATGGACAAGCAAAATCAACAAATAAGAATCTAGCAACCATCGTTCGGAAGTTGGTCAATGACTCTCAAAGGAATTAGCACAAGAAGCTCTATAATTCTCTCTGAGAACATATGATTACACCCAAAAGAGCAATTGGGATGTCTCCATTTCAAGTGGTGTATGGTGTTGAAGCTCAATTGCCAATAACAGTGGAATTACCACCTTGCATCTAATGAAGGCTATTGAAGATTCATTTTTTACCAGTTATTGGACAAGAGGATCATGTATCTCCGTGGGCTGGATGAAGAAAGGTTGCAAGTTTTTGATAGAATCTCATCTCATCAACTGAAGGTGAAAGCTTTCTTTGACAAGAAAGCTAGACTTAGAGATTTTCAAGTGGGTGACATTGTTCTGTTGTGGGACAAAAGACATGAACCTCGAGGAAGCCATGGTAAGTTTGATTCTCTTTGGCTTGGTTCTTTCAAGATTAGGCACTTTTCTCGAGAAAATTTGTTTTATTTGGATTAAATGGATGGATCTTCTCTCCCACTTCCTTATAATGGGTAGTATTTAAAGTTGTTCAAGTTCTAGGTGACTAGGCAAAACCTTTTGTATATTGTGTACAATGTTTTGGTTTTGGGTCGTTGCTTTATGTTTTGTTTCTATCTTTCCTTTTGGTTTGTTTCCCTTTCATGTGTTTTTTAAAATCTTCTATATTGGTTTTGTCGTTGACTCTATTTACCCAATGGATAAGGCAATGTGTCTCTACAAAGCTTTCCCAAAGTTTTTATATGGTTCTCGATCTTGCCTCATTCCTCTGTCAAGTCATCCCCAGAAAAGAGCCAGTTGTTGTCACCCTCAAAATTCCCCTCTTTTGAAGTCAATTTTTGAAAATTTTGAGTTAGTACCATGGAGTAATCTGTGCTTTTACTTGAAAATATTTTCCTTCATTCGGATGTCATTGTCAATCCTTCTCTTTGGTTGTGGATCGCATAGAGCACCACTTCATATTGTTTTCATTCCATGGAGAACAATTTAAAATTCGGGCATAAAGGTGGGGTTTTCCCTTTTATTTTTATTTTTCCACAATCCTGCAAGGGAAACGGTCCTAAAACCACTTCCTAGCAGTGGCAATAGTCCTATGACCACCGATTTGCTCTAGGGCGTCGGTCCGTCACTTTAGAACAGAAAATAATAATGGAACACAAATGGACACGAACTTGAAGTGCCCAGGTCGGGTCTCTTCCCTTCCATGCCCTTTCACATCCTCCAGTGCATGGGAGGACATGGGAAGGCCTATAAATGTATGAAAGGAGAAAGGAATGGGCATTCGAAGATTCAGAGAGATCGAGAAGCAGAGTTTAATGAGAGTAGTGAGCAAGATCTTCAAGTGTTAGAATGGAATTGTAGGAGCAAGGTGTAGAAACAGAGCAAACAAGTAATTGGAGAGAAGGTTTACATTGTTGCTTCTTTTCATACTTATTATAATCTGTAATTGTCTATATTAGACCAATAAAAGTGGGAAGAAAGAGTAGTTGCCCTTCCCGATTGGTTTTCCTCCATTGGAGGTTTCCAGGATAAAATTATTGGTGTTGAAGTTTTGAATTCTTTCCTTCTCTGTTATTTCCTTTCTATAACACTAGATAATCAGTCATGAAGCTCTAATTTTCCAAGCAAATATGTCATTTTCCAAAGTTGAAAATAGAACAACATAATTGTGTGATTCGTAGAGTTCCAAAGTAGAAGTTTATAGATCATTTTGGTATCAGAGCTGATTATATATCCAGGACTGTGGTATTCGAATCTTTCTTATGATTTTTTATGACAGTGACAAGGTCCAAAGGTGAAGAAGTTTTACCTTGTGAGCCAAATATTTCTATGAAGAGGTGGAAATAGAGAGTTCGAGATCAAATGGAGGAAGAGAACTTGGTCCGTAGAGTCAAGATGCTAGAGACCATGATGGATAGATTGCATAGGAAACAAGAAGAGCTTTCAGATCTGTAAAAGATGGCTTTAATTAAGCAAGATTCCATGGACTCGGTGGTTCGAGCACTAGCCAAAAATTCAGTATCGGAAAGAGCCATGAAGAGGAAGAATGGGAAGAGCGTGAAGAGAGACGCCAATTGTAAGTGAGAAGGTAAAATCTGCACATACACCTTTTAAAGTTGAAACGAAAGTGGAAATAAATAATTTTGAAGGACAAGTAGATGCAAAATTACTGGATAAATGGCTAAAATAGTTGGAAGTCTACTTTAGTGTGCATAATGTCACTGAGGCACAAAGGATCACCTTTGCACGTCTCAAAATGGAAGGTCATGCTCTGGTTTGGTGGGAAACCCATCTAGCCACTTGTGAAAAGAAGAAACATCCTATTGTTAGTACTTGGAAAGGTTTTAAAGAATTGATTAGAGCTAACTTCTATCCTATTGGCCATAAGACTGACATGATGATTAAGTGGTAGTACTTTAGACGTAAGGCAACGGTCAAAGCGTGCAAGACTACACTATGGAATTTCGGAGACAAGCCATGTTGCTTAATATGGACTTGGAGGATGAGGACATTCTGACCAAGTATTTGGGAGGACTTCACACTCACCTTCGGAGGAAGGTAATCTCCACGAAGCCCAAGGATCTCAATGAAGCTTGTATACAAGCATACTACATTGATGACAAGAAGAAGCAAGGAGAAATAGAGCCAAAGGGAGACTAGTCAACATAACATCGGACAAAGAACAAGGGAAGACAAGTAGCAGAGGTAAATGGAAAGGTAAACATGCCTACTACTTTGCATACTTGTAAAGATCCTAAGAATTTCTATAAGAATTGTGATGTAAATGGACATATTGACGCCACATGTTGGAAGTTGCATCCAAAATTGCACCCAAAGCACCGAACCAAGGATTCCAAGAAATCCATGGCCACTGTGAAGACAAAAGAGAGGTGGAGATTGAGGATGATTTGAATGTAGACGAGAGGTTGGGATGTATGGCCACTAACATGTACGGGGCAACAAAAGAAGAAGAGATGAGTAAGCTATTTCAAATCAGAATCCAAATCAAGAAGACTAAGGTAAACGCTTTAGTAGATTCTGGTTCTTAGTCAAATTTGATTTCTGATGCGGTTGTAGGACAACTTGGTCTAGAGACTTACGCACATCCACATCCATACCCACTGGGATGGGTGAAGAAGGGTGTAGAAATACAAGTTACAAGGAAGTGTAAGTTTCAGTTTGGGATAAATACCTAATACATAGATGTATTAGAGGTTGATATTATTGCACTTGATGCTTTTGACGTTTTCTTGAGTTCTTACTTGTATGCCGGGATGTTGTGTTCACAAGGAGGGAGAACCAAAGTCAGATGGGTTAAGGATGGATTCAGGCTTTAACATTCGGGCATGCCAAAGCAAATCAAAGAAGGCCATGGTAAGTGCCAACTAAGCACTAAGACTTATTCAGGAAATCATCAATTTTGTTTGCTTTCATTGGAAGAAAAACAAAATGGGCGTGAGAGCACGGATATTTCTGACCAAAGGATGGAGAATTTGGATAGCACTTGTCAATTTTTACAGAAGAAGACACTACAAGACCTGCTCATTCAAGAGGCAAAACAAACTTCCGCTATGCAATCACCGTATCTACCTACGGATTCACTGGACCTAACCATGGGGCAACAAGAAGAAGAGTAGATATAATGAATGATGGTGACTATAACAACAACGTACTTGGAGGGGATTCGGCCAATCCATCTCAAGAGACAAAGACAAGTAAGAAGGACTAAACCACTACAATATGGGACCTTCGCCATACTTGAGCAGGTTGGAGAAGAAACCTTTAGGCCATACTTCATGCAAATGCATGCATATAGCGGAGTTGCAAGAGCTCGTAATCACTAACACCATCTATGCATGAAAAAGAAGGAAAGATACATAAGTTATCTTCCAAAGAGGATTGTACTCGAGGAAACTCGGAGGAGGATGTAGCATTGGAGCAACAAACCAGAGATCCACAGGAGCCTTGGTAGGTTGGATAAGAGAAGACACCAAGGCAGACCCAGTGGTACTCGAATGAGCACGAGAGGGAGTTGATTCCTCTACCACTCCCCCACTAAGATTTTGTGGGACCAAAATCCTCCTAAGTAGGGGAGGTATGATCCATAGGGATCTAGAAAAACACACCACTTCATCAGTTCCATCAGCACTAAGAAGGAGAAATAAGAAAAATGAGGTAAATGGAGGTTTTGGAAGGAACCGCCGCTCTGTCAGAGCGGCGGTTTGTTGTCGCCGCTGCAGGGCGGCGGTCCTAAAACGCTTGCCAAGCCCAGTAGCGGTCCTAAGACCGTCTTGCCGCTTTCAGGTGGCGGTCCTGTCACTTTAGAACAGAAAAATAAGAACGAAACACGAATGGACACGAACTTGAAGTGCCCAATCTGTGTCTCTTCCCTTCCATACCCTTTCACATCCTCCAAAGGCATGGGAGGACACATGAAGGCCTATAAATGCATGAAAGGAGCAAGGAATGGGCATTTGAAGATTTAGAGAGATCGAGAAGCGAGTTTAGTGAGAGCAGTGAACAAGATCTTGATCTTTGGAATGGAATTGTAGGCAAGGTGTGTAAAAACAGAGCAAGCAAGTAATTGGAGAGAAGGTTTACATTGTTGCTTCTTTTCATACTTATTGTAATATGTAATTGTCTATATTAGACCAATAAAAGTGGGAAGAAAGAGCAATTGCCCTTCTCGACTGGTTTTCCTCCATTGGAGGTTTCAAGATAAATTTGTTGGTGTTGAAGTTTTGAATTCTTTCCTTCTCTGCAATTTCCTTTCTATAACACTAGATAATCAGTCATGAAGCTCTAATTTTCCAAGCAAATATGTCATTTTCCAAAGTTGAAAATAGAACAACATAATTGTGTGATTCGTAGAGTTCCAAAGTAGAAGTTTACGATCAAGAACAAGTTTTTTTTTTTTTCAAAATCCCTTTACCTTCATCATGGTGTGGTGTAAATTTCACAACCTAACTCACAATGCTCTTCCTGCAATCCCTATTTCCTCCTTTCTAGCTTCTTGGCCTCTACTAGCCCTATTTCACCCATTATCCTTCATACCTTCCCATGCATGTGGTTTCAAAACACAAACAAGGCATATTTGGCTACCCATTTAAACCTTCCCCATGTATGCAAAGTTTCATAATTGGATTCAACATTTTAACCTACTTCCTTTATAATATGCCCTCCTTAATTAAGCCTAGATCAGTATTAGACTACCCTTCTACTTAGCTGTCATCAATACCTATATATTATACTAATGAAAACTCAAAATTCATTTTGAATATGTTTAAGGACCATCTTCTACAGAGGTTTCTACCAATTTTCATACCTAGACTCAACATTTTAAGGTTTTAAACTAATTTTTCTCTCAAAACCCCAACCGACACTATGTCTAACCCGAGAAGGGTAAATTCCCTATAAAACGAATTGTCTTTGTTTTCAAGGCTTGAGATTGGATCTTGGGGTTTGTTTTAACCTCCACTAAAGGTATTTCCTACCAAGTAACTCATGACAACAAGTATAATATCCACAACCAAGTGAAAGCTTTCCCGCATGCATGTTTAGAACAAGGTATTGAAACCCTCAAGTCTTAATATTGAAGTAACAAAGACTTCTTTTGATTTAGATTATTACTCTTGCTACAAATCCAACTCTCCAAACTTTTCCTGTAGATTTGCATGCATTGTATTATATTTGATAAGTCCACTCTAAGGATGCTCTCATCCAACCTCCATGTTACACTAGGCTCTAATCACCATATAGGTCGAGGGAGACTTCTCTTCTAAAACAATCTGCACCTCGAAGATTGCTTCTTTCATTCATTCGCCTTAGTGCTTCTTCATAATTGAAAAGAAAATGACTTCATAACATGATTGTAGATATAAAGAGATTTATAACACATGGAAGAATATAATTTACTTTTAGATATTTCCTCTTAAATATACATCCGTATTAATTTTTATGCGACTTTGAATTTGTAGTAGTTATACTTGGCACTCTCTACCTAGTGCCTACTTTACATTGTACTCTTATTGAAAAAAACATTAATTTCATTATTGTTACTATCATTATTAAATGCGAGACGAGGGGTGACTTGAAATCCTCGGCCACCTCGGCCGCGCCCACGTTCGAGGTGATCTACAACTTCCGGAATTAAAAAATAGGGAAAAAAACTCAACGCAAAAGTCAATCTATTTAAACAAATAATATAAATTTGTTTTTATATTGAGAATAAAAATAGGTTCGTTCACCCGGTGTCTCGTATTTTCCATCAGATTTGTTAGGTGGAGGCGTCTTCTGCTGAAAATTCCACCGCATTCTTAAATATGGCGCGACCCATCCTTCTTGACCGATTTCCCCATTGCTCAGCAAATCACATCACCCTGCCCCTCCAACACGCTCTGCGGAAGACTAGTATTTACAAAATTCCACATAAGAAGAGGAGGAGAAGAGCGGAAGAAAATTAGAGGAAGCATAGTAATGGAGGGGTCGGGCCATGCTTTGTTTTGAAGCGTAAGCGTATTTCACTCTCACTTACGTTACATGCTTCTCTATAAAGCCACACAGTTGCTCTTTTTCAGGAGAAACACGAAAGATTTTGCTGTGTGGATGTTTTTTCAACTGCCGTTCTCGTCTTTGGGTAGGTGTACTTTTGGGCTATATCCCTTCAAAGAATTTTATGAAATTTCATTTCATTCCTTCTTCTTAGACTTATTTGTTTGGAAATATTAATATGATCCCAAATTATTTGTTCCTTTGGCGTTCATACGAGTTATAGCTGTAACTTCCATGAAAAAATCTCTCTTTAATATTCGCCGTTCCGTTTTAAGAATTTCTTGCTTCGTATCCAAATCCAGTTTTTAAAAGAACGGTGATGTGTCCCAGGTGGGTTTTGAGAACGTCAAGAATTTGTTAAGCTAGTGACAGAATTGACAATGGACGAAAACGTACTTGGCACAAGAATTTTGGTGGCAGTCCTGCTGCTGCTGATGGGGAGAGGGGCTTTAGGCCGGTTTGTTGTTGAGAAGAACAGTATACTTGTGATATCTCCAGATTCGCTCAAAGGAAAGAAGGACAGTGCTATTGGGAATTTTGGAGTTCCAGAGTATGGAGGGACTATGGTTGGGAATGTGATATATCCAGAGAAAGGAACATCTGCCTGCACTTCCTTTGAAGAGTTGGGGGTGACTTTCAAGGATTCTAAATCCCCTGCAAGTCCTCTTATTCTTCTGGTTGATCGGGGAGGTAATTTTTCCTTTCTTGCCCTCTATTGCCTCTCCTTTTATGTCTATGATTATCTTACATGCGACAAGAGTTTTCCAAACATATATTTGTTAATTGGAACCAATGGCCCGGTTGAAATTATGCCCCGTTCGGTCTCAATAGATCATATGGATGCCCTTTTTCTGTTCCTTTTGTTTTTTGTATTATTCCCAAGTCCTAACCAAATAGCAAACAGGAAATTTCCTTGTCTGATATATTATTGACCCTTGTTGTTTTTCAACCCAAGACAGATGACAAGTAGGTGCATATGATGCCACAGCTATTAGTTAAACTTTAAACAGCTTATTCGCATTTTCCATGTTTATTATCTTATATCTTTATTTGTGATCTTGAAATTAGTGGAATTCTCTCTTTTTCTCTATTTGGCTATGGCAAAAGGCTCTGACTTGGTTCTTTCCTTTGAAGCAGATTGCTATTTTGCATTGAAGGCGTGGAATGCACAAAAACGGCGGCGGTGCTGCTGCTGTTCTTGTTGCAGATGATCGTGAGGAGCCTCTTATAACCATGGATTCTCCTGAAGAAGATAAGGCGTCTGATGATTACCTTGAAAAGATTTCAATTCCATCTGCTTTGATTGACAAGTCTTTTGGTGATGACTTGAAAAATACTTTGGGAAAGGGGGACAAGGTAACCATCAAGCTTGACTGGACTGAATCCATGCCTCATCCAGATGAGCGTGTAGAATATGAGCTTTGGACAAACAGCAATGATGAATGTGGAACCAAATGTGATTATCAGACAGACTTTGTGAGAAACTTCAGGGGCCACGCTCAAATACTGGAAAAGAGCGGATTCACTCAATTTACACCGCACTATATAACATGGTACTGCCCTGAAGCCTTTATTTTGAGTAAACAATGTGTATCACAATGCATCAATCATGGAAGGTATTGTGCTCCAGATCCAGATCAGGACTTGAGTGAAGGTTATGACGGAAAGGATGTTGTAATAGAAAATCTAAGGCAGCTTTGTGTCTTCAGAGTTGCTAATGAAAGTAATAAACCTTGGGTTTGGTGGGACTATGTTACAGACTTCCACGTAAGATGCCCTATGAAGGATAAAAATACAATAAAGACTGCGCTGAAGACGTCATCAAATCTTTAGGTCAGTTCGGGCTTAGATAAGGATTTAAATTTGAAAAAGAAAATGTCTGTCGTCATAATCCATTTGCTTGACTGGCACATCCCTGTTTGTCGATTTCTTGGCAGATTTGCCCATTGAGAAGGTCCAGAAATGCATGGGTGATCCACAAGCTGATGCAGAAAACCCTGTATTAAAGGCAGAACAAGATGTTCAGGTCAGTACTAATCTGTGCTAATTTCTTCTTGTATTAATCTGACTGGTTACTGATAAGCTGCATATAACATTGACATTTATTTTTGGTTAGGTTGGACAAGGCCCTCGTGGTGATGTAACTATCCTGCCAACTCTGGTCATTAACAATGTCCAGTACCGAGGTCTACTTTGCTCCATTCCTCTAATGCACTATTTTCAATTCCGTTGTCTGACTTAAGGAAATTTTACTTATATCATTATATGCATATTCTTCGATGCTTATTGTGTCATAGACTCATATATTATGCATGAATTAGTATCTCTTGTAACAGAATAATTAATACATATTCTGGTGTCCTTCATGTGTTGTCCTTTATCTGTACTAGTGTAAATTGTAACCGCTTATGTTCTAGATATTGTGTTCAATTTAGTCACGTTGTCATACGTATCTGGTGTATCAATTATAATAGCCTGTTTAGCTTCTATGTGGGTAAGGAAATCAAGTGGGAAGGGTTATTCTCATCTTATATTATTGATTTCTGAAAAGAAAAGTTTTCATATTCTGGTTGGATGACGGTCGAAAGAAATTGCGAATGAAGGAGAAACCTGAAAATTACATCTCTTGAGCTATGACAGGTACGTGGAAGGGCATGGCCTCTGGACATGGACGAGCCCTTTCATCGTGTTTTTGTCTCCCCTGTGAACAGGGGCTTCGGTGGTTAGTGACAGAGTTTGTTCAGGTTTTTCCGAGGAAGGTATTGTCCATGCTAGGAGGAATAGATCCCGGGATCGATCCCCATCCTTTTGCCCTTAAACTGTGAGGATTTGCTTGTTTCTGGCAGCAGGGAAGACCATTCGAAGGGGATTCGATGCTCATTGTGTCTAGATCAATTTGTGGCCCATTGCTGCATAGGGTTAGCTCTGCCTCTGGGGCTCGACCCTGCCCATGGCGACCAGGTTGTGATGGGCCTGGAGGGGGATTCTTTTAGGTCATCCTTCCCACCTCCACATTTTGGCTCGAGTATTGGAAATAAGGAGGTTGATGTCTCTGATGTATCTTCCACCCATAGCATTCAGTTTTTAACAACCCATCATTTAACCTACCTAAAACTTTAGATGACTGGCCACCACTGCCCTCCTTGGGGGCTGTTGACAACACTTGCAAAGATTTGGTTTTAAAACAGCCACAAAACTCTAAAATCTGCAATACACTGCACCATCAGCTGAACAAGAAAAGAATGAGTCTGTGTGGCCTACCATGTCTTTTGAGGCTACTTTCGTTGAAGTTGTAAAGGGAGTTTAGAGTGTGACAACTCTGGAACTCAGCTACTGGAGGATACTGAGCGAGCCCCAAGGTGAGAGGTCTGAGTCTACCCTCACCTATCAACTTGTACTGCCCACAACCGGGTGCTTGAGTAGGACATCAATTTTTTCCATGCTGATAATGAGTATCTTTAAAGCAGCATGCTTCTACAATCAAGGGTGTAATCCTTTATTTTCTACGAAAGATGCCATATGAAGACGCTTTTAATCGGTGGTGTGTGCTGAACTAAGAGGCCAAAGGGATTTCATTGAACTCATATTGGGGACTGGGATCAAAATATGTGTGCATGTTTTTTAACTCAGACTCCACAGCCTGACTTGTGTTACAGTTTGGAACATGGAAGTGGTAGTCTGGCATATGTCCAATCATGGTGGGCAGACTTTAACCCAGAGGATCATGGCCAGGCCCATTATCCGCTCTGGTTGGAGTTCCCTGCCTTGCCTGCCGATTTGCACCCCTTTGTAGATCTTTTTGTTGGACTATTCGCAAACTCCTCATCCCAAAAGGTTGACGGATTTTGTTTAGCTCAAACCCTCGGGTTTGTGTAGAGGTGGACTTGAAGCGGAAACTCCCCCTTGCATTTCGGTTTGCACTATAGATGGGATCTGACAACAGAAGGTTCGCTACCTCAATTTTTCGAATGCCTGCTTCACATGTCAAGCACAAGATCATCTTATCAGAGATTGCCCTCACCGTAAGCCCAAACAAGGTGAGATGGCTAGTGAAGAAGGGATCCCAGCCCTTTCCTCATCCAAAATTTGGAGACTGGGGGCTCACCTTCAGATCCAGATTTTGCTAGCAGGGGATTCAACGGATCTGCTTTGGGTGGTTCAAATTTTGTCTTCTCATGACATATGGGTGGAGGTAACTTGACCTCTGGTGGCTCAGGTTCTAGTGTAGGATATACAGGTGGTTCAGCCTTTGGTAGAGGTTTGATTTGTTGAATTCTTCCAGAGGTTCTGGGGATCAGCCTTGGACCAATAGTTTTTCATTGGAGGTGGGCCCATCCTAGAGCTCTTCGACCCTCTGGTAATGATTCTAATGGTATGGAGATTAAGTCCGGTTGGCAAGTTAAGAGAAACAAGCGGAAAGTTGCTTCTTCACCTGCTTGCGTGGACAAAGGCGAGGGAGTACTTATAGCCCCATAGCACATATGAAGTCATACAAGGATATTGTTAGGAATTATTTATTAGTGCTCCATGTCAATGGATTAGTAATATCATTTGTATGGATTAGTTAAATGTTGTTGTTAGAATATCTATGTAAATGAGTTGTTATTATACAACCCATATAAGATTTATGTGAATAGTGGTGGTTATAACCACACATGTAGAATAGTGTTTGTGAGAGATAATAGGGGAGATTGTTGGGTTTGTTAATAGTTTGAACTCCTTAATTACAGGAGTTACATTCTTATATATATGTATGAGTGTGTGAAGAAATACAATGAACAATTAGAGAGTTTTATTGTATGTTTAATTTTGTTCAATCTGTATCCAAATTTACATTTGGTATTAGAGCAGGAGAGTGAGTAGAGCCCAAGGAAGTATGGAGTTTTGACTCTGGCCAAGGGGCAGCTCTGTTGTACTTGTATCAGTCCCATAGAAACTCTGCGTAGAAAATCCTTTCGTACCAACGTGCTAACTTACTCCGTGCATTATTCATTACTAATCCAAGCTTATGAGAGTGCCTACTTTCTGACAATTAGATCACTGTGTGCATATATCAATTCTGACATGCAGAACGTTTGATAAGAAGAAAGTGGAGACATTTACATCTGGACCCATGAGTAAAAAGTGACTTCATGTAAAGGAGTTGGTATAGTGCTTTCGAGGCATCCGAAATCTGCATTGACGGATTGTGGCTTCATATTCATTTCTTGCTGCATAAGGAAAGGAGTGGCACTACTTCAGTGCATGGTGGAGCTCAAAAGGCATCTATGAAGACGCTCAAGGCATGGAGTGCCCAACCCTTCATAAAGCACCATCTTCCATGCTTCAATAAACTTCCAACAAGCTTGGAGCAGTTATATCAATGCAAATACAAACAAAACTCAGCAAAAATCTTGGTATTCTGCGGCAAAACTAAAGAGAGGCGCACTACAACGCCTGCCATTGGGACGACTTGTTTATTGATTGGAAGAGAAGCGCATGGATCTCTTTGGTCAGATCCTCTCTTCCTTGAACGCGAGTTTTGAGCATTATTGTTGGATGGCGTGGAGATTATATCAAATCTAATGCGTGGGATGCGTTGACACAATAGTGATCTTTGTATGTTATTAATTTTACCTATTTATGTTTTTAGTTTTTAGTAAAATATGAAGATCACTATTGTGTATAATTTTTAAGATACTTTTTAGATTAATGATTTGTTTATATATATAGTTTTGTGTCGGTTATTATATTCTTTATATGTTCAAAAACCCCAAGTGTCAAATTGAAACTTTAATTGGATTTTGTTAAAATCTTTAAGCCTCATATTTTCGTTGGCCCAAATAAAATATCATTTTGTCATCCGAGTCAAATGCATATTTGAGTTCGAGTCAAAGTTTGTGTATTGTCCATAAATAAGAGTCAAGTTCAATTTCCTATTGAGTTAGTATCCATAGTAGGTCGTTGTTTTGCGTTGTCAAAGTTTCAAAATGGACAAGTTGAATCGAATTGAAAATTTTGAAGGCAAAGACTTCCATACCTGCAAGTTCGAACCCAATTGTTATTAAATGATAATGATTTGTGGGAAATTGTTGATGGTAAATTACCAAAACCAAAAGATTCAGATGAAATAGTCAAGTAGGAATCTAGAGATCAAAAAACAATAACTATTAGTCTAGGGTTGTTTGATGCCTACCTACATTATATAAACCTTTCAAAGAATTCAAATTATATCTTGACGACATTGAACAAATTGTTTGGATCACGAGCAGGAAGTGCAACAATGGCCCCGAAGCGTAGTTATTCGGGCTTAAGATGGAAGAAGGTGACAATATGGTTCAACACATCAATAAGTTTTGTTCTATTTTAAATTAGTTAGTTGGAATAAAAGTTGATGTGCATGATGATGATGCAAAAGCCGTATTGCTAAATAGCATGCCACCTAGCTATTCTAACATGGTCTTCACATTGAGTAAAATAAATCCTAGTTTAGAAGATTTGATTTCTTCTCTAATAGAGGAAGAAAATAGAACTAAGAAAATTGATCTAGAGGAAAGTGCGATGTATAGAAAACATGATAGATCATATGCTAAAAGGAGATCCAAATCTTCTTTTAAGTAGGGATCAACTTCCAAAGATACAAAGAAACGATTCATTTGTTACTATTGCAAACAATCTGGTCACTTGTCTATAAACTGTAAGAAAAGAGCACAAGATTTACTTGATGGAAAACTACAAGAAAATGCCATGGCCATTAATGAAGAAGAGGAGAATGAAGAGGAAGCAAATACTACTCACATAAAATCTAAGTGATGAAGAATATCTCTATTAGATGATTTTCTATTAGAGGATGGAGGCAACGGAGTTAGGAAGAAATTCAACGTTGTCTCGCAAGCCACTAATAACGGACCACACAATGATTTGGTGGCATGTTTAGTTATGTGTGCTTTCAGCTTGTTTTGTGTGGTATAATTGAAAATAAAGACAAAAGTGTATTCTTGTTCACATGATGAAAAAATGTAGTAGGAAATCTAAAGCACAATGTATTACAACATCATGATACTTGAAGAGGATGAACAAATGTGTGTCCCTGTTCATACCTAGGTTAGTGGTCATCCTGTGAAAACCATTTGTGAAGGTTGAACAAATGTAGAATTCTTGTTTGTGGTTCCCATACTAGGTTTCCCAACAAGGTCATGGTTGATGAGTTCTTTCTCTACTTTCAGTTCGAGTTGTGGACCAAGATCATGAGCAAGCAGAGGTGACAAGCTGCAAAAGAAGTGTGATTGTTTTTCACCATGTTCGCACTATGGGGGAATGTTAGGAATTATTTATTAGTGCTTCATGTCAACGGATTAGTAATATCTTTTGTATGGATTAGTTAAATATTATTGTTAGAATATCTATGTAAATGAGTTATTATACAACTCATATAAGATTTACTTGAATAGTGGCTGTTATAACCACACACGTAGAATAGTGTTTGCGAAAGATAACAAGGAGATTGTGGGGTTTGTTAATAGTTTGAACTCCTTATTTATAGGAGTTACTTTCTTATATATATGTATGAGTGTGTGAAGAAATATTATGAATGATTAGAGAGTTTTATTGACGTTTAGTTTTGCTTAGTTTGTATCTAAATTTACAGATGCGATGATTCACTCTCTAGAGTGTCTTGTCCTAAGTTTTGAGATGGACGATCAGTTTGGTAGCCTTGGACTTTTCTTCCATTAGAATGAAGCTTTCTCTTTTGTCTTTGGAATGTGCGCGGAATGACGATACCCAATCGTAAGCGCAGTTTGTGCATGGTCTTTTGCGGGGTTTAGATTGGATGTGGTTTTCCTCCGAAAGTCAAATCTATTGGTTTTAAGCCTAGAAATAGAATGCTTTACTATTGGAATGACCTTGTTTGGGCCTCCCAACATTGCCCGAATGGAGTGGGGGTGGTGGGGAGGAGGTGATGATTGCCCTCTCCTCACATCTTCAAAATTTTGTGGTTGCTTCGATTCGGATTCGATGACCGTTGTGTTTGTCTCACTTTGTTGGTTCAATATAGGGTGATTGGGTTTTGTGCTATTTACGCTCCCAATTATAGCTTTGAGAGGTGCGAGTTGTGGGATTGGATGGCCTTTTCTCTTCAAGTAGTAGAGTGGATTGTTGGGAGATTTTAACATGGTGGAGTGGGAGGGTGACAGGGTGGAGGTTTGGGTTTTGTGATTAATGGTGAGGTTTGGGGTCAAGCGTAGAGATTCTCTCCAAAATTTTGACCCCAACTAGAAACAAAAGGGGCTTGATTAGGGAAGCTACTTTACTCGGTCCAATTTTTGCCAGGGTGGCCAAAGGATTTAGGCTTAGCTTGACTGGTTCTATGGTCCTCGTGAGGCACGACTTTCTTTGGTTGGTGCGACATGTTGAGGTTCTTATGAATGTCATAGGCTCGGATCATCTTCCGATTCAGATTGTGATTTCCCTTGGTCCCTTCATCGATTCTTCGCCTTTTTCATTATTCAAATTAAATGTCTCTCATATGGAGTCGAGGGGGGTTTCATGCCCTTGTTCATAGAATTTGAAACCTTTCACCCCGTCTAGTTAGTGAACAAGGGTGGATCCTTTGGTGGGAAGCAATAGTTTGTCACAAATCAAGTTTATGAGAGGATGGGGTAGGATGATTTTGTGGAAGCAGAGGAGGGAGTTGTGTGAGGCCTATTAGCATCTTGAGGTGGCTCCCGCATTGCCCTTGAAGCATTTGCATAACATACCCCTTTAGGAGGAGGTTGCGAAGTTGGAGTCAATTGTCCACCGTGGTGAGGAATATATTGCCAGGGTGCTTGGTTTTGATCCTGTTTGCAATGGATCCAGGAGGGTGATGAGGGTTCCAAGTTCTATTTTGACTTCCTCAAGAGGAAGATTGCTATGAAAAAGGTTCTTGGCCTTTATCGAGTCTATGGCTCCTTGGTTGAGGATCTTTCAAATCGAGGAGTATGTTTTGCCAACACTTCCAAAATAGCTTTGCTCCTACTTCTTTGATGGATAGGGTCGTGGTTGCCAAAGATTCTTGTTGCAGAGTTGTTCCCTGCAAGGTGACTAGTGGGGATAGGGAGAGATTGGATAGAGATATTTTGGAGGAGCTACACACTATCCTATTTTCTATGCAAAATGGCAAGTCTCTAGGCATGGATGGCCTCCTTGTGAGTTCTTCAAGGCCATGTGGGATACCATTGGTTATGATTTTTGTTCCCTAGATTTTGAGGTGTTCATTCCTAGGCATCTCTCTAATTCACTCAATTAAGTGCTGATTAAGCTGATTCCCAAGAACACTCCTAGGGACACTATTGGGGGTTGGCGGCCTAATATGCTTCTTATTGTTGCATATAAATTTATGCACAAGGCCTTAGCTTTGAGTATTTGCTCTATTACTAAATATGTGGTGCGTCCAGGGAAGACTGGTTTTGTAAGGGGAATGTTTATTCTGGATACTATGGTATCGGCCTTTGAAGCTTTGGATTGGGCTAGAGAGACTAGTTAGCAATCCCTGATTCTAAAATTGACTTCGACAAAACATATGATCGGATTGATTGGTCTTTCATCTTGGAGATGTTGTCTTGATTGAGTTTCGGCCCCTGCTGTGTTGCCATGGTGTCCACCCGCTTCTCTAATGTGTCTTTGTTTGTCTCTGTCAACAATTGCTTATCTTTGCGGATCCTCCTGAATTGGTCCATCCATCAGGGATGCCCCTTAGTCCCTTATTTGTATGTCTTGATAGCTGATGCACAAGGTCGTTTTCTTAAGGTAGCCCAGGTTGTTGGGAAAAATTTGTGGTATTCGGCTTCTTGATGGCTTAGAGATGATCAATAATCATTTTGATGATGATTCCCTCCTCTTGGTGAAGGCAAAGCAAAATCGGTTGATGGGCCCCTCTTCCGTCTGAACACCTTATGCACTGCTTCAAGGGTTGTTATCGGCGATCACAAGGACTTTTAGCTTGTTGGGTTGGACACGACTCCACATTGGATTCCTTCGCCGGTCTTTTATTCGCCTCGGGGTCATTGTGGGCTATTTCGGCATTCCCTTTAGTGTCAGCTTGTCTTCGGTTTCCATGTGGGATTGGTGCCTTCAAAGGTTTCAAAATAAGCTTCATGTGTCTCACCATAAGGACTTAGTATTTTCCGGAAAGTTGACAGTGACGTCAGTCACATTCTTTAGGTTGATTATATTTACTATGTCTTGTTGGTTTCTTAGTAAGACTCAATTCCGGGCCTTGAGTAGATTCTCAAAGCTTGATTGTGGTCCAAATTTGGAGGGGAGAGGGGTCTCCCTTTAGTTCCTTGGATTGTTCGCACTATCCCCAAAGTTGAGGGGGGGGTTGAGTCTTATAAATGTTGCCACTCAGGGTTCTATCCTTTTAGCTAAGTGGGTGGTGCTATCTCTCTAGGGTTCTACACCTTGGAAGGTTTTGTTTCGGTATCGGATGACCTCTACGCAACATGTTTCCAAAGTTCGGGGAGCTTTTGGCTTATGTGGTATTCTTTCGATGTCTCATCTCTTCAAGGTGTCGGGATCCCTCAACCTTAAGAGCATTTGGTTTGCTTGGAAATTTGTCGCTTGTTTGGTACATTGGCATTGGGATGGCAAAAGAGCTGGTTGGGATCTTACTTCTCACCCTATTTGGTGTTGGAAGGATCGAGACTCGTGTGTGTTGAGTTGCCTTGCCTTTAGGATCAGGTTGAGTAGAAGGGCATCTTTAAGTGGGGTGACTTGTGGGATTCTGCTACTCACTCTGGGAAGGAGTGGCGTGCTCTTGTGCATGAGTATGGTCTTTTGACTATTGATCGTCCTTCAATCCTTGGATCTAAGAAGCCTCATTCTAGAACCAAAGCTTGTTTAAATGAATATTGGGATGACAAGCCTGATTTGGAGGGACCGGAGGTGGTGCTTTGGTCATTCTCTCCTTCATTATGGTTCTCGTCACGTGTACATGTGGCCGCACCAAAAACACCCTTCATCCCCGGTCCTCAATGCCTCATTGGCTCTCCAAGGATGCATAAGAAAGGTGGATTCATTGCCTTTGCAATGTTTGGTCATTTCGGCTTTCCTACAAGCTAAGTGTGCTTTGCATGGCTTGTTATTTATTAGGGGATCTCCTCCAAGGGAATGCTAGCCAAGTGTGGTTTTACCGATGGTCTCTACCTTGTGTGTTACCATCTGAGATTGTGAAGCATATCTTTGCGGGACTGCTAGTTTGCTAGATAGTGTTCAATGTTGCTTCATAACAAACTCCATTGACGTTATGCCTTGTTTGGAGATAGTTGCTCTTAGGTCTGCTTTGTGTTTGTTGGGCAATGACACTGCTTGAGGATCTTGACCTTGTTTGTCCTTTGGAAAATCAAATGTAAGAATGTTTTTGCTCAAGAGGACAACTCTCTGTCTACCTTTTACTCTATATGGAGGGATGAGGCCTGTTATCATCTTCTTGCCAAAGGTGGGTTGCATGGATCAAGGATGCCCGTTCTTTGTCAACTCCTCAGTTATTTTACTCTTTTGCAAGAAGATATTGCCAAATGTATCTTTATTCCATTTTTTGATCTTGGTCTTGACATTTTTTAGCTTTGTTGTAACTTGAAACATACTATTACCTCTGTATATATGTTCCACCATTCCTCAATCATTTTTTCAAGCTTTGGGATGGTGGTCAAAACCAACACGAGCTAAAGAAGATAAAGAATAATGTTGCTCATGTATCCATTGATAATTAACTAGGAACCTGTCTAGTCTAATTTGGACGAGATCTTCACCACTACGTATTTGATCAGGTGTATTTTGGGCCGCTGAGCTCAAGGTCCAACAAGTCATTCCAGTTTATGAAGTTAGCAAGGTCCTCCATACTTTCAGTGAAGGACATGACTCCACCTCTTTTTTGAGGGAATCAGGGGAGTATTGAAATCACCTCCTATAACCCAATTTAACTCTTTAGACATCCTTTTGAAACCAGTCATTTCCTCCCAAAGCACATGTCTACCAATGCTTGAGTTGGGGGCGTAGACATTAGAAAGGATGAATTGTTTTTGGAGCTTAGAATGGTGAAGTAGGTGGCTATATGATGTTGGCTGTTGAATAAAGGAAACCCTCTAGCACATTCACATTCCAAAGACAAAGCAAACCTCTTGAGGCCCCCACTGATGATTGGCAATGAAACCCAACCTCTTTCCAAAAAGATTTCTGAAATTCTTCCATCCTTATTGTATTCATCTTTGTTTCCTGTAACATCATGATATCTGGTTTTTTGTTTTTCCTAAAATCAGAGAGAATCCTATGCTTACTGGGATTGTTTAAACCCCTTATATTCCAAGAAAAAATAATCATTTAACAAGGTTTGATTTTTGGCTTACCGCCAATGATCTTTGCTTACCTTCCATAACCTCCTTCCTGGAAGCTCTTTCGCGCTTTTCCTTTTCTGATGGTCTGCCTGGAGAAGCTTTGTTTCCTCCCACATCTGCTTTGGAAGTGACCCCCTCGTCCTAGGAGTAGCTTTCCTTTTTGGTGATAGTTTTGGACTTTTCTTGGCCGTCACCAGAGGTTGAACAGGGAGCTCATCACTTTTAAAGCTTCAGACTCTATTTCCTGAGTGCTGACTGAAGAAGTCTCAATCTCTTCCTCCTCATTATGGTTATCTTCGTTTTGAAAAAAAGGCTCAACAAGAGATGAGTCCTCCGATCCTTCCTTCTTATTTGATTCTATAACTCTCTATAAATCCTCCTCCACTGTAGGAATGTCCTCAAGATGAGGAACCAACAGATTAAACTTGTTGCTAATCTCCAAGGACACTTCCTCATATCTTTGAGCAAAGAAACTAGCCTCCAATGAGTCAGGCACCATGGATCCTATAATACTATCTCCCTGTAGTGGTACATCTTCCACCATCCCGTTCTCTGTTTTTGTCTCTGGGTCTGCTACCCTTTTGCTATACTCTGCTTGACTGTCGTTCAATGCACCTCCCGCCACTGTGGACACAACCATTTCGTTACCCGACTTGTTAATCAGAGGATGTTTATGAATCTGCTCCCATGTGGGAGCCAGTTTAGAGGGTCCACGCACCCATCTACACCCATGGAGGATGCTCGTTCTTTGGACCCTTAGTTGTACTCTGATTTAATTTCTACTCTTGTTGCCATTAGGTCGAGGCTTTGATTATCATTGTATTTACCCATCTTTGCTCTGTACTGTTTGTAAATATTGTTTGTATTAATATGATATATCTTTCAAACTAAAAAAACTATGTGGATAAATTCAAGGTGGTAGCTGTAAAAGTTAGTTTGTTACGTAACGGTGTTTCATGTGTGGGAAAAGGCTGGTTTGAAGGCCATCTCCCTCACCACCTTGCCCACAATTGGTCATATGGTAATCTAAAATATTAAAACAACATTGTGTTATGAAAAAAGGCTATTATCTCTATGTGATGTTTTGGGATTTTGTTTTAATATCTTTTCTTCTATTGTGACAGGAAAGTTAGAGAGAGGTGCTATATTGAAGGCCATCTGTGCAGGATTTAAAGAAACTACTGAGCCTCTGATTTGTTTGAGTGGAGGTAGGACTCCTGTAACTTTTGATATTTAGTTTCACGAGATATAGGTGTTTTGGCTTTTATAATCTGACTTGTAATAGCAGAAAACCTCCAAATTGAAAAAAAAACCAATGTTTTTTCATTTTTTAATTCTCTCTGTACTTAGTTGACCCTAAATCAAATTTTCTATAGTGGAATATTTGCTTGGAAGTAATTTTATATGTTTTTTAAATTTTTCATTCTGTTTTTCTCCTGATTTTTTTGGCTCAAACATATTTTGAATTTTTTTGAACATCTAGTATTTTATTGTTTTATAAACATGGCTATTATGATCTAGCTTTACCATTTCTTTGTGTAGAAATAGAGACAAATGAATGCCTGACAAATAATGGTGGCTGCTGGCACAACATGAAGACTAATATAACTGCCTGCAAGGTATTTACTTCTGAGTAGATACAATGACCTGCTTTACATGTACAAAAACAATATTCATTCCTTTCAAGTTTTCTTCATCTCATGATGCAATTCACTATCATTAATACGAGAACATTGGTTTTAACACATCAGGATACCTTCAGGGGCAGAGTATGTGAATGCCCCTTGGTGTCTGGAGTTCAGTTTGAGGGAGATGGCTATTTGCATTGTGAAGGTTTGTCAACTCTAATCTGTTCTGACTAACATCTCTTGCTATTGGTTTTGAAAGAAATGAAGTGATTACGGATGGAAAAAAAAATCTACTGAGCATCAAAGTTTACACAAAATGGTGAACTATGATTCGGATTTTAGCCATCTATTGTTCTCCTAGGTGATAAGAGTGGCTTTCTATTTATCTTGACATTATAGTTTTTATTGTTGCAGTGGCATGTTCAAAAACATTTTTGCATGGGCTTAAGTGGGATGCACCAGCATTGACCCCTCTTCCATACGAAACCAATAAGTGTTGTCTCAGCAATTTATCATATAATACCAAAGATAATATCCAGTGCCTTCCTACTTATGTAGACATTACAGGTTCTTTTGTTGCAGTGGAAAATTCAAACCATATGTGCATTGGCTTAAGTGGGAGGAACCAGCGTTGACCCTTTTATAGGCAAGACAAATAATTTTTATCTCAACAAAATATAAAATAATAACAATAATAATATTTTCCTTCCTGATTACATTACGAGTATATAGCACAACAGTTCCATGGAAGGGGTACCTCTCCAAATTTTATACCCCACGTGGTCCCATGGAACATGAATAACTATGGACATGTAAAAATTGGAATACCCAAAAATTATAGTGGCTATTGGAATGCAGCAAAGGGGGAGCTGAAAATTTGCAGCATCTACATAAGAAATTTTATTTCAAGAGGCAGCCTGCACGTAGTTTAAATTATTTGACAGTTTCTCTCCAAAAATTTAGTTGTAGTTTTGGATGTAGGCTCTTAAAAGCCTGTAGCACCAAAGAAATGTTTCCCTGCAAAATGCTCATAAATTTACTCAGCAGCACCTACCTGAGAAAACTTAGGAAGTTCCATCCGATGGGACTGCTCTCTAAATAAGAACCTAGTGGTGATAAATGTTACATTGTCACAACTAGCAATAACCAGATGAGCATTTGCATTGCTTTGACGTGTATACACCTTATTTTTTTAATCCTAATGATTTCTCTTTGCAGGTTGTTGGCACATTAATCTCCTCGAGTGTCTGCCTTGGGGTGTCACCGAGAATGGGGTTGGGCTAGTTAGTCGTATTGGGTGAGAGATTTGTAGTGTGTGGCATCACCCTAGCTTTCCCTAGCATATTCCCTTACTTCTTTTGTACCCTTTTACTACCCTATTGTGATCACTTGATACCCTCAACATTATCACCTCACATCTTTCTACAACACCTTCAGATCACCTTCATACCTACTTCCAAGTATTAGTTTTGCTTCCATGCTCTTTCCTCTCCTTACCTTTATACCGGACTATTTGTGGCCAATGGCATCAACCATGGTTGACGTCGTCTAGCGGAACCTTTTTGTAGTTGATGGCATCGACCTTAAGAGAGAACATGACGTCAGGTTAGGTACCTCTATATAAGGGCATCATTGCTGTCATTTCTCTAAGATCATCATCACATAGTTTGCTCTGCTTTCGCTTGCAAATATGCCTGTAAAGGTTTAAGAGGTTTAGGGTTTAGTGGAGCTTATACTTGGAGGTCTACTTTGGAGCATTGGGTTACTAGGAGCAATAAGAATAAGAGTTGCATTAGCAAGGTCTACCAAGTCTTTGGAGTCCCTAGCTTTGGTATGCTTAGGTCTTCCATCTATCACTCTTGTGATCCACCTACGACAAATCCCTCATGTGGTGCTACTAACCCTTGGGGGCTTAATGTGCAAAGAGTGTATTTACAACGGTAAGTATCCCTAACCCTTCTCTTTGCTTTATGTTGGTATGTTTGATTATGTTTGATGTATCATGTATTAGGCTAGGACGGGACATCATATCTTTGTCTATTGCATCATTTTGTTACGTCTCTTGCCTATTATCTGTCACACGATATTACAACCCGTAGTTTAGATATTTTATAGCACTTGCTAATTACCTTCATTCTTGTAGTGCTAGGATTCTAGTAAGATGCCATTCCCTATTGTAGACATGGGATTTGGAACCCTACACCTTTGATAAAGTGTTGATTATCTATCTTCTAGATCTATGACTATTACACATCTTGGCATTCTATCTTTGGCATATATGTCGGCCCCAATACGGTCTTCTACTTATACTCAAATCTATATTATTGAGAAGAGAGGATAATCATATTGACCATTTAAAAGAACTTACATTCGGTGAAACCGATGTGAATCATGCTTCACACTTGATCGATTCATATTCATGTTTATCTCCTATGTTTTCAACCTTATATCAACCTGTTTTTCTTTTTCTTTTCTCTTTTAGCTCAGCTTCTTCATCGCTTATGATCATGTCACCCCTTTGGGTTTTTTTAGCAAGCCTCAACCCATTCTAATTTCATATGGGTTGCTATTTTCTCTCTTCCGCCCCACTATCGAAAGAATTCATTCATGGTTCACTTTTTCTCAATCTCAACCTATACCAACCATTGAATGTAATATGGTTCAAATCACCCCAACAAATCCCGAACTATTTGTTAAGGACTTATACCACAATGTGTATCTCGCCCCCTAACAAGGAAGGGTCATATTTCCAAGTTCCCAAGTAGAGCACGTATGGAAACAACCAATTAAGTCAACTCACACCCTTCAAATAATCCCTCTGTTAATAGCACCAATATCAATAATCCTCCTCCCCTACTAGCCAAAATCCACCACTTGATAACAACCTAGTGATTGTCAAGTTGTTGGATCAAATGGCTTAGATGCAAACTGCTACTAACAACTTCACCCAAATGCAAACCCAAATTTTAAATGGCATCTCAACCCCAATAAGTCACTATGGGACCTTCTAATCAATATCCCACCCCTTCATTGCCTTTGGATGTGCATGGGAACCCAATACTCCAACCTCCAATCTGAAACGAGGTTTTGCAAACATTACAAAATGGATCTTTAGCCCTGTAAATATCTTCTATGGACACCTTTGGAGGGATCTCACCAACTATTTCTTATGACGGATTCACCGATCCTGCTTGTGATCTCAAAACCTTTAGAAACATCTGCAAAGAGTGGATTCGAATTTCAAACTAATACCTATGCAACTACCAAGCTATTAGCCCAAACCCTAGCGGGTGATGCTTTAAAATGGTTTACTTAGCTTTCCTCTCATTCAATCATTGAATTAGAATCCTAAGTTAATGCCTTAGCGAAATAATTTCAACAAAATGACCTTCTTGAGAATAGGGTTCAAAAATTCATCACTTTGAAACAACTAATTGTTGCCAAAATGAGCTCCATGCTTCATTTTTGGGCAACCGGATTATATTGGCCTTGTTTTCTCCATTTTATAAATGCATTCACAATCTATCCGATGATTTCAGCTCACAAAGGCTTCCGACTATTTGGAGGGCTCGAAAATTTAAAATTTACTCAAGTGTTGGAGTAAATAGACCTTGGGTGACTTTTAGAGGTTAAGAGCTTACGTGCAATTTGTATTCAAAACTTCGGTTCCCACTTTGATCGCATTCCTTTGTTGGGCGGACTTTCGGAGATTCGAACACATGCAATTTGCATTCTCAAGTCTGGATTCCAAAATGGTCGCGCAATAGTGCTTTGTGGACTGTCAAGACTTGCCAAGCACTTTTGCATGCAAATTGCTCATGGCGTTTGGATCTCACCGAGCTTTGTGGATGATTGGTGTGCGCAAGTAGGACAAAAGCCCGCCGAGGACTGTGGAAAATCATGTGTGCATGCAATCCATAAGTGTACGGTAGACTAAGGTGGAGATTTCAAGTGCACGAGCAACTCAAAACCCTGCCAAGCTCTATAATAGGGAAACCCACATGCAAAAGTAGGAAAAAGTCTGCCCTAACCTACGACAGAGATTTCACATGCACGAGCAGCCCGAAAATCTGCCCAAGTTTGAGGCAAGGAATTTGATGAGGATTGTAGTACACCTCTTCAATTAATCTAATATTTGCCAATTCAGGGAAGTGTCCAAGGCTGTATGAAAAGGGAAGAGAATACAATCCAACAATCCTTTTTTTTAGAAGGAAACTTAAACTAGTTGCTGAATATACTGCTCTGCTCTTGGAAACTAAATACACATGCACTCCTACAATAGTAAAGGCAGGTAAGCTATAATGGCTTCAAGCATGAATGCACATCCTCTGGTGAAACCAATAACAAGATTCCTTGAAAAGAAAATGTTTAATAGTGAAGAAAATCTATACCAATGAACAAAAGTGGAATATCCTTCCTCTTCGGGGAAGTGGCCCTTGCTCCACTCTCAACTTGGGATTTTAAACCAAACATAGATTTGTCAAATCTCACAAATTGTTGGTAATCAGAATTTTACATTTTATTCATCTATTTTCCAGTGTTTCTCATCCATCCTTCTATTCATCCTTGTGAAAGGACTTGAAAATTACATATATAGGAAATTACTTCCTCTACTAAGTCAAACACCCAAGAATGTACAACTGTCCTTTTGGGAGAAATTTACTTGCTATAGTGTATAGACTCCTAGTTAAATACTACTCATCCATGTATCCAGAGTAAAAGTAGGGGAGAGTCCTAATTGAACTTCATTCACTCATCCAACGTTTTCGGGGGAAATTAGAGGAGAATATTTATTCAAACACTTACGAATATACTACTACTACATAAACTTCTTCAAAACATTCATCTTTTCCACCAAGCCTTTACAAATTTCTTATGTTGAGCATTGAGCGCCACAAATTCAGCTCTTTAATGACTAGGTGTCATGACTTATTAGTGTCTTCATCTTAGGTTATGCAATCCCGTCGATCTATCATTTCTTCGTGACAAGTGTAATTCTTACTTTTCGGAGCTATAATATAGTGTTCTACTCATTACGGATGTGCCATGTGATACCTTGGGAGTTAGACAAAATAGTCTAGAGCTGACTTCCCATACAAAACTATAGGCTAAAATGCTTCGGCGCAACTTTGTGTTATAGCAACAAGGGTCGAGATATCCCCGTGTTAGACCCTATTTGTCATTTGGCCCACCAATCCAAATGGTTATATTACTCTATACCCTACTTATGCAATGAACAATATCTATTTGCCATGTAACATTAGAAAATAGGAAGAAATTAAGATCATAATGGTACTAAAAGATAATTCAAATAAATACTCTATATGTCATCTCAATATAGTTAAAAGTCCTAAATTACATCTAAACCCATTTCATTTTTGGGTTATAGTAGAGAGAGAAAAGGTGTTCCATTTGTTAGATTCAATGCAATTGTACTCTTCCCCGTATCCTCCCTAGTTAGTCTTTGAGGTGTTTGCATACCCTTTGAATTTTTGCACTTTAGCTTTCCATGTATCAAAATATTGTTGGGGTTGTTCCCCATTAACATCCCAAGAAGGAATTGGTACAAGAAGCAAGGGAGGTCTATACCTCGTGCCAATCCATTTGTTATGTAGGTGTGTTATGATTTTGACAAGAGTTTTTGCCCCCTCAATGCCCATCTTAGGTTATTTGGGGACACTAATTCCTTTCTCTTGAAGGAATCGGGAGTACTTTCCATCTTTTTGTTGAAGCAAAGAATCCTGGATTGAAAGTGGTTGATACATTCTAAAATCTTTTAGACATTCTAAGATACTTGCAATCTAGACTGCACGGATACGGGTATGGGTACGGTATTGATTCATAATGAGTCATGACATAATGTTCAAAACATGATAGTAAATAACATAATACATTCAAGTTCTCAACTTCTAGAGCATATCATCTAGATGATCGTCAAAATCATCTTCATGGATGCCACTTGCAGCTCCACTCCCACTAGCTCCACTTTCGAACCCTTGTGAAGGGCTCCTTGGAAGTTCCTCATCAATGCCAAGAAGTGAAACATTGGCCAAACAAGCAGCAGAAGCTTCAAAGTCCGTGTTTTCAGGTTGGAGGTCCCAAAGCTTGTTAGGACCACTAGTATACTCTTGCGTCTTGTGGGTTAAGAGGCACAAGTTGGAATGAGAGAAAAAAGTAGAGGGATTGGGTGTTTATATAAGTGTTTGGGGGGGTAGTTTAGGGTTAGGTTAGATATATAAAGTTTTAAAATTTAAAAAAATGCTTTTTTAAAAGTTTTTTTGAAGTTTGGTTTATAAAAGACGTTTTGTAAATGCGGGTACGGCTGGAAACGTACCCACAGGGACAGGGTATGGTCCGGGTACGGTTTTACCGCACCACGTCCCTAATGGGTATGTTTCTAGCCGTACCCACAACGCACTGCACCCGTACCAGTACCTGGTACGTTTCTAGGCTGGTACGGGGACCCCGTATGCGTTTCGTGCGGTCTAGCTTGCAATATATGTTTTCTTTAGCTGGGGAACATAGGAGTTTGTTTTAAAGGATGTAACAAACTTACTTGGATTTGGGTACTCATGCCTCATTAAGAGGCTTGCCTTTTCCTCCTAATTGTCAAATTTTGTGACCTTTTCCTCCCATGTCCTTTGATTTTGCAACAATGAGACATAAGTTCTTAACTGCACTTCCCCAACAAAGAAGTTGATCATGAAATCAATTATATGGCCTAACAGGAATTTATGAAGGAAGAATTCACTCTGTGAATTCTTAAGTGGAGTATTACTGTTTATATAGGCCTCCTTAAAATGTTTGTCATCCTCCATATCACGAGGCTGCTGACATGACAATCTAAACAATTGCAATTTGAGGAATTGTTCCCTCAAAAATAGTGCTTAAAAACTTGAAGGTCTCCTACATTCAAGGAGGGCTTCTCCAATCCTATAGGCTTCTGTTAATCTATGTTCCAATATTTGATTCTGATTTGTTAATTTACTAAGCTCCTCCTTCAATTCCTTGGTCTGCTCTTCCAAATTTCTTAAAGCATAACATCTAGTAGTCCATGCTTGCATTCCTTTTGGTATTATTATTGTTGGGGAAAGGGAGTGTTTCACTTTTTCTAATTCTTCAATTCTGGTTCTAGTAGCAGTAATCTCTTGGTGGAAGACATTGATGGCATCTTGGCAATTTTGTGATAAACTTCTTTGTCTAACTCTGTTTTCTTGAGAAGATCTTCTAGGGATTTTATCTTAAGGCTTTGCTCCTCAAAAGATGACAATGCTTCTTGCTCAGTCTTTTCTAGATCTTGTTCCATTTGTGTAATTTTACCTTCACAATCAAGAACTCGTGACTTCTCTTTTGGAGTTCTTGCTGGAGGGTTTGAATATCATCATCCTTCTTGTTTGGGAGTTGCTTCAGAAGTTCTAATTCTTTATTTTGTATTTACAAAGTAAGTTCAGCCTTGGATAATGCTATTACCTGGAGGGTTTGCTCTTCCTCTTCATCATGGCTACTAGGTTGATATTCTTCTTCTGGTTGAATTGGTGCTTCTCCTTTATCAATAGAGCTCTGCTCTAGTGGTGGGGCCTCAATTGACCAAGTGCTTTCATGGATTCTTCATTTGGCTGTAGGGCTGTTTCTCCTTAGTCAATTTGGATTGGCTCGATCACTCCATGGGCTACACCTTCTTGAACAATTGTAGTTGGGGTTTGGATGGTGTTAGCCCTACTTTGACTTAAAGTGTGCATGATTTCTGCTGCTGCAAGCTCCTCATCAGATTCCTCACAGGATGGCAGAACTAATTTTCTTTTTCTTGCTTTTCCCAGAAGAGAAGTCCCTGGTTTTTCAATTGACTAATATTCTTTCCCAAGTTTTCCAGAATCAGAACTGAGATCCTCCAGAGTAAAAACCTAGATCTAGACTACGATTCCGGACTAGGTTCCATTTGAGTCCTTTCCTCTTGAGTAACTCTTTTTGTTAAACTTCTTGTGATTCTTTTTGTGGGAATCAGGTTCTGCACAATAGGAAGTTGTTTTGAAATACTTATTTTCTTTCTGGCTGGTTCAGCAAGAGATGGTTTTGAAATGCTTCTTCCTGTTTGAGTATGCACAGCAGGAAGGGGTGCAACTAGATCCCTCTTCTTTTTATGTTTGTTAGCTAAAAATTCACCCCATTTCTTCTCTCCATCAAGGTGTTTCAGAAAGAGATGGTTGCATATTAACTGAATCAACCCACAGGGCTTCAAAGGTGACCATAGATTGCAAAGATGCACGTAGGAATTTGGGCAAGTTTACCCTAAATTCAGGATGCTCAATCCCATACCTAAGATGAATTAGGATTTTCATACCAAGTCCTATGATAGTGCCATATTGCCCATTATAGGTGTTTACACCCTTATTTATATTTCTAATGAAAAATGTGTAAGGATTAGAAACAGGTAGACTATTATTGATCTTATTAACTTCCAACACCAATTATGCATGACCGAACATGAAATGAACTAAGCAATCGATAAACGATAAGTAACTTGTTCAAAATTCAAAAGGACAAAGAGACTTAGCTTGTTTAGGAAGATTCTAGAATGATTTGGATGTGCCAAATAGTGGAACAGGAGAATATGAGACTCTAGATTTTGCATAAAAGATTCCGGAATCAGAAAACTTGCAGGTTTAGGACCGTACAAGATTTGTATGGTCTACATAGGAGTTATACGGTCCAGAACAAGGACTGCATGGTCTTGGACATGGTTCTATGATCTTTGCATGCTTGTAGATGGGTGAAGTTAGACTCTTTGACCTGGTTGAGTGCTTCAAACTTGTAGTAGGGACTGCCCTAGATGATGTGCAACTGATTGAGCAGATTTAGGAACCCTTTGAGTGCTTTTGGAATGATGTTTGCAATAAGAGCTTGTAAGAATTCCAGTGAGTTATAATGTGATAATGACTTGCTTATATAGTCTTCCATAGGCGATATATCATGATAAGGCTGACCCGAGAAAGATGAAATGACCCAAAGAATGATTTTGGATCGAAAGCAAAGTTGGTGATTAAGAAGGGGTAGGACCGTATTGGTCGGCCAATATCGGGCCCCACATCTTGACCCTTCCATATGGTTTTGGACAAGAGATAGAAACTTCTAAACTGATAGTGTGCACTGAATATTAGATGTTTTATGCCTTTTTGATTGAATAATATTTCTAGAATTATCGATAGAGCATGATGTAAAGATAAACAAGTTGTAGAATGGCTAGAGAGATGATGAGATTGGATTTTGAATGTGAGCATTTTTCTTGACAAGGATACAAGGTCAAACTTGACATTGCACAAGGACACGTGTAATGTCCCTTTTTAGGGGGACTTAGGAAAATGACCAAAAGCTGAAGACAAACAACACTTTTCAGATTTTTAGTGAGCTATTAGTGACTGAAATAAATCTATAAAAACCCTTAACTGCTGCCGACACCCTTCTAGGGCAGCGACCTGTTTTGGGGTTTCACACCCACTTTTATGTCTTCAAAAACCTTCCAATCAGCTTCACTTGAATTTCTAAAATTATGATAAATCCTCAACAATCATATAATGCAAGAAATCTGATTTTTAATGCCCTAGATATGGAGATATGAATTTCAACAAACCCTTGTCTGCAGTGTTATTTCAAAAATTCATAACTCAACTTGGGAAGCACCAAAAATCATGAAACTCAAGATATTGGCCTTATAAATTATGGCGAATAAGCTAGTAATTTCAGAATTGCCAAATGCACATCACACATACCAAATATCTATCTCCAAGTGGGTCGCTCCACTCTAAACAAATAGAATATTGCACCAAAGAGACCAAAACATGCAAGAAAAGATACTTTATTGCTTTCCAAATCCACTTGCACACACCAAAATCTCATGAAGGGTTTTCGTCCTTCACAAGTTCCCCAACCAAGGGTTTTTGTCCTTGGATGAGATCCTCAACCCAAGGGGTTTCATCCTTGAGAGAGAGTAAAAGGGCTACACTAGCCAACTTTCACCAAAATAAGAATAATCTCCAAAAACATGTCCTAAACTAATGCCAACAACCTCTATTTATAATAAGAGGGTGGCACCAAGTCTTGGGGCTCTCAAATGAGGCCGACCACAATTAGACTTGCTTTATTATTTTCTTTTTACTTTTTGGAGCCTACATGCTCACCAATATCTTTTATTTCTAATTTATTGTTGGGTGCTAGGCTCACCAACAAATACAATGCCAATTAAAGAAATAAACATGAAATTAAGCACATGATGACATTATTGGCTTCCTCTATTGCATGCTTAAAGGAAAAACATATCTTGAGTGTGCATACACACTTTGCCTTCACTTGAAGGGACTTCATGATGTGTTGGTGTTGGCATGCTCCATGATGAAACTTGCAACATAAAGTGTAGTCAATGTCTATGATAGAAACTAAACTTTAACTCAAAATATAGATAGTGCTTTGTAACTTTGAACATTGCAAAAAGTACACAAAGGAGATGCAAAACATGGAAAAATACACTGTTTGTTTTGTGGAGGGAGGAGCTCCCATTGTTGTCGTGCCTTGAGAATTGGAATGTGCTTTGAAGATGTTAGAGGATTAGGGGTGATTAGTCCCAATGTTGTGCCATAGGAGATAGTAAAGGAGGAAGGATTAGACTACAAAGGACCCATGTGCTTTGATGTCTTCCCCATTTGAGAATGTGAAGAGAGAGGAGGAAAGATTAGTCTCGAAGATCACAATTTTACTTCGACACTTTTCTTTTTTGAAGAATCTAGTGAGAGAAGGGAAAGATCAGTTTATGAAGCTCATAGTATTGCTTCGATGCATTCCACAAAACCCATAGATCACACCACCATTGCCACATCTAGGCCCAATTTGTTCCAATAGACTTTAGACGGAATGACCCATGCCATGCCCCCATAAGATGCTACTATGTTTGAATTGAATTATTAGAATTCTGAAAATTTTCAGGAGATGGAGCCCATGCCCCAAACCCATTTGTAATTGTATATGAAATACCATTGTGAAGAAGGAATGAAACACTCATGCCCCTTGTAACTGCTTTGAACTGTAATCTGTATTTGCACTTGTGTAGAAATCTTGTAAATGTTTGGTAGAATCTGTAAAAACTCGAATTTTGAGTGAAATTGCCCTCTGTCTGGGAACGTATGGAGGTCAAGACATACTATGATCCCGACTATTCTATATGGTTTTGACCATGTTTGAATTCTGCCACATTTTAGTATTTGTGACCTTTTTTGAGGATCTAAGCCCTATATAATTTGTTCTTGTATCTTGTAATCTGTTTGTATTTGTAGAAATACTCATTGAATGCCCCTCTTTTGAGGTGTGTGTGATAAAATATTTGAGTGTGTGGCTCAAAAGAATAGATGTGTACCCATGTTCTATATGTCTGATAATCTATAGAGAATGTGGAGGTTGAAGTGGTGGCCACCATTGAGAATCTATACCCAAAGGGGTTACGCATGGTGGTAAAACCATGGCATGGAAAAAAACAACATGAAACAAGCAAGCATAAGATACATGTGTAAAGCAAACTAGTAATAACATAGAATAATAACAATCATGTCCTACTCTATAGTAAAACAAGTGTGTAATCAACATAATAATCATGTCATAAAGCCATAGAAAAAATAGTAGTGTAATCATCAGTGTAAAGCTAGAAACAACAATAATAAAAAACAAGTAAGCAAAAAGCAAAAGTAACATGTAGAAACATAGTCATATATAGGCATGGAGCCAAAAACATGGGACACCCATGTGTCACAAGACAATCACAGTAGAAGGCACAATGTGCCATAATCAAAGAAAACAAGTGCATACACACAAAATAGGCATGAAGCCACAAACATGGGACACCCACGTGTCACAAGACAAGCAAGGCCCTTAGGCCTTATAAAAAAAACAGTCATAACATCATAGTAAGATAAATCCATGTAGTAAGCAATCAAGGAATGAATTCGTATAAACAAGTAGTGACAACATTATAGAAAACAAGTGTAACAACTAGTAATAGTAACAATAGAAATAATAATGATAAGTTAACACTACACAAGACACATGTTAGTTCCATTGATCCAATAGATAGCAATAAACACTATGTATGTAAATAAGCATGATGAGGAAGGTGTAAAGTAACATGTAATGAAACAAAAGCACATGTAAAGTGTGGAGGGATGCCCCCAAGAGAGTAGTGTAAGGAACCAAGCTAGCTCCTATCATTGTGTAATGATTTGTGAGTGTCTTACATCAAACTCAAGATACCTCATGAACATGTGTGTAAAGAATAGATATGCTATGTATCAAATCAATGTAACAAACATGATGTATAAAGTAATAAGCTAGCCAAACAAACTAGAACAGGTCCTAATTTTGTATTTTTGTTCATATTTGAATGTTTTTGTATTATGTGATTATTTGAATGTTTTTGAAGTGTTTTGCAAATAGCTATGTACAAGAAAGGGGATAACATGAAAAGCTATTCGATGAGGGCCTCATGAAGAGGCATGTCATGTGTGGTAGGTGGAGGGGATGCGATCCCCTCAAGTGGCATTAGAGACAAAGCATGCTCATGTATGACTGATGCAGAATCCATGATATGTGCTGAAGAAGGAGTAGGGTGGGAAAGACCCATGAAAGTAGTAGATGTAGGAGATGATCACATCACAGTCGAAGGGAATGTGTTTGTTGATGAGCAATGTGTATCCTAGGTGACAAAAGGAGACCTATGTATGGGTGTATGACAAGATATAACATGAGAAGTAGTAGACAAGGCTGTAAATGTACTAGAGAGATAGTATGATTCGGGCCAATGTATCACAATGGAGGAGGATTTAAAATGGGATCCCTTTAATTGTAACCACTTGATTATTACAAATGAACTCGACACATTGGTGCAATATAGAAGGGATAGTTGCGAAAGGTGTGAAGCCAAGAACAACCTAGTCTCAAATCATACGACACGAGAGAAGATGCGCCTAAGAATGTGAGAGAAAAGGTGGCGGGTCCAACTATGAGGGGTAAAATAATGTCCAATGTTTCTCTTAGGATCAACGATGACATTGTTCTTAGTATACCCAAGAGAGTGTAGAAATCGTAAAGTGTCCATATAATGGGGGGTAGTGCTATCAACTGAAATGTTGTGTATAGGGTGTTGATTAATCGAAGCGGGGATGTAATGTATCAGAGATAAATCTAGGTGTTATATTAATATAATCAAAGGTGATGACCGGCAAGGAGGTCGTGGTGAAAACAATTCCAATCATTGCACCAAACATGTAATATCATAAGATGGGTAAGATGGGGGAGGTGGGACAACACGATAAGTGTTAACTTCTAGGGGTGGATTTAATAGTCTCATGTTTTGAAAGTGGATCACTAAAGATTTTTAGTTTTACATTGTCATTAGTAGGCTTGGGTTGAGGTGTAGTCTCATATTCAATAGTAATGGCATCGAGTAAATCTTGGATAACTTGACGTTAGTAAACTTAAAGCGGTTATTAGTAGAGTGACCAATACATTGGTGGTAGTCACAATGAGAATGGTGACATCAAATTTCTTACCATGAGGTGCACTTGGATCAACCTCAAGCGGTGGAGAGAGAGATATAAGGTTGCACTCAAGTAATTATTGAAGCACTTTTTGAGGTGAGCAAAGCAAACGGGTGAACTGCCATCGAGAAGATTGTAATTGTAGCTTTGGGGGTTGCGACACAACATTGATTATAGGTTTGGCATCAATTTTATCATCAATAGCTTTGTGCTTAAAGGTAGTCTTGGATTGAAACTTGTGAGTAGAGGTTCTTAGGAGGATGAGCAACATATTTGAGCTTATTCATGTTGAGGAGCTTAGCTTCACGCTCTTTCAAAGTATGACAAAGATGATCAATGAATGGAACTTGTCAAACATCACGATTCTTGTAAAGGAACTAGGAGGCTTTGAGTAAAAATATATTGTAATTTGGTATTGGCTAATAGATTGTTCATCTTAGAAAGTGTAGTCTTATAACACAAGACATAATTGCTAATGGGCTTATTGGAACCTTGTCGCATTTTAGCCATTTGAGCATAGGACACTTTGTCATGAATGTTGATAGAAAATTGTGCAAGGAATTGATTAGCTAAAAGAGTGAATGTTTCACAGAATGCATGGGTAGGTCATAAAACCATTGTAAGGCAAAATATTTGAGACTATTCGAGGAAAAGCTTTGTAAGCAATGTATCATTGGAAGAATAGTCTAAGCAAGTGACATGAAACATACAAAGTGCTCTCGAGATCCCTTTACCATCATAGATAGGAAGTTTAGGAGCAACAAAAACCAATAGGCAAAGGATATGAAGCCACTTTGGGTGCAAGTGGGTTATGAAGCAACTAAGTAGAATTCCACATTATGAGAGGAAGAAGATGCACCTTGTTGTTTGTAGATTGTAAGATTTGAGCTTGGAAAGTATGAACAAGGGATTCGAGAGCCTGTGTATTAGAAGAGGAAGCATGTGAAGCACTATGAGTGTAGATAGGTGATGTGGGGATAGTAGTGGTCATAGGTAGGTCATAGTCATGCAATACTATGAAAAAGCAGAGGATTAGATGCCCCGATGACATAGGCATTATTGAAGTGGGGATAATATGATGATAAGGGGATTTGAAGAGGATTAAAATTGGTCAAGGGATGCAATAGTATGCTTGAGTTGATCATGAGAAGTATAAAGTAAAATATCGATGTTGTTAGGATTCTCTTGTAGATAGTTTGCAAAATGTTGTGCTATGTTTTTTCGAAAAATATGATTATCATCCATGTCATGGCCCCTCCCATTAGGGTGGTATTAGTGCAAATTGTGAAGAATACAAAATTAGTAAAGATATCATATAGTACTTGTCACAAGAACTATGATTGATGTCATCGAGGTGGCAGTGTCGAGTAGCCTAGATGATGTAGGGGTGGGAGCCTTTGGGAAAGCTATACAAATATTGATAATGATTCATGAGATTTGACATCATGATGATACCATAATGAAGTAGGAGATATTTGAATAGAACCCTAGGGCCATCAAATGGGGGTTTGAGCAATAAATTCGATTCAAGAGTCGGGTTCACCAAATGTTTACACCCTTATTTAGATTTCTAATGAAAAAGTAATGTAAAGATTAGAAACAAGTAGACTATTATGATCTAATTAACTTCCAACATCAATTATACATGACCAAATAATGCATTCCAACTTGAAATGAACTATAACAATTGATAAATGATAAGTAACTTTTTCAAAATACAAGAGGAGAGAGAGACTTAGCTTGTTCAAGAAGATTCCTATAATGATTTGGATGTGCCAAGTAGTGGAACATGAGAATTTGAGACTTAAGATTTTGCATAGAAGATTTTAGATTTGTACAACTTGTAGGTTTAAGATTGTACATGATCTTTACGGTCTAGGTAGTTATACGGTTGCTAGAAAAGACTATGATCCAGACAAGGATCTATGTTTTGGACCGAGGAGATAGTTGAGCTCTGAACTTTTTGGGTGTTTCACTTGTCTAGAAATGGTGCTTGTTGTGTGTTGCTCTTCTCTTCACAACCTTAGGATGACTTGTGATGATCTACAACAAAGTAGAAACCCTAACAACTGCAAAACCCTTCATTTGAATATTAGCAAACCAAAGGAGAAAAACATGTGTGTGTGTGTGTTTTGAGGTGGACCACCCTAGGTGGTTAGACTCCCAGTTTGTTGAACCAATCCTAGTGCTTGCACTACATATCCTCGATGTGGAATCAAGCCTCATGTAGTTCTCCTAGGTGCTTGTGCAAGTGTGTAAAGCTAACCAACCCCCTAGGGGTGCCCTTGTGTCTCTTGACACCAAGATAACAAGCTAATTGCGTAGTATAGAATGTACCCAACGCATAGTAGTGAGATGTGGTGTGACTTAGCTATGTGACCTAACCCTTGTGTTGATTGAAACCCTTGTGTAATGCTTGGAGTGACTTTGCTCTTGCTTAGGACATGGCTCTATGATCTTTGCATGCTTGTAGATGGGTGAAGCTAGACTCTTGACTAGTTGAGTGCTTTAGACTTGTAGTAGGGACTTCCCTAGATGTTGCAATTGATTTGACCGATTTTAGGATTTAGAAAGTGCTTTTGGAATGATGTTTGCTATAGGAGCTTGTAAGAATGCTGGTGAGTTATAATGTGATAATGACTTGCTTATAGTCTTTCCGTAGGTGAGATATTATGATAAGACCGACCCTAGGAAGATGAAATGATCCAAATAATGATTTAACATCAAAAGCAGATGTCGGATTAGGAAGGGGCATGACCATACAGTCGGCCAAGACCGGACCCCACATCCCGACCCTTCTATACGGTTTTGGATAGAGAGAGAAAATCTTAAACCGAAAGTTGTGCATCGAAATGTTTTATGCCTCTTTGATTGAATAATATTTCCAGAATTATCGGCAGAGCACGATGTAAAGATAAGCAAGTTGTAGAATGGCTAGAGAGATGAGGAGATTGGATTCCAAATGTGAGCATTTGTCTTGACAAGGATACAAGGTCAAACTTGGCATTGCACAAGGACCTTATGAAAGATTTTGATCAATTCTTGATAGGGAGTTTTGGTATGAGAAAATTCTTCACCCTCAAGAATACTAGAAATTTTGCTAATAATAGTAGGGCTTACATGAAATTTTACTCCTCTCACTTTGGAGTGTTCCTCCTTTAGGTTATGCACAAATCCCTCAACAAGCTTCTCATCAAAACCCTCAAACTTCTTGAGGAATTCAAACCATCCCGCATCTTTAAATATTTGTGAAACCGCAACATTACTCTGTAATTCTTGAGTAGAGTTTGGCTTTGACTTCCTTTTAATCCCCATGCTAACTACTTCTAGAATTTGTGTTCACCGTTGAATGCAAAATGTTGAGTGGCAAAGACTAGTGATAACGGGACAATTTACTCAAAATCGATCTTAAATTACATCTATAAATAGAGGACATGAATAGCCATTATAACTCTTCATAGCTGATGGCATCGATCATGGTCGATGTAAGCAACTAGTAAAAAGTACAACAAGAGGGTATCGTCCATAGTCGATGGCATCAACTAGACGGGCTAATTATGAGGGTCTTAGGAAAAGGATTGAAAAGTCAAGGGAATACTCAACAACAGATGTGGTGGTGATTTGGCGGATGTTTAAGGGTGTTGTATGTAGGTATGTAGGTGATAACAAGAGGATAGTAAGGAGATGTGATACATACCATGTGCCGGTGAAAATCCTATCTAGGCGGCGTAGCAAAGATTATAAGAATATGCATTGGCTATTGAATGCAATGAATCAAACGGACAACAATCTAGCGAAATACTTATTTGCAAAAATACAACTTCTATTCAATAATGGTGAATAGAGAAATATAGATGAGTACAAACAAATAACAAGACCAAGAGAGCAAGTTCTTGTATTAGAAGGGGAGGCGTCCTTATTGATTGTCTAGACTATTGTAACAAATTACAAGACAAATGAGTTGAGAATTGGAGTAGAACCAAGTAAAACTCCTATCTCAAGGTGTGTCTTGAGTGAGTGCATATCTATTGCCCACCATAGTGGTTAAAATTTATACACACACACATGTGACAATGAAAGTTACAACTAACAATGTTTATTGGAGAGACGGTTACAAACATTCCATCTTCATGATTTGATTGGAGACACTTGGCATGTTGCGAGGATTCTCTAACATGGCGGTGTGGAAGTGTCATTTGGCGTGCCACTTGGCAACAAGGTGTTGATGAGAGAACGTTGAAGCAAAACGTTCTTGTGCAGACCCGCAATGAAAAATTACATGCAAGGACACAAGGCGCAAGTGTTATGACGCACATAAGAGCCGCAAGGTTCCGTGCAATGTTGAGATAGGTCAGTAGGCATCGCTGCGAAGGTTTGTGTAGCATTGTAGAAGCTACAAATCCAATGCAATGATGCATGGTGACACAAAAGATGTGTACATTATGGATTGGTTTGCGCAAGATTGTGGAAGTTGCGAAGGATGTGTTGTCTTTAGCAAAGACTATAGGAGTTGTGTGGGTTGTAAAGCAAGTGCTCGAAATGCAAGTGATTGCTCGGGGCAAAGTGACAAGGTACTTTGCATGACTCAACAAAAGATGTTAAATTTTGGGCATGTTGCATGGAAGAGAGAAAGTCAAAAGCGGGAATGATGCAAGGAGTCAGGGTCAATCTTTGTGAGGTTGTACACTTATCATGCGAGATGTTGCAAAGGTAAGAGAAGTTGTGCGAAGGAGGTAAGATGTGAGGAGATGGGCCGTGGATGTGCACTTTCGCGAGGCTATAACCGTATCGTGAGATGTCAAAAAGGCATAGAGCCCAAGTTCCACAAGAGAAGCGAGGAGGCTTCCGCAACTATGGCGAGGCAAGATGCAAGGTCAGTGCGTGGATCAAGGTGTCAAAAGGAGGTAGTAAGAGGGTGTGACAAAGGATAGGATATCTAAGGCATAAAAGATTGCACAACAAATCTCTCTCACAAATATTGCTAACTGGTTCGATCGTTTCTCGATACACCCTTCCGATAATGTCCTCAGTGAGACATCACCTCAAGAGGTTAATCTCACGCCAATGGTGCTTGCGAAGAGAAAATTCATTAAGAGTGATAAATAAGGTGTATACACCATCTACTATGATTACCTACTTGTTACCTTAGGCTCTCAACTGTAGCTAGTCATTTTTTAAAGAAATGAATAACAATGGTTGAGAGTGTCATTTTGTCTCCTAAAGTTAGTTGTGTTCCTTTTAACTCAACTACTACAGTCTATCTACTTGTCTCTCATCCATATTTAATCCTCTTTTGTGACGAAATTCTCAAATTTTCCTGTTATTGTATCACTACTTTATACATAGCGATTGGGGCAACCCAATAATAGCTTATTATTTACCTTTTGTTACACACTCCTCATTAAAGCACACCAAGGTCGGTTTAAAGATAGTACTCTTTTCTAAGGTGCAAGTTGAGAAGTATCTAAGCATTGTGGTTTGTAGGTTCTTCTCTATAGCAGCTAGGTGTAAGCTCTCTAGTTTTAGTCATCTTTTATACCCATTTGATTAGCCTTCCAGTCTCAGATGGAGGAAGAACAAAAAAACCAAAATAGTCAAAAGCCGAAGAGAATAAAAGAAAAATTGAGCAAAAGTCAATAGAAAAAGGAAAACTATACAAATGAAAAGTCATTCATGAACAAAAAGACGTGATATCATTTAGCATGCCCACTATCCTAGTTGAAAGCTCAAACTCCATAGATGGCGTCGTCATAGAGCCTAAGGTCCTTTGAGTGTGATAGCTTTTTCCTCGACTAGGGCAGGAGGCTACATATCTCTTAGTGCCCTTTTCATGCCGCAATTAATCCTCATGAAAAGCCTATGGCTCCTTACATGATCTCGTAAGGAACGGGAACACTTCATGGCAAGGTAGAACCTTTACTTTTCTTGCATCTCATAGACTAACATAGGATATCTTTATATTTCACTAGTTTTCCGAAAATCGAAACCTACATAGTTGCGTTCCCTCTCTCCTTCTTGTCGAAAACTTAGTCTTGCCAATCTAATTAGAGTGTCTTGATTTTAGTAAAGAACTTGTTTTTACCTTGGTGGTGCCCATTTTCCTTCCCTTTTAATCATCTCTACTTGTCATACATATTAGGCTCCTAGTTTTTACTCTCCTCGTTGCATCCTTTTCTCCATCTCTTTTCAAGCATGTTAGCATTGTGACAAGAATTAGGTTTTAAGGACATTCCCTTATACCATCCCTACCTGAGTGTCTTTTGCATCTCTGAGCTTCAAGATGCTCTCTCTTGACCATTGCAATCTTCTTTCTTAGATTTATCTTAGTTATGTTTGTACATTTTGAGTTTCTTATTCTGTTGATTCATTATTTATTGACGTGCTAGATTGGTTGATTAATTTCCCGACTAACACATTTTTGACATCTCTTAAGTTTCCTGGACCTAATTTAGTCCTCCCTCTATAAGGCTATTTGGACTTGACCTAAACCTATTTATCTACTTCTATATCCTACTCTATTATCTCTTTTTAGGTTTGTTAGATTGGTTGATTAATTTATGGATTAACACCTTTTTTTGGTGCCTTCGAGGTTTTCCGGACCTAATTTAGTCTTCCCTTTATAAGACTATACGGACCTTACCTAGACCTTTATAAATATCTTATTATTTCAGGCTTGTTAAATTGGTTGATTAATTTCCCGACTAACACCTTTTTGACATCTTTTCGGTTTCCCAAACCTACTTTAGTTTGGCTATCTAGATCTTTCATAGACCTGCATTTCATGTATGTTACTTTAAACCTTTCAAGCCTCTTGCTTTGATTAATTTCCCGACTAGTAGCTTTTTGACATACCATCGGTTATTTGGACCTCGACTAACAGTCTTCCTTGACCTACCCTAGAACTGTCCTATAAGACTTTCTACCATATTTTTTGTATACTCACTTATTGATTCACTTGTGTACCTTTCATTGTTATCCTCTCCTTTTAGTCTTCTCATTAGCATTCCTAAGAATATTTGTGCCCTTTACCATTGAGACAAGAGGTAACATGTTTTCACTTTCACGAAAAGAAGTGTTGTCATGCTAAATGTTTAGCATGAAAAATTCAAAATTTTTGTCTAGACAACCTAGACCTCATTTGAAAATCCCTCTCCCGGTCAATGTAAACTTGTCCTCCGGCCAACTCAGTTATTGTGTTACCCTCATAATGGCCAGGAGGAATGTGCTAATGTGATTTTCAAGTGTGTTTCATGTGCGGGGATCTTTTTCAATTTAATTCATGAAGATATCTAGAACCCAAGAGAAGATAAGTGCTTCCAGAGGCTCCAAAAGGGCTATTTTTGGCCTTTTTGCACTTGGTGAGCACCCTCCGGGAATGTATAGGGAAAATTTAAAGCATCCAAGAAGTGTGTGGCAAAGCTATGCAATCATCTCGAGGCAGTTTTAGAAAATTTCTGGAAGAAAAATCAGGTTTAGGAACAAGTTATGTAATATTGGGCTATTTTTAGCATGGTATAAGGAAATGAAAGCGGTGAAAAAGCTAGTTGGCTTGTTCCGGACATATCAGGAGGGGAGTTGAAAGCAATCGATACTCATTGGAAAGCTAAGGATGTCTACTTCATTGTGCAAAAGGTTTTAAGGGATTATGAGGAGCAAATTTGCAGATATTGGCCCGACAATGATAGATAAAGACCTTCAATCCTGGTGAAGATTCGTAGAGTTCCAAGGAGAGTTAGAAGCTGATTCAAAGGCCAAAGTGGATCAAATGGGACCCTCTACATTTTCCATAGGCCGAGTTGGGAAAAAAGTAGATTTTTCTTCGGTGGCAGTTGGACCTTTTGAGAACCACCCGTGACCAACTTTGAAAAGGGGCCTAAATTTCAAAGAGGAAGTAGAATCAGGTCCTGAAATGGTGGCATTGAATTCCTTGGGTGTTTTCCACTCAAAATGATATAAGGTTGGCCTAGAAACACCAAGGGAAGCTCTCGGGGCAAGAAGGCACTCCGATAAGCTATTTTTAGTAGTGTAATGGTGACACCCAACTTCCAAAAGTGGAAAATGCACACTGGAGATCCCTGATGTCCTTTGCCCCTTTGACCAAAGTCAAAAGGGACATGGGGAGACAAGAATGCGCCACCAAGGAGGGAGATTCATAATTTGAAGTTGCGTCACTTAAGTTGCATCTTTGGGTGTTAGAAAAGTGTTTTCCACTCACTTGAAGACTTGGCCCCTTTTTCATGTTGAGCAGACCCTATGCGCACTTATGAGGGGTGATGTCCCTTTGTCCCTTTTGTTAAAGGGACATGGGGGACACTAGAATGCGCCACCACATGAGAGGAAGAGTTGTGTCACTTAAGTGACAACCTAGGTGGTTAGGGGAATGTTTTCAACTCACAACAAGTTCTGGCCCCTTCCTCATGACAAGTTGACCCTATGCGCACTTTGGAGGCCTTGATGCTCCTTTGTCCCTTTGTCCCTTTGCTAAGGAGACATGGGGGACACAAAAGTGCACCACCACATGAAGAGCCCCTCCTCCGTCACTTAGAACTCATGACTTGTGCACTAGGTAGGTGTTTTCAACCTCACAACTTGAATCCCCATGCCCCCTTCTCATGATGAGCTGACCCTATAACCCAAGACGTATAACCCAAGACGTATCATACCCAAGGGTTTATGAAAATCGAAGTATCCATGTACGGAACCCATATCCATATCTATACCCGTAACTGTATCTTGGCAACATAGCCATTAAGATGGAGAGCTTCTAAACCAACAAAGAACCAAGATTGGCAGTAAGACGCATACAACCTCAGATTACATAAAGATCATAAAGCCTTGTTCCCCATATTTAAGAGACCTTTCCATATATATACATACACTCATTTTTAGTCCTTAAGAAATATAAAACTTGAAAAATATAGTTGGATCAAGGTTCAAAACATTCAATATGCTTAAAATTTCCATATGCAACTGCAGAAATATGACAGAACCTGTATTCAATATGCATGAGAAAAGTTCCATTGGTGGATTTTTTTGTCGTTTTTTCTTTTCTTTTTTTTCTTATACAAACCACATTTTTCTTGTGTATTTCATCCCTACTTTTCCAAATAAGTAGTAGATTTTCTGGGCATAGCATTTTGTTACATTATATTCACTCACTTGGAATGCTGAAAATGCCCTGTGGGCGCAAGTAATATATGATAGAGCTACTGAAAGAAGCCGAGGATTTGCCTTTGTTACAATGAGCACTGTGGAAGAAGCTGAAGCAGCCATTCAAAGGTTTAATGGCTCTGTAAGTGAGGAGACTGCTCTGATATAAATACAACTCATTTGTCTAGGCTTTGTATTCATTATTCAGGGATCAATTCGATTTCTGATCAGTCTTGCTATTTTTGCATGATAGATCTAATAACCTTAAGCTAGTATAGATAGTGCTTGGTATAGCTAGTATTCAATATGCAGAAAATTTCCATTTTCAAGGTTCAAAACGACAGAAATATGAATGTTTTTAAGCAACTGCAGCACCAAAAACGTCTGGGTATGTCCTGGATACATCCAACGTTTGTGGTGTATCTGTAATGTACCTGGGATGTTTCCGTGAGCGGGTGCATATCAAGGGGAGTTCGCAGGGGTGGGGGACGTACCCATGCTTCACAGCTTAATAGAATAATGTAGTGGAATTACATGATTCGTTGATGTAGATGAAGTTGCTTTTTTCCAGTTTGTGCTTATGTTACTTGGCAACCATGCTTTATCCGTTGATCTGAACTTTTGATAACTAATGTTATGGGAATTACATTTGATCCTTCTGGTATTTCCAAGTCTCTCGGGAGATTGGAGGCCATCAAATATATTTCTTTAGCGCTAGATGTCAATGGAAATCTGGACACCATTGGGAATTGTGTATCCTATGGAGAGTTGGTATCAAAATTCTTCACAAGTTATTGGCATTAAGTTATTGATGCTAAATCTCTAGATTTGCATAAATAAATTCAACAACAATAAATCAAATTAACTCATGAAATGGAAAGTACAGAAAATATAGAGAAAATGAAAGTAGAATGGAGCAATTTCTATTGAATATTAGAGGGCATTTTATACAATTGCTTGCTCCTATAATCATGGAGTCAAGTCTCATCACCTTATCCCCATATCTCTCCTCTAATCCCTAGTCATACTCCCACACCCCTATCCATGAGTTGTGCATGACAACTAATTGTGCACACTCACATATTATTTAAATAATATAAATCATAGTTCAAAAAATCGTTATCGGCGATTAATCGGCAGGCCAAATTTTGAATCGGAAATCGGGAATCGCAAAAATTGGCATTAATCGGCAACTTTATCGCTACTTTTAAAAACATTTAAATTCATAAAATATACTTAAATTAAATGTAAAAACAATGTTAAATGATGCGAGAAGTGACTCTATAGACGATTTATCTTTATTATTACTATTATAAACGATTTATAAACATTGTTAAACTTAAATTAACTATTATAAACGATTTATCTTTATTATTTATGTATGCGTAAGTAATTATTGTATAACGTATACAGTATATAATATTATATATTAAATATCGTCTATGGCATATAGTTTATTATAAACTATTATAAGCTAACTATATACTAATTAAACTATTATAAACTAACTATACACTAACTATACACTAACTATATACTAAACAATCTATTATAAACTAATTATATACTAAATGAACTATTATAAACTAACTATATCGTCTAGGGCATATAGTTATACTATTATAAACTTAAACTAATTATACACTAAATAAAAAACTCAAAACCTAGGGCCACGAATAGATTATCGAATAACTATGAAAATAAATAAAAAACAAATTTTTAGGAGGCCACGAAAATGGTTGCAGGAGGCCACGAAACCAAGCATGAAGCCACGAATTGCTAGAAAACAGGCACGAAATGCTAGAAAACAGGTCGCACGAATCGCAGGGAAAATACGAGTCACCCAAGACAAAATGCGAGTTGTTTTGGTCGTTTTTTGCATTTAATCCCTAAGCCAAACGATTTTCAACGATTTTCAGGCGAGTTTCCACGATTTATCAGGGTATTTATCGCCGGAAAAATCGCTTTTATCGGCTCTGCAAAAATCGCGATTTTTTGAAAGTTTAATCGTTTTGCTTAGGGTAAACGATAAATCGCGATTATTGGGCGATTTATCGCGAGTTTTAAAACAAAGATACAAATATTCAAACCATATGTTCACACTATGAAAACTAGTTTCCTAACATTCACCCCCTTAGAGTGAACATGGGTGAGTTTTGTCTAGTACCTGCTCATGTTCTACAATACGATGGTTTTCAAAGAGTACCATCAACTCCAATAGGTTTTCTAGTGGAACCATTAACCACTCTGTATGTGATTTTCTAAGAGATTCACAAACTCTCAAATTGGTTTTCTAGTGGACCACCAACCACTTTCATAGCAGCGTACACGTTTCCTCATCCACAATTTACAAAAGAGAACAAAATATAGGAAAATATGTTCCTTACTATGAACATGAATTATCCATTTGTTCTTTATTTACTACCACACATGTTGAAATTAAACACACCGAACACAACTGAAAAACATGGCCACCAAAGCAATATTGTGGCCTCATCGATGGTGCCTGACGAGAGGTCGCTAAAACACCTCCTTCCTCCGTTGCCTCCAGCCTCCATTGTGATGCTGCTAACTCAACTGAATTTGTCTTTGAGTCTCATTTTACAATTCTATTGGGTGTCGGTTTCAACCGATAATGCACCCCCTCACTATGGACATCGCATACAAGTGAAAATGCGTCTGATTTTTGACAAGTGGGGCAAAATTGTTTTTTTATAATATACTTTTACAATGACTCACAAATCTACAATGATTCGACACTTTCGGATGATTGACTATGACACAACAAAGTTGACAATTTTAATGGAAATACACACAAATGATTCCTAAGAGGTAGGACATAGACAATAGGACCACAACTAAACAAATGGCTTGAGATGAATGATAATATCTTGAAGCACAAACCAATGTATGATTAGATCGAACTCACACCATATCTAATCGCCATTCCAAACAGATGCAGAAACAAACTTTGACAAAAAAATATTTTAATCATATACAAATTCCATAATTTCTTCAAATGCCAGAATCTATTTCACGTTTTCTCTTAAACCAAAAATTGGGTTATTCTGAAATTTTAACAATAGAGAGCGATAAAATACATATCTTCAAACCCAAAAAAATTCAGAAGATTCAGAATCTAGGTTTTTGAGAAAAACATGATTTACCAGTTCTTTTTTCTTGAAGATCAGAATCCAAAAAATGGCCACGAAAGCTTAAAAACTCTCAGATCTGCATCCTAGAGGCTACGGTTTTGTCCTGCAATGACTCTCATAGCTTGTCCTTTCCTGCTCTGATACTAGATGATGCTAAATCTCTAGATTTGCATAAATAAATTCAACAACAATAAATCAAATTAACTCATGAAATGGAAAGTACAAAAATACAGAGAAAATGAAAGTAGAATGGAGCAATTTCTATTGAATATTAGAGGGCATTTTATACAATTGCTTGCTCCTATAATCATGGAGTCAAGTCTCATCACCTTATCCCCATATCTCTCCTCTAATCCCTAGTCTTACTCCCACACCCCTATCCATGAGTTGTGCATGACAACTAATTGTGCACACTCACATATTATTTAAATATTAAATAATACAAATATTCAAACCATATGTTCACACTATGAACACTAATTTCCTAACAGGTATTAACATCAACAAGCATTCAAAACATTGATTAAATGTAATCAAACTGACCAATTAAATACTTTCAAACAGTACAGTAATATCAACAAAATGTAAACCATATATGACGGTATCTCTCACCTCATTTGTCTAAGTACTTAATTATTTATTTTGGAAGCTTATAATTGCATTTGGGGAACACACTTATCAGCTAATAAGATTATAATTTTAGACAACTGTTTGATCATGGTTAAGTATGGAATCCCTATTTTTTGATCTGATTCTGTCATACATTTTGCTTCTTTAGTATAATGAACTGCCCCGTGAAAAAGTTGATTTCTCTAAAAGGTTTGATTTTGACCTGGCTACGCTTTTACCTCAAACTTACTAGGTGCCTGCATTCAAAGTATGACTTGGCAGCAGGGATGAGATTTGACGGCCAATCTTACCCATCAATAGAAAATTTGGGGATGGCGAACCATCTTGACTAACCGTCCTTTTATTCTTAACAAATATCCTTTTTAATTCAAAATCATTTGTACAACATTTGTGTGTTCTCTACAGCTTTGTCTGTATTGCAGCATGTAAAATACATATAAAACACTTCTGGGACAGGATTCAAATCTCAGCCCTGTTTGGGAGTAATGCACCAGCTGTTGGCAAGATGATAAATGGTATTGCGAGTGGGTGATCAAAATTTTGTACATAAGTCTTTAGTTGCATCTATTAAGAGCCTAGGATGTAAAATTTACAACAATCAGTTATTATCTTATGACATCAAGATTGTTATCCGAGCCATTTAATTTATTCTTTTCTCAGAATTTACTATTAATGGAGAATACGGATGTGTCTACATTGTTTTTCATTTAGTGATTTGGATTTTGAGCCATACTATATATAAGTTTTTTCCATCTGAATACCGAGCAGTAGCTTTGTACTTTCAAGTTCTTCTTTTGTCAATTATAATAGTATTTATAATTTAGTGGATCATAAATGCCTTAGAGCCACTTTGTACAGGCTGACTTCAAATCTAGCAAGCTAAAATAGCTTTAGCAGGAGTTAAAGTAACAATATAGATTTCTTGGAAGCACTTGGAGGGTAAATCAAGAGCCTTAAAATCTCAAGGGATCTTTCCAATCTTAGTTGTCTTTAACTTTGAAAAATATTGTGAACGGATATTATGATATTCACTACTGCTAAAATATCCACAATTTTTGAAGCTTAGTGGTGTTTAATAACTTTTTGTGGTTGTTAGCCTCAATCAAATTTTGTTGATAAAATGCTGTTTGGAATACATAGATCTGGTTTATAGCTTATCTTAATTTAGCTGGTGCAAGTGTCTCTTAATTCTTTTGTTCTGTGGCAGCCATTGGACCAGCTCGTTGTAGGATGGAAAATGGAGGTTGCTGGTCAGAAACTAAAAATGGCGAAACATTTTCTGCATGCTTGGTAATGTTTCTTTTACAGTGGTACATTTCTTGTTGATTTTAGCTTTTGGAGAAGGGTATTCTTTTCATTAACATTCATGGTTCATTTATTTGCCTACTATTGTGTGTATGGTAATACCTATAGGAATCTCAACTCAGCGGTTGCCATTGCCCTAATGGCTTTCAGGGTGATGGGTACAAATGTGAAGGTACTTGTTCACTCCCTATTATATAAACATAGAATCAAATCACAGTAGTTTTTCTCCACATTTTCTTGAGTTTCAAGCATCATGCTAAACATACTGAAGATCTTATTCTAGATTGATATTATCATTATGTGGTGCGCTATTGTAAGTGTGGATTTCCAAGTTTATGTTTATTTTCAGGGTTGTAGTGAATCTTTTTGTTTTTTTCAGATATTGATGAATGCAGAGAAAAACTGCTTGTCAGTGCAGTGATTGTACATGCAAGAACAATTGGGGTGGATTTGATTGCAAATGCAAGGGAAATCTTCTATACATTGCAGAACAGGATACATGCATTGGTGAGATATTCATGCTTTAGGCTTTACTTAAAAGAACTCACCACTATGATTTTTATGACATCTCTTTTCGTAAAGTGCGCCAGAGATGAGGATTTACCAGATACAATTTCGTTAAATGGAGACATACTTTTACCTGCCTATGAAGAAATAGGTTTCTTTGTATAATACATACTAGCTTTATATTGTAAGGATGATTATTTCCTGTTTGTTATGTCATTGCAGTTTCTCTGTTCTTCGTTTAAGATTTAAGTTATCAAATAACATGCACTTTCCTGAATGCATTGCTGTTTGTGTGTGTGAGTGATACAATATGCAGGTAGGAATGCTTCAAGATTTGCATGGTTCTTGACATTTCTTGTTCTAGCTGGGTTAGTAGGTATCGGTGTTGCTGGTTATGTGTTTTACAAGTATAGACTTAGGGTAAAGACTCTAAACTTCAAGGCTTCCCCTTTATCATTTGATTTTAGTTAGCTCTATATCTTAATCCTGTCCCAGCATAAAAATGATATAATGCTGAAATTTCTAAATATGTTGCAGTCATATATGGATTCTGAAATTATGGCTATCATGTCCCAATACATGCCATTGGACAATCAGCATGAGGCTCACCAACCTCTACAACAAAATTCAGTGTGAGGTGCGGTCTTATTTTTCCGTGATGACATTTGGTACAGTCTATAAGCTCCCCATAGTGGTGTAAAGCTTTGTATTATATTCAGTAGGTGATCTCAACCCTAAAACTGGAGGATTGCAGTTTGGTTGGATTTTCAAGTATCAAGATTACCTTTGTGAATTTCAACTGGCTGTTTGCTATACAGCAAGCGATGTTGCTTCTGGTTTTAGAATAATGGAATTTTTATGCCCAACTCATTCTAGGGAAAGGCTTACACCCATTCTGGTGCATATTTATATACTGCCATCATCTTTTTGACACTACATGAACATGCAGGAAAGAGGACTACATTCACCAGGGAAAGAATATGGAGCTAACGGAGGCCTGATGTTTCATTTACCAGTGGATTTTCCTGCTACCTTGTTCGGCAGTCAATCGAAGTCTGATCTATTAATTGTCCTTTGTTGCTGTATCCATTTATGTTGGGTTTTGGTACCGTTCTGTTTCCCTTACACTTGAATCCTTCCGAGGATTTTGAATCGAATCTTTAGGAAGTTATGACAAATAATCAGGCACAAGATATCGTCTATAGATGTAGCTGATAGTCATATCAATGCATCTATGTTGTATGTATATAATTGAGAATCTAGTCATGCATGGCCAGATGTTATTAGAAAACATTGTAGATTGCAAAATTTTCAGTAAAATTGAAGAATGGCTTAGGTGTGATTTTGTGTGCTTAGCTCGGTTCCTAACCTATGCCAGTTTCCCCCTCTATTTTTCCCTTTTTCATTGTTTTTTTATCGAGGAACAAAAAAGGAAAGTCAATCCAAAAGATTAGTCATTGAATTAACGATAATTGGCAAGAAATTTATGTAAAGTGATTTGAGGCTCTTTTCACAGCGAGGTATCATTGTGGAGGAGCTGTTGTCACAGTTAGGAAACATCCAAGCTATTAGCATTTTGACTAAGATTTACTTTATCTTCTGGGAGAATTTTACGAACATAATGAAGGTGTGGGGATGGCTTCCTCTCTCCAATTGTAATAAATTTGTTTGTGGAGAAATTCAAGAAGGCTATAGATTCCTCTCCTCATAAACCCAAATGGTGGCCTCCATATGTGGATGACACAAATGTTAATTCACAGCAAGGTAGAGACAACCTAAATACCTTCTCATGTCACCTCAAGGCACACTCAGAACATATACTTTTTTCAATGGATGTAGAAATGGGCCATAAACTTCCTTAACTCGAAAGAAATGATGATGGCTCTCTCCCATGTCAGGCATATAGAAAAAAGACAGACATCAACATGTACATCATGGCTGACTCACCACCATCCATCCTAGAGGGTGGGAGGTCTCAAGACTCTCTTCACGAGAGCTTTGAGAATCTCAGATAGTGCGCATATTGAATGTGAAGAAATAAGTCTTACCAAGGTACTAAAAAGAAATGGATATAAGAAATGGACAATCAATAAAGCAAAAAGTACAGAGAGAAAGAAAGGAGGGTCAAAACAACGAGCATAAAACAAAGGCATTCTTGCCATATATTAAGGGTACCTCTGAAAAGATAGCTAGAATATTAAGGGAAAAGGGCACACAAACCTGTTTAGAAGTGGTGACACCCTAAGAAACAAACTTAGGAACTGTAAGCGCCTCATCAATCTAAAACTAAGAAAATGTGTTTACTCAATCTTTTGCTCTTGTGATGAATCCTACATTGGCAAGAGCAGGCGTTCGCTTTAGACTAGAATTAAATAACACTGAAGATTTAGAACACACTAGGGTCAATAGGACAGCTTTAGCAGAGCATGCAGACAAAACAAAAGCACTCTATAGCCATGGAGAGGCATTTCATTGACATAAATATTCGAGAGGTAGTTGGGATCGAGAAGCATTCAAACATTAACAAGTTGAATCAAGATTATAGTTGGAAGTAAAATCACACTTAATAAACCTTTGTTATATAGCTTGTGTAAACTGTCTTTATTTCCCATTTTTGTTGTTTTTTTATAAAAATGAGACAATTAATTGGCACAATTGATTAATTAATTATAGAGCTTAATTATTTTCTTATGTGGTCCTTTATTAAATTGTTAACATGCTATAATTATTTAATATAAAAATTATGACATGGTAACAAATTATAGATAAACTTCTTTTGTGGATAACTTAGTTCAATTTTTGTTTGTAGATAAATTTTTATTCCTCTTTTTGACATATTTAAATGAGTTGGTTGTAGATAGGTGTCATTGTTCCTCCATCACTTAGGTGTGGAGTGATCCAACCTTGAGGGATTCCTCCACATGGGTGAATCATCTTCTTTGGGATGATCCACCACCTCCTCGTTTAGGTGTTTCTTCTTGTGCTTAGTAGTGCATTATGTTTATTTGTGCGCCTTGGTTGCTTTAAATACTGTGTTAAAGTTTTTGGATGCTTTATTGTAAATCATTAGATGTAATTCTATTTTCTCAGTTAATAGATATGGTGATGCATTTCCAACAAAAAAATAATTTGGTTTCTCTAACTTTCCCGAAGCATAGACTTCATTTCCCTAATGATGGGTCCAACAGAGGCCCTGAATGTTAAGTCTAAAAACTAGTATATAGTCATATACAATTTTTTTTCCACAAAATTGTTTGTTTTGTTCCATTAGCAATGTAGTGGTTGGAAGTGATTCTACTTGATTTAATGTAATGCACTTTTGCTTCCGTCTTCTGAAGTAAAGGATAATAACTCACTGGGTTCTTCTTGAGTGGTGGTAGCAAGTTATTTTGCCATTAAATCTATACAAAAATTGAGAAGAATTGCACACATTTCAAAAAAATACACAACATGGCGTTTCCAGTTATTTTGCCACTAATTTTACACAAAAATTGGGAAGAATTGCAAACATTTCAAAAAATATATAACATGGTGTTTCCCTTCAAGACTACTCTCCTCAAAACTATTTATTACACATACTATTAAAACTAAACAGATTCAGTTTAAGTTAGATAACATTATAAAGTTCAACACTCCATAAAATAGATAAAAGCAAGATGGGAAGTTGACAAGTGACTCATTGATTTCCTTGTTATTATGCAATCATTTCCCACCATTATCAACAAGTTTCCAAAACTTGGGTATATTCAGTTGAACGAGAACAATCTGTGCAACATTGTCTTGTGCCGGTTCCACACAAGCTTTCTTATTTTCAACTAGCTTGTGACCATTGTAGACATTCATGAAGTTGCATTGATCACGACCAATGAAAAATCACCTAGGTGCGATGAATTTATTTGGAATTCTATGTGAAGAATCAAGTCCACAGATTTTTTTATGCCAAAACTCTTAGTTATTTCATCAATTAAAGAAGGTAATGAGTGGGATCGAGTGTCTAAATAACAAGCTATTTTCATCAAAGTAGTCTTTTAGAAATCCTACGATCATATCGAATGGCCTTTTGTTCTAGCTACGTTGAAAGTGCTTGACTTTGCTCCTAATTTTCTACAGTTGGCTCAAATGCTTTTTGTAGATGCCTCCACTTGTCTCTCTTTCAATAAGAGTTGTCTTGAAAAATTTAGCTTCTTCTGCTCTATTCAACAAGGATGTCCTCTCACCTCCACATTGTATGTGTTGGCTATGAAAGAATTTGACAATCTCTTGGCCGAGGTAGTTTACCATGGTTTTGAGTTAAAGGCATGTCCCTTCCAGTGGAGAACTCCCTACATCTTGTCATCGGCCATTTTACAAATGATTGCTTCCTAATGCTAATTGAAAAAGAGGGAATATTAATCATGCTATGCAATGTCACAAAACCTTCTAGTCAAATTCAAGATCTAGCATTCAATGGAGAAAAATGTATTGCTTAAGCGTTTCCTTCACTCCCATTTTTCCTTGGCCTCAAGTGTACTCTTTGGGGTGGATTCAACATGGTTATATTTTTTGGTTTCTTGGCATCCCTTTTTCCTTTCAAGGCACTTTTATTAAGCTGTAGTATGTCACTAACATGGCTGAAAATAAGTTATCCTATTTGTCATGGAAGTTTTGAATTTATGCAGAGACTATAACTCTTCTTGTGGGGACACCTCTTAAAGCTTCATACCAAAATTATATGAACATGGGAAAGGTTTTCACATAGTTTTCTAGTAATATAGTTGTCTTCCCAAAGAATTTTGAGGTTTAGGATAGCTTGATACCCATGGTAAAGGCATTGCACTTTGTGCTAAATGGATTATTCGAGTGATTGAAGGAGATGAAGCCTAAAAAAATCTTCTTAGAAGTAGTATTGTTTCTAGCCCACCCTACAGAGAACTTGAAAGGCTCCGTGTTTTCACAACTTGCTTATCTTGCCCACTTCTAAAAATTGAGTGTTCATTTGTTGCTAAAAATACAGGGGAATCCTTTGAAGCAATCAAACCTTTGGTTTTTTTGGCTTTGGTAGTCTTTGGGTTTAGAGATGGAATTTCCATTAACCAACATAAATCTTGGTTGTCTAGTTATCAACTTCAATGATGTCCTAATCTTATAAGTGCATTGAGTTCGCACCCTTAATTTTTTCAAGAGTGACATAGGCACAAAGTAGGATATTTATTGTAAAATATCAATAACTTGGTTGTCTTGGCATAAGGTCAAAGCCAAAATTTGTTTGCCAAATAGTGACCAAAAATCTTACTAGGGATTATTGATGTGGATGTATACACAATGAAAACATGTTTGCCTTGTGGTGTCCCAGTTTCACCTTGAAATTTGAGACTACCCCATGTTAAAAAAATTCGTTCTTTTAAAATAATGGGTCGCTTTTGTGTTTTAATTGCCGTAAAGTTTTTGTATTGTGTCAAGATATTCCTAAGGAGCCATATTAGCCATTTTCGCCAAATACCCAGATGCCCAAAATTGTTATATTCTCACGCTAGGGTTTGCCAGGGAAAATTTGTATTTAATTATTTTGAGCCCGTTTGAGGTAATTTGAGCTCCGTTTAACCTCACAGTGATCGTACATGTCAATATTCCCATATACCAATAGAGTTTTAACGAGGAATGAATTCTCGGCTTTATTTGTGACTTCTGGCAACGTTTTGTGTTTTTGTGTTTTCCTGTTTCGTTTTATGAAATTTCTCTGGATCAATTCCTTTGCGGTTTGGCCTGATTCTTGGCCTGAGTATCTGGAGATCACATATGCACGTTGTGCCAGAAGAAATTTGCCATCGGAGGTCTGGTTCTCTGGGAAAAGACGAAGTCGTGCACCAAAAAGCCTCTTCTGGGCTGGCCGCATTTTTGGAAAAAGAAGGTTTGAAGTGGATCATGGGATTTTTGGAGGTAGCAGGAAGTGGAAATTTTGTATCTGCCTAGCAAGGTACTTTTTCCCATGAAAGCAATGTCACTTAAGTCACAATGGAAAAATTAGAGGCAGTAGGCAGGTGAGAATTTCTTACTTGCCTTGCAGGGTAAAAATTCCCATTGTGGAATAAAAGAAAAATCACTTAAGTGAATCATGGGATTTTATTACCTGCCTTGCAGGGTAAATAATCCCATTATGAAAGTCAAACGACTTAAGTGAATCATGAGATTTTCAGCGCTTCCTTGCAGGGTAAATAATCTCATTGTCATGTGTTTCTTAAAAATAAAATTCTTTATGCTAAAAAGTGCGACCCCTTTGGGGAAGGAAAGACAACCTTTAAATTAATTAATTTAATTAATTATTCACCCAATTTTAGGCGCCCAGCCTTGTTGAAAAGTCAACAGAGGGTAAATGACAAAAGGTGGTTGAAAATAGATCGTTCTAAAATTAAATAAATATTATTTATTTAATGCAACCCCTTCATGTAAAAAAATGTGCCCCTTTTGGGAGATAAATAATATTTTTTTAAGTATCAAATGATTAAATTAATTCCTATTTTCAGTGGCTAAGGTCAAAGCATACTGTGAGGCTTGAGTTAAGTGGAAGCAGAAGTCTAAAATTAAATAAATTTAATTTATTTAATGGCAACCATGAGCATGCACAAAATAGGCGCCCCATTTGAAGAGTAAAACTTATTAATTAATTAATTAATTGCCAGGAATAGGAAAGACATTAATTAATTATAGAATCATGAGGATTATATAAGCAGGGGCTGCCATAAGGATGAATTAATTAATTCACAAGCAGAGAAGTGCAGCCCAGACAAAAAGTGCGCCCCATTTGGAGAGGATTTTTGCTCAGAAGAAGGTGTAATTAATGCTAAAAGCTTCTAGAATTGGTGCACAGGTTGAAGGAGGTTGATTTGTGTCTGGATAATTGTTTGCATAAGTGATACAGGTGCTCAGGTGAAGTTGGTAAAATTCATGCTTGCTTTGCATGCAAATAAAACATCAAATTTGGGGCAGCAGACTTGAATTATGCAGATTTTTATGATTAAAATCCATTGTTCATGTTCCGGTTGCCATCTTTGTCTGAATTAATTGCAGGAATTCATTACAGGTGCTTTTATAAGAGAAAGGGAGCTTAAATCAATGTCCAATACATTGAACATATCCTCCGAATATGAAGAAATCTCCAGATCTACACCGGTTGTGAAGAATTCCGGTTGAATAAAGAGGAAAAGAATTGTTCAGATAAAGATTGCTCCAGCCATGGCAAAATGGGATGAAAGAGAAAGCTCAACAGAATCATGTGTAGCTTCTAGATTTGCTGAAGTCAATAGGCCCAGATCCAGATCCAGATCTCATAATTGCAAAAACTTTCGGCACAAAGGTTTCATCCTCTTGTTTCGAATGCAGCCCGTGAAGAAGTCAGTGCGTACAAAATTTCTTCCAGGATCTTGTGCATGTGCTCCCAATCTTCCAATTGAAGCCTTCATTGAAGTTGCATTCACCCATAGTGCTTTCTAGTGTTTTTAATTGCTCATATGCAATTAAAAATAAAAATGATGAGTTATTTACGGTAGACATTGCATTAATGCATGCACAAGAGAAGAACTGTAAAAGCTTCAAGGATAAGAGGGAAGACAACAAGTTTCTAGATCTAGCGTGTTTTCAGATCCAGTCGCTTCCCAGATCTAGCCGCTTCCTGCATCCAAATCCATCAGTGCTTCCAGTTCAGCCAGGTGAAAATCAAAGGAAAAAGAATCAACTGCATGCAGACATGAAAAAAGACAAGACTGCAACTTTCTTCTTCTTTCTCTTATTTCCTCGAGACAAAATAAGGACAAGACTCAACTTTCTTCTTTCTTTCTCTTATTTCCTCCGACAAAATAATTGAGCGATTAATTAAATTATACAACTTAAGTGATTGATTTAAAACCCATTACTTGAAGAAGTCAACTACTTGGAGATAGGTGGCAGACGTGTAAAATAGAAGGTTTTATCTTCAGTTGCAAATCATGCATGTCATGCAAAGAAGAATTCTAGGAGAGAGATTGCCAGTTGTTTCCTTTCCTACTTCCACATGTGTTAATTCACTCAAAGCTTCCTACTTGTAATTTCCAATTTACATGCTATAAGTAGAGGAAGAACCTACGGGTTAAAAGAGTAGAATTTGTAAGCAGCATTCTTGTGTTCCAGACTTTGTCTGAAACCCCTGAGAGCCACTTGAAGCAAAGGAATATAAATGAGCAGATTTCCGGAGAACTTTGTGTCACAAAGGCATTGTGTTTTTAGTTTTTTTATCTTAGATATTCTAATAAACTTTGTGTTATTTTAGATCTAGATCTAAAGTTGCCTTTGCTTATAATTTTGTGCATTGATATCTATTGGTTTCTTCTATGTGCATGTAATCAACTCTGTTATCTATTGATTGGGATGCACATCTTCCCTATTTCTTCTCTGTGTTTATATAATTCCCTTCTTCTTTAAATATTTCATTTCTTTAAACAATCGCTTAATTGCTATGAGAACTATACAACTACGGTTCAAATGAGTCGAAAAGCTAAAGTAAAACCCCATATAGATACTAGCATACTTTAATTGACAAATCTGACATGGGAGCCTCACCGGTAAATGAGGGAGATTTATCTCATGACCGCCTAGGTTTTATGCTATGCGGAAAATCTAGCGAATAGTTTTTGGTGACTCACTGGGAACAACTATCTTTGCAGATCAAAGCTTATCTTTTGAAGATTAGAGTGTTTTCCATACAAATCTCAACCTGGCTCAATGTCCATTCACCCGATCCGTGAAGGCGCAAAGAAGGAATGATCATTTCTTTGATCATAGAACAATTCAATTTCAATCATCCTCATCAAGTTAAAGCCGCAGATCTAGTCTCTCACAAGGACGGAGAGTGCACGCTCATCCAGATCCGGATCGTCTTCAGCACAATCCGGCGGCTGGAATTATTCATCAAGTCTACACAAGGAGAAGACGTGCCCCATTCATCATGGCGAATCAGAACCAGATAGTACTTGTCCCATGGGGAGCAACTTTTGGGCCACTGAATCTGACTCCTCCTATGCATGATCTACCTAAAGGGACGAGAAAGAATTTTCTGAAATTCTTTGGAGATGGAAAGCAGAATCCAGATGACCACTTGGCTGCGTTTTTCATATCCTGTGGAGTGCTTGCAGTCGAACATGAAGATGTATCTGTCAGACTCTTCATAGAGACTCTGCATGACTTAGTTGGAGAATGATTCTACCAGCCAGCTCCCGCACCATAACCAATCAAGCTACTATGCGGATGTGTTCTGAAAAGATTCAAATCAGTGAAGATTCCAAACACATGAAAACTCACTCACTCGGTTGAAGAAGGAGCCACATGAGCACATGCGGGATTTTATTGCAAAATTTCAAAAATTACTATACAAAATTCTAGCTTCTTCTTCTTTGAATGATGAGAATCAAAAGGTGTTCTTCATCAATGCTTTGCTTCCTGAAGTAAGCTATCAACTATGAAGAGCACGTCCTGCTGATTTGTTAGTAGCTCAAAACATGGCGGTTGAAATTGAAGACGACCTCATCATGGCTGGAAAGATAAAGAGAAATACTTCTAGAGCTGAAAGTTCATCCTCTGCTACTACTTCCGATTCACTACTGCAAAAGTTAGCAAATGAGATGATGCAGATGAAGAAACAAATGGCTCAAATGGCTCAAGGCAACAATATTGCCCTTGCTCGGAATTTCAACAACAACCAAAACCGCATTGCTGGTTCCCAAAGATTAGCAATTGAAGTTGCTCCCAGAAATAATGTGGAGATGAATGAAGAAGACTAGGAAGTTGACGTTGATCAGCTCGAGGATGATGATTTTATAGGACCTACTGGCGACTCCAACATTAATTATCTGAACTACAAATTTGAACATGACGATGAGAAACTTCATGAAGATGATCATGGTCATACATATGCAGTACTTATAAGATCACAAACTCGCTAAGTCAAGCATTAGCATTAGCAGACGAGCAAAGAAGGGGCATCCTTTGCCTTCTTTCTTAACTCTTGGAAGTAAGCATGTGAGTTCTTCATCTCAACCACAGAAAGCGGCTTAGGTATCTGAATCTATTTCTTCTTTTGACATTATTGATCATGCCAATAAAACTAAAGTTCAAATGTCAGAAACCGAATACTTGAGAGCTTTTCCTGAGCAGTTAAATAGGCTAGTCAAATATGTACAATCACCGGGACAATCCAACACATCAAAAGGCCTTTTTCCTAAGCCCAAGGATACTCCTCCCCAGAACAACACTGCAGTTGTTAAATCCTCACCATCTTTTGAAAGAGTGGAACTGTTCTATGTTTCCCTATTGCTTAATGGTTTCAAGTTAAGCAACTGCATTTTAGATTCAGTGTGTTTGACAATGTCATGCCCACTAAAGTTGCAAATGCTCTTGGGCATACCTTGACAAAGACCATAAAAATGTGTTATTCCATGGAGAGACAAGTCCCTTTGATCGGAAAAATCAAAGATGCACAAGCTGCTCTGGCGGCTTTTCCTGACAAAAGATTAAAAATGACAATTCTAGTTGCAGATATTCTTGTCTCCTATGGGATGTTGCTGAGCAGAAACTTCTGCAAAGAGTTGGAAGGAGAAGTAAAGATCGATTGGTCATGTGTGCATATTCCTATCAAAGGGCTTAACCATAAGCTGGAGCCGGAAAAGAAGTCCAGGTACACAGTTACAAAATTTGAGGATCCTAGATCTCATATTCTTTTTCAAGAATCTGACCGTGGGGTCTATTTCTTGGAAATGGATAAAGACATTCCAGAGCCAGAACTTTGACCAGAGCCAGAGCCAACAAAAGAAGAAGAAAAAGTTTGGACTCTGGAGTTTAAAGGCACATGTTGTTCTTTTGGATCAGGAGCTGGCGCTCTACTAATATCTCCAGATTATGGGATATTTTCACACTCCCACAAGTGATGTTCGAGAACACCAATAATACAATGCGAGTATGAAGCCTCACTGCTAGGAATGGAGCAAGCTAAAAAGAAAGGAGTAAAACTCCTCAAATCCCAAGGAGATGTTGAACTTCTAGTAAAACAGGTTCGAGGAAAAAATCAAGTCAAAAGAGATGAGCTGAAGCATTACAGAGATAAAGTGCTTTCTGCCACACTGGATTTTGCAGCCTTCTCTATCAACTTCATTCCAACCAATCAGAACTCCAAGGAAAATTCTTTGGCAGTCACAGCCGCACTATTGAATCCGGATAGACCATCATCCATATTCAGACAAGGAAACTATAAAGTGGAGATGGTCTACCGCTCCAAAGTTCCTGAACAAACATCCGTATGTCTCGCATGTCAAGGAGCAAATCACCACCACGACAAACAGTCACATGAAAAGTTGATCCAGTTATGATGACAGTAGTGGAGTAATCCGACCAAAAGGTAACAAAATCCCCAAGGGTTTAGTTTCCTTAGTGAAGGCTTTTAACAAGCATGATCAGTACCTGAAGAAGAATAAAGAATATGGTGATAGTTCTTCCTCAGAAATGCAACAAATAAATCTGGGAATGAAGCAAGTTGATTCAGACTTACTCGCCACGAGAGAAGAAATGATGAACCACCACCGGATGAAGTTGATAAAGACTTGCCTAGAGTACTTGACAAGAAGGCCGAGAGAAATAAAGTTCGAGATCGAGAGATTGGGTACTGCTGGTAGGACAAGAGATATGAATCCGAAGGGCATGCAAGTCAAATTTGATTCACTCTAGAAAGGGCTCTTCGTGATCAAAATAGCTGCATGACTGGACACTTTCTTCCTTGCCTACCGGGATGGATTTGAGTTACCATGGCCTTTCAACGGGCCGCATCTGAAGCTTTTCTGGACATAAAAAAGTAGGGTAAAACCCGTATGCATATAAATAAATCTTTGTTTGTTTTTCTTTCCTTGTTTTGTTTTTGTGTTGTGTTGTTTTTGTTTTCCTGACCTATGCCCAAAAGACAAGATACGAAACCAGAGATGTTGGGATCTCATCCTTTTCCTTGTCATTCTGACAGAGAAAAAGATGTCCATAGACGGAGCCAACCGGTGTCCCCGCATTTCACCTCAAATATGAGACCACCCCATGTTAAAAAAATTCTTTCTTTTAAAATAATGAGTCATTTTGTGTTTTAACCAAAGTTTCAGTATTGTGTCAAGATATTCCCAAGGAGTCATATTAGCCATTATCGCCAAATACCCGGATGCCCAAAATTGTTATATTCTATCGCTAGGGTTTGCCTACGAGAAATTTGTATTTAATTATTTTGAGCCCTGCTTTGAGGCAATTTGTACTCCGATTTAACTTTTTGTGATCATACATGTCAATATTCCCATATACCAAAGGGTTTTAACCAAGAATGAATTCTCACTTTTATTTGTGACTTCCGACAATGTTTTATGTTTTTCCGTTTCGCTTTCTAGTGAAATTTCTTTGATCAATTCCTTTGCGGTTTGGCTTGATTCTTGGCCCGGAGTATCCGGCGATCACATATGCACGTTGTGCCGGGAATTCGCCATCGAGGTCCGGTTCTCTGGGAAAAGACGAAGTCGTGCACCAAAAAGCCTCTTCTGGGCTGGTTGTATTTTTGGAAAAAGAAGGTTTGAAGTGGATCATGGAATTTTTGGAGGTAGCAGGCAGGTGGAAATTTTGTACTTGCCTAGCAGGGTACTTTTTCCCATGGAAGCAACATCACTTAAGTCACAATGGGAAAATTAGAGGCAACAGTGCAAAGTGGAGATTTCTTACCCGCCTCAGGTAAAAATTCCCATTGTGGAATAAAAGAAAAATCACTTAAGTGAATCATGGGATTTTATTACCTGCCTTGCAGGGTAAATAATCCCATTATGAAAGTCAAACGACTTAAGTGAATCATGGGATTTTCAGGGCTGCCTTGCAGGGTAAATAATCTCATTGTCATGTGTTTCTTAAAAATAGAATTCTTTATGCCAAAAAGTGCAACCCCTTTGGGGAAGGAAAGACAACCTTTAAATTAATTAATTAAATTAATTATTCACCCAATTTTGGCGCCCAAGCTTGTGGAAAAGTCAACAAAGGTAAAGGACAAAAGGAGGTTGAAAATAGACTGTTCTAAAATTAAATAAATAATATTTATTTAATGCAACCCCTTCATGTCAAAAATGTGCCCCTTTTGGGAGATAAATAATGCTTTTAAAGTATTATATGATTAAATTAATTCTTATTTTCAAGGCTAAGGTCAAAGCATACTTGTGATGCTTGAGTTAAGTGAAAGCAGTAAGTCTAAAATTAAATAAATTTAATTTATTTAATGGCAATGCCATGAGCATGCACAAAATAGGCGCCCCATTCAAGAGTAAAACTTATTAATTAATTAATTAATTGCCAGGAATATGAAAGATATTAATTAATTATAGAATCATGAGGATTATATAAGTAGGGGCTGCCATAAGGATGAATTAATTAATTCACAAGCAGAGAAGTGCAGCCCAGACAAAAAGTGCACCCCATTTGAGAGGATTTTTGCTTAGAAGAAGGTGTAATTAATGCTAAAATCTTCTAGAATTGGCGCATAGGTTGAAGGAGGTTGATTTGTGTATGGATAATTATTTGCATAAGTGATACAGGTGCTCAGGTAAAGTTGGTAAAATTCATGTTTGCTTTGCATGCAAATAAAACATCAAATTTGGGGCAAGAGGCTTGAATACTGCAGAATTTTATGATTCAAATCTACTGCTCATGTTTTGTTGCCATCTTTGTCCGAATTAATTACGTAAATTCATTACAGTGCTTTTATAAGAGAAAGGGAGCTTAAATCAATGTCCAATACATTGAACATATCCTCCGAATATGAAGAAATCTCCGAGATCTACACCATTGGTTGAAGAATTCGGCCGAATAAAGAGGAAAATAATATAATACAAGTAAAACACCATATAAATTTTAACTCTCAATATTTTCATATAATGAAGAAAATTAAAATTACTAGAAACACACACACACACACACACACACACACACACACACACACACACACACACACACACACACATAGTTTGAATATTAAATGATTTTACAACCGAGTTTCAAATGACAATTTTGACAATTTCATCTTGTAGCGTCATCCTTAAGAAGTAGATTCTTTCATTTATATTACCGATTCTGTCTACACCAAAACCTTCTATTAAAACACATGACTGAACAAAATCCTTCATGGTTACATTGATATTCAAAAGTATTTCACATTCCAGTGACTATTGTGTCACCGATGTACGATAACGCTTGGATGCTCTTCTATTTTCTTCTTCAACTATTTTTCAGGATTCATTCCATGCTCATTTATTATCCTACTTAAGGTATTATTTTGCTTGTTTAAAGTAACAAACTTTTGCTTCAAATCAATTGATGCAATTAAACTTTTTCTTGCACTTTTCAAATGCACATCAAACAATGTTACCGCATTCTATAAATTCTAGTACTTTCAATCGTATTTTAAAAACAAAAATAATTAATAAAATTTAAAAAAATTGTAAATCATATTTGAAAATTATTTAAAACTTACCAATGTATTATCCCTTTCCACATTCACAATAACAAGGCCCTTGTCTCTTAACCACATATTATGGTAGGCTTGTGCTTCGCATTTAAATTCTCTATTATGTTCAACATTATATCTAATACATCATCATTATAAGTATTTGTAAAAGAACACTAGACACAACCTAATTCATCAAAATATCAAGCTTAGTTGGTTTGTTTTGAACTAAGAATACAATAAATGTCTTTGGGAGTGGTTATGTAGACAATAAATCACACACTTTGGGTACATTTCTAGGTCCTAGTCACATACTACTATTCATATGATTCATAAGCGAGAAAAGTACTAATTGACCATTATCTTTGGCCTCTTTGCTTGCTTTCTAGTTTCTTCTTGGCCTTACACACCCTATTGCCCAATTTGACTTTTGATACTTCACTTTTCTCAGTCCTGGACACCGGCGCCTGACGCCCTCGTCCCCTCCGGGCGCTCCCACCTCTTTGTATCTTGCTTGCCTCTTTTGGGCCTCTTCTAGTCGTTTGGTCATCTTATTTTCTTATGGGTCGTCCTTTTAGTGGTTAATTACGAAATTCAAACAAGGGAATCATATAAATATAAAGCTATGTGACCATAATAAAGGACCAAGCTCTAAGCATTTACTATCACCACCTAAGGTTGCATTCAAAGGCCATTACAAGAGCATCAAAGCATCCATCTAGCACTCACACAAGGGATAAGGGAGTGCATTCTTCTGCATACACTTCATAGGAGGGGAAGTACATTTTGGCATCCAAAAATTCCAATTACATTTCTATATCTAACTACTTGATCGCTATTCAAGTGCGTATGGCACAAGATCTACCTAGGGCATGATTTTACACACATACATGCAAAAATACATGGATTATGAAATGTAGTGCAACTCCTAGATCGTAAGTTCACTCTGTCGGGTGACCACCGGGGTCAGTCTGACTTCCCATTTGCATCTTTTTATTTTTAGGATTTGATGTGCTTTGGGGTTTTGTAGGAGGTCTTTTGTTTTACAGGTTACAAGTGAACTTGATGATCATACAACAATATACATGTGATAAACAACGAAGGGAAATGACATACAAGTGACACTTTGTAAAATCATTTTCTCGAGGTTTTGAGCGCCACGAATGCTCAACAATGGTCTACAATGCCCAGTGCCTTGGTCGTGGCATTTTCGACACTCCCGTAACTTTCTAGGCTCAATTACGAAAGTCTTCTTTCATGTTACATCTGTTTTCTAGCTTTGTACACATTCGAGATTATTACAAGTTAGCTAAGTCTATACTCCACTCTCTCGCACCTAAGGTTTCAATTTTATCTTGCATATTGCCTAGGTCGATATGTACTTTATCAGCATATTTATTTCATTGTGACTCTGCAATTAGGGTTTTGCATAAATTACATTTTTTGTTAAATTGGGAATTTATTTATTTAATCAAAACTTTAGCCCTAAACTCCCACAATATTAATTGTTTTATATCCTTCGATAAAATATCATTAATCGTGACTATACACTTGTTAGCCAAAATACTATCAAGTGAAAAACTAGTTTTTTCATCATCATTTAAGGTAGTTTCTCCAAGAGAAGGTGTGTTTGATCTTTGTTCTCTTGCTAGAGAAGGCTGCCTTATCCCATGAATCATATCTTGGGGATTGAAATTTCCATGGGTCTAATCCCCACTTTCAATGCCAAGATATTCCCTGTTCAAATCAATTTCATTCAAAATAGAAACACCTCGCACACTAGTAACATTACCCAATGAAAAAGTTAGAAACTCAATTGCAAAATTAAGGGTTCCCTTGCTTAAAGTTGGATCATTAAATGAAATATTCTTCCCACATTCCCCAGTCCGACATTTTGTTGTGGTGATGGCGGCGACGACATTATTTTCCTCAAAGAAGTAGGTGCATTTGGAATTGGAGGTGGAGGAGGCACTGCAACAATCGATTGTAGAAAACATGAGAAAATTGAAACGAAAAACATAATAAGAATGGAATAATAGAAAATTATATATCATTTATGATTAAAAAACATTACTTATTCACGTAGATTGTAGATGGTGCTTGTTGTAGTTTTTGTGGTCATTGTTGAGGGGTAGATAGAAAAGACTCGAGTGGGATTGTACTTCTGTAGTTTTGTTCTAAACGTAATTAACCATGGGTAAGTGCAGGAAGTTGATGGACAAATATAGGGTCATCCGTGAACATCATATTGCAAAAAACAACAAAATCTCAACTTGTAGGGATTATTAGCTATACACGCACTCTAAATTAGAAAAATTTATATAAATATGAATCGTAGCATTCGGAATCTAGTTTCTAAAATACTAATTTTGTAAAAAAACGGACAAGTTTAGCTATATTAAACACTTAAAATTATATGACTTAGTTTTTTTTTTTAAAAAACTTATAAGATTATAGTCCGTTTGCCCGCATTTTGGATGACCAAATCTTGTTATTTTTTTTTTCCTTTGGTGAAACATTAGATGTAGTTGTCTATCTTGGGATGGATTTTATTTTGTATTTTTTTAGCAATATTTTTTTAATGATTTTTTCCGTGAAAGTGGTCTGAAAATATTTAGAAAACGGAGCGCTTTCCGTTTGCCCGCCATAACTATATCAAAAAATATCGAAATCAATTTTTTTTTAACGTGTATAGAATTTGTCCACACTTGGGATGGTATAAGTTTTATCATATTTTGATAAGCGAAACAAAAGTTACAGTCTTAAACGTAGACATGAACATTCACGGGAAAAAATGTCTTAAAGACCTATTGTTAGTAAAAAATTATAAAATGATATTTATCTTATTCTATTCACTTTAAAAACAATATTTCTATGAAGCTAAGAGTCTCCCCTACGCGATGACACCATTTTTGTGAAATGTTTTCGCTTTTTTAAGACGGTTCAAATCTTTGGAAGAGCAGATTTGAGGTTTTTTGACCTTTACACTTCATAATGACCTTCCATAGATTTGGTTGGGAAAAAACAAAGATTTTCCGAGCCTTAGGTTTGGCAGATAGATCCGCGATCATGGTTTTTAAACATAAACCGTGAACGCTTTATGTAAACCGCGATCGCAGCTTTATAAAGCGCGATCGCAGCTTTATAAATCATATTTACACACATCCCAATGTTTGAATTACCATGTGATTTTTAATCTCGACGTTACTGCATTTAATTATCAGAAATTCTATTTTTTCTCGCACGTTTTTTTATCACCTAAGCAAAACATCATGGGAGACAAAAAACGAAGTCAAAAAAGGAAGTCATTAAGTAAAAAAACACCAAACGAATTAGAGGCCAACAAAATTCAAAATGCTGAGCGAATGCGGAAACTTCGTGAATCTAGAAGAGGTTCATCTTCAATCCCAACTATTGTAAGCAATGAAGAACTAGGTAATGTTTCTACTGTCAATGTTGAAGTTGAATTAAATACTCGTGATGAAGAAGTTTTTATTGTCAATGTTGAAGAAGAATTAAATACTCATGATGTAGCAAATGTTGAAATTGAAGGAGACGATGAAAATGTGAATAAGGAAATTCATGTTGAAACTGTAGACAAGCAAAATTTGACAAAAACACCTCCTAGGATTTTACGTAAGAAACCTAATTTTTTTATTGAAATTGATGAAAACATTTTGAAACCAATGTCTGACAAACTTTCTGAACGACAAATCAGAAGAAAAGCCACTGAAATTTGGGATAATCATTTTGAAATTTTAAATGATTCCCAAAGATGTCAGTTGTTGGTTAGTTTGATGAAATTGATTAAAATGAGACCTACATTAAACACCTTAGGATTGACAACATCTAATATACGTGGTCAAACCTCTACAATTGTTGAAAACCTTCATGATGCATATCACACTATTGGTGTCAAGAGACGCACTAGGGATAGTAATATTGTGCGTCGTGTACTTGCTACTAGTGTTGTAAGTGAATCAATAAAAAAACAACGTTTGATTACGCAAACAAGTCGAATGTTGTAAGTTAATCGAAAAACTCTAATGAAAGCAATTGAAAGACATAATATCCTTCAATCACTCAATAATGCCGATTTTTGGGCATTTTCTGCTAGAGCACCGCGTAAGGACAAAAATAATTCTGATGCTATAAGAGAAGTTGTTATTAAATTTTGGCATGATAACACTAGAGTTTCACCTAATACAAGAGATGTTATAAAACGGAGAGTTGGTTCTACTAATCGTGAACCACATCCAAAGCATTTCTTAGATATGATTCAAACTCAATTTTTTCGTAAGTTTGAACAAGAGAATTTGGAAATTAAAATTAGTCAACGTTTTTTTGAAATGTTGAAACCATTCTATGTAAAAATCAACCATGCTCGCACCACTTGTTGTAGGCAACATGTTGAATTTGTGATGCATTATGCTAAATTTTTACGTATTCGTTCTAATTTTCATTCTAAAACTATGTTATCTGAATGTGGTGTTCAAGTTCCACCAATATCATCCAGGGATTTCATTCCTACTATATTTTGTGAAAAGAAGTTGGACAATTTTTTTATAGTCAAGATTGTTTAGATGGAAGTCAGAGTACATGCGGCGGATTACCTAAATTGGAAAGTCAGCATCCATGAGAAAATCAAGGTACAATAGGACATAATTTAGTTGAATTTGATAAATATAAATCAGATTGCATACCATTTGAAAGATGGAAAAGAGTCGAAACGGTGTGAGCTAGTTATAGAACAAATGCCCATTTTTCAATTTATGAGAAAATTTAAGGATGAAATTGTTTATGAGTATGCGAGGCATACACATAGAGCTCGATGGTTGGATGAACAATTCAAGCTATGCAAAGACACATTTCCTATTGGTACTATTATTTCAGTGGTCGATTTTGCACAGAGAATTACACATTGCAACCACAAATGGAGGTTCAATCGCAATATTACAACTCAGTACAAGTTGTCATTTTTGTGCATATAACATTTCTACATTCTCCTGACAGTACAAAGAATGATCGAAAAATCTTAAGAGAGTACCACTTTTATATCAGTGATGATCGTACTCATTCTACTGAATTTGTGCAAGGGTGTTTCCAGTTATTTTATGGAAACTTGTCTGATAGGGACATCCACTTCAAACAACATTATATATGGTCAGATAATTACACGTCTCAGTTTAAGAATGCACGAATATTTTATTGGATGAGCAGAATGCACGTCAAGATGGGTGTGTAACATATTTGGAGTTTCACTGAGGCTGGACATGGAAAAGGAGAGCATGACGGTGCAGGGGCATGTGTGAAAAGAGCTCTCTGCGAGAAGAGTCAAGTACAAAGATGGTGCTAAATTAAAAGATGCAAAGAGCATAGTGGAATGGTGTACCGACAACATGGCCCGAGGTTTTCAAGAAAATTCCACGCTTGCAGATATTTTTGGTTGATAGAGGAAAAACATATTGCTAACTACGAGGATTGTATGACACTCACTGGGTCCAGTGATATGCACTCATTTTGTAGCTCAGACGCTACTTCATGGGCCGTATGGACAAGAAAGTTGACATGCTTTTGTGCATCTTGTATCGAATTTGTCACTGCTGAGTGTGATTCACAAGAATGGGTGGAAGGATGGATTTGTAGGCCTCTAACTCCACTTCCTAGTTATCAACCTCCACAAGCATTACGACTTGTTTTTGCAGATGAAGTTACAACATCCAAGGACTTTGACGAAATTTCAATTTTGGTGCGACAAGGTATAAATATGGTTATATTTATTTAATTTTTGTAAATTGAGTTATATGTCCATTGAAATTTTAATATGTAATTTAAATTTGAGTTGTTCAACTTTCCTTGGTTATTTTTTTGTAGGACATGTGTTTGCAGTAATTGCGACAGAAGACAATGAAGAAGGAACAAACTATTTCTTATGTCGTTGCATCAAGGAAAGAAAGAAGTTGACTTCTCCTATTATAGATGGCGAAGATATTGAGTATCCTACAGGTCAATGGTAGTTACGGAACTAGGATTCGACGGAATCCATTAAAAAACTCCTCTGTTTGGGTGTTTGAAGACTTTGAGACACACAGGAAAATACTCTTATATTCACATCTAGTTCTAGCAACAAATATTCAGTTGTATAGATATCGAGGAAGGCCTAATAACAAGATTCTTTGGAAGGTTCGAGAGTCAGATCATGAAGCAATCTTGTCTGCTATTCAGAGTAGATCCGATCTTGATGGTTCATTGGAATGAATTTACAATGCGAGCATGTCTGGTATATATATAATTTCTTTTCAATTTATATATATATATATATATATAAATTTTTTAGAACTTAAAGATCTAGATTTAAGTTTGAATATATATTTTATTTTAAATTTGTGTATTTTGCACGTACATTATATCTATCTATAGTATATATGGTTTTGATTTGAAACTTAAATTTCTTTGACTAACACTTTTATGTTTAGGTTAGTGGTGCCATAAAAGCTTCCACCTTCACGTGGTTGGCACTGTTAGTAGAGAATTTTAAATTCTCGAAGCTAAGAGAAGCTTTCATTGTTTGAAAAAGTTGTAAATTTTGAAAAAGTTGTAAATTTTGAAAATGTCAAGTAAATTTTGAAAATGTTGTAAATTTTAAAAATGTTGTAAATTTTGAAAACGACTCCTCCCCAAGTGTTTACAAGACCATACTTACGCGTGTGCACCGATATGAGAAGGAAAAAACTGAGAGAGGCTATTGTAGAGGGTCCCTACGCCGAGGTGTCGGATCAGACGAGGCCTCTCTAGGTGCCACAGAGTCCGAGTAGTCACCCGTCGAAGTTGAACGATATTTTGGTCTCAGGGCTCTTAAGGGACTACGCCCGAACGAAGTAGCCCGGAGCAACGATCGCTTTCACACACCAAAACACCACCTCCTCTAGCATTCACCTGGCCACCCGGACGTGTCGGTGCAGTCCGTGTTCGGTGCCACGACCCACCGTTTGCAAAATATAGCGTTTGACAACCTTACACTGGCTCCAACTGCACTATTTCGCTGGCTTTTAAACAAGAGAGGACAACGAGAGCACCGAAATGAGAAGGAAAAAACCGAGAGAGGCTATCAGTAGAGGGTCCCTACGCCGAGATGTCTGATCAAACGAGGCCTCT